>CM040242.1:186189064-186701547 GCA_022545495.1 Chrysanthemum lavandulifolium
AAAGAACTCAGATACATTAAATGAGAATCTTATTATCGAATGTGTTGCTTCAAGATGTGTTTTCAACGCTTCAAATTGCTTTCATTAATGCTTCCAAATTTCATGAACTATTCTGTCACCAAAGTCTCAGGACGATCGTGTCATCGAGCTTGAAAAAAACTAATTCTAAACTAAATGAGAAAATTGAACCGGATGATCACGACAATTTGGTTAAACATTTTTCTAAACTAGAAGTCGAGTATTTTAATTTACAGCTAAAATATCAACATCTCAGAAAAATATCAAAACTTCAAATATCAAGACATCTTAAGATGCTCCGTAGTTTGATCGCGCTTTTTAAATTAACAAACGAGATGAACGATTCAAGCTCAAGGCAACACGATCGAGAAAGTCGAAAGCCCAAATCTCAATTAAAGTGTCGAACGAACAATATGGCCAGGCTCCCAAATGCCTCCTCCTTTAGATTCTCGAAGATTCTCAAACGTTTCATCTTCAAAACTTAGTAAATGCTTTACAAAAGGAAAATGAAAGTTTTCTAGAAGAAAATGAAAAGGTTAAACGTCATTTCAATGAGTTATTTGAATCAATTAAAGTCACTATTAACAAAAATAACGAACAAATAGCTTCATTGCAAAGGAAATGAAATCAAGTCGTCGCAAAAGGAAAATGCCAATGACCAATGGGGAGAATGTTGTATCAAAGGTTCACTCTTGTAATAACATGCTTTATCTCGTGACATATGTCCTCCTCATCTAAGGAACAACAAACTTGCTATTCAAACATACTTCTCATCCCTTAAGGATTGCTTAGAATGTCTCATGTTGAGATTGTCAAGAGGATAAAGCTAGAGAAACCTCATGATAATGCAATTGGACATGCATGCTTATATGCCAAACGATCTCAAGAAATCTTAGAATGTTTGATCACAATATGCCCAAAGTCATTAGGGGAGAGAGTTAATCCTTTGATTCCATGCTCAATGCCTAATGCTAAGTATGATATGCATTCGATTCCCAATGTTTTGAATGTGAACCAGTTGTACGCCTTTAAGGCCTCAGATTCCGATCTGCCAATGCTAAGAAAGAGAACTCTGTGTGCCTTCTAGAGTACAAATCCCAAGACTTAGTTTTAAGAAAGTGAACCTTAGTGCACCTGCATGTAGTTCGGACCCCAAAGACATCTAAACAGTGATGCAGAGAGTAGTTAAACCAACTAATGTTCCCATTCCCTCTGCTGAGTAATCGGTGACATTAAATGGAGCAGTCAAAGTCTCAAGACAATACAAGGAACGATAGGACCTCTCAAGCTAATAATGTGCACCTAAGAGAGTAAGAACAATCTAGAACTTTAAGCTTGAATTGAATAAACGAATCGTGTTGATTCTAGTATTAGCCATAGGCTTATCGTAATTAATTCTAATTCGATACTATTTGCAAACCTTGTACCGTCTCGCTTGAATTTGCTTTCTAATCATGAATGTGGTGTTACCGTTACGCCTAATGATGTTAATTGTCCGCTTAATATTGTCAATGCTAAAATTCATGCTGAAGGCTAAAAGACAAAACGAAGAAAGTTAGAAAACGCTTGAAACCCACGTGAAGAACATTCAAGAAAATAGGCCTTTATTGGATACCGCTGGTCTTCAAGACTAATCGGATAATGCCCACCAGAAATGGATGCCTCACTGGTAGAACTATTCCCAAGAAGTGATCACACCCATGAGCAGGCTAATAATCGACACTAATCTTGCATCTATTCACAATTCCATTGCCTCACTTTCGATATGAATGCTTCTATTTACGATGTGGGTGTTCCAAACATTGTTACTAACCAAATGGAACCCATTCTTGCACGGGATCCCAATTATCCGATTATCCATTCTTGTTCATGTTCAACCGCAGATCGTCTCAAATCGCTCGTGTGGTACTGGACTCAGTCGCTCCAAGCATATGATGGCAAGTGACCGGTCACGCTCATGAACTGTGAGCAAATTCATCTGGATCGTTAGATTTGGTAATGATCATTTGGTGCTATTACGGGTTATGGAGATTATGTTGTTGGTGATAGTGTCATCTCTAGAGTGTATTATGTGGAAGGTTTAGGTCATAATTTGTTCTGTTGGTCATTTCGGTGATTCGATCTACAAGTAGCCTTCTAAAACATACCCCTTTGTTAGAGATCTTAATGGTAAGAACCTGTAAAAGGAACTCGTGGCACAAATCTTTACACCATCTCTATCGATGACATGATGAGGCCTCTCAACCGCTTGTTATCAAAGGCTTCAAAACAAAGTCATGGTTATGGCATCGTCGCCTCAATCACTTGAACTTCGGCACCATCAACGATCTTTCGTAAAGGACTTAGTTGTAGGTTTACCTAGACTAAAGTATGAAAAGGATCATCTTTGTTCAAGATGTCAATTGGGAAAAAGCAAGAAGTATGCCCATAAACCCAAACCTACTAACTCATCATGAAGTTCTTCGTATGATTCATATGGATTTATGTGGACCTATGAGGGTGCGTAATATCTTTGGGAAGAAATATGTGTTAGTTGTGGTTGATGATTACTCTAGATTCACCGGTCAAGCTCTTATGACAAAGGATGAAACTCCTCGATCATCATCAAACTCATCAAACAACTGCAGTTCGACTAAACAAAACCGTCGAATTATCGTAATGCATAATGGAACCGAGTTTGTCAACAAACAACTTAGTGAATTCTATGAGCGTTGGAATCGCCATCAAAGAAGTGTTCCACGAACCCCTCAACGAGCGGTGAAGTTGAAAGACTAAATCGTACTCTTGTTGAAGCCGCTTAGAACAATGCCGATCTACTCAAAGGTTCCAATGTTTCTCGTCAAGCATTACACTGCATGCTACACACAAAATCGCTCCACGATTCAATCGTTCATGGAAAACTCCATATGAACTCGGTCCAATGTAAAAACCTAATCTATATTTCCTTCGTGTGTTTGGTGCATTGTGCTATCCAACTAATGAGGGTCAAGACTTAGGCAAACTTAGGGCCAAAGTCGACATTGGAGTATTTGTAGGATATGCATCAAACAAAAGTGGATACCGAATCTACAACAAAGAACCCGAAATATCATGGAAACAATTCACGTTACGCTTGATGAGTGATCGGTCAAATGGCTCTGGACACTCCATTCAGACCCGCACTTCAAAACAATTCCATTGGGTCATCCCTTGTTCCAACTCCTCTCAAGAAACTCCATATGTACCTCCATCCGAAGATGATGTAAAGAAATTGTTTGATCCTATGTTCGATGAACTGTATGATCCAATTACTAATAAGGTGCCGATCCTCACAAATGAGGATGCTCATATTCCGTGAATGAAGTCAATCCCTCGGGCCTCAATATCTTTAAGTCAAGCACCGCTGGCGATCCTTTCGGCCTCATCAACAAATCATCATTCTTCAAATGTACATCATGGAAATGTTTACGGCATCAATGACGAAGTTAATCCTTGCGACTCTCAAGATGCTCCATTTGAAAACATATTTGCTACTCCTCGAATCATCATCGAACCATCTTCTTTAGGAGACATCGACTGCTACCTCGGCTCCTCAACAACCGCCACATGAACACCTCGTAAAATGGACTCACGATCACCCCTTAGACAACATCATTGGAAATCCTCTCGTCTCCGTATCAACCCGAAACAACTCGCAACCGATGCCTTATGGTTCTTCTTCAACTCCGTACTATCTAAGATTGAACCAAAAGATGTTAAACCGCCATGAATGAAGATGGTGGTTCAATGCCATGCAAGATGAAATTCGTAGTTTGATCGCCTTGATGTATGGGAGTTAGTACCGCCCAGATTGTATATGATTATAGCTCTTAAATGGATCTTCAAAGTGAAACTTGACAGCATGGTGATGTGTCAAGAACAAGGCTCGATTAGTTGCTAAAGGATACCGTCAAGAGGAGGTATTGACTTTGAAGAATCTTTTGCTCAGTTGTTCGAATCGAGGCAATCGAATATTTCTGCTAATGCATAGTAGAACATGGTAGTCTATCGATGGATGTGAAGACGGCATTTCGAATCGGAGATCTTAAAGAAGTCGTCACGCCGACCAACCCGAAGGATTTGTGAATCAAGAGCATCCTACTAACGCTTGCATCGCTTGAAGAAGGCTCTTTACGGTTTAAAGCAAGCTCCAGGGCATGGTATGATACATTGTCAAAGTTTCTTCTATCAACCGGATTCATCAAAGGAGCATTGATCCCACATTGTTCACCGTGAAGTCGTGCAAACATTTAATTCATGTTCAAATTTATGTTGATGATATTATTTTGCCTCGATGGACCCGATGGAATGCGATCGTTTTCAAATGAAATGAGTTCAAAGTTTCAAATGTCAATGATGGGACAAATGTCATTTTCTTGGGATTACAAATTTCACAAAGTCCGGAGGCATTTTCATAAATCAATCTAAATATGCAGCGAGATCTTAAAGAAATTTGGATTTGATTCAAGTGACCACCTGACACCCCCATGATTGATCGAACCAAACTAGATGAGGACCACTGGGGATCATGATAGACCAAGCGAAATATCGCGAAGATGATAGATCCCGATGTACCTCACGCTAGTAGACCGCACATTTTGTTCACTGTTTGCATGTGTGCTAGATACCGTGCTAAGCCTACTAAAAGCACCTTGAAGGAAGTTAAGCGTCTTTCGGTATCTCAAGAACCATCAATATGGGTCTTTGCACCAAGGACACCGTATGTCACTAACGACCTATGCAGACAGTCGATCATGCGGGTTGTCAAGATACTTTCGTCGAAATGCGTCGAGGTGCTCGCTTTTGGGTGATAAGCTTGAGGTGGTCTTCAAAAGAAGCAAATGAGTACTTCTATTTCCTCTGAGGTTGAATACATAGCCATGTCATCTTGTTGTGCTCAAATCTTATGGATGAGATCTCAATTATCGACCATGGCTTTGTATTCAACAAAACCTACTGTCTTTGTGATAATAAAAGTGCTATCGCTCTCTCATGCAACAACGTTCAACACTCAAGAGCAAAGCATATCGACATTCGACATCATTTCATCGAGGGAACAAGTGGAAAAAGTGTGGTGGAACTATATTTTGTGAGGTGCGAATATCGGTTAGCGACATCTTCACCAAAGCTCTTCCAAGAGAACGTTTTGAGTTTATTCTTCCACGACTTGGTTTGAAAAGCCTTCAACCAGAAACTCTCAAACGTCTTCAGAAGGAAGACGAGGAGTAAAGGTCTATCTTCATCTATATCTTGTAAATATTTTTTTGAAAAACAAAATACAAAATTATAAAATCCTCAAAAAATCAAATAGAAAAATATAAAAACCTTCAAAATCCATAAAAATTTGAAAAATTCAAAAATCTTTAAAAAAAAAAAAAAAAAAAATTGTCATTTTGTCATGTCTTTCTATTCGATTATATCTCGGTCTTTGTCTGTCATTCAAAGAATGACACGGGACTTAGATATTGTTCGAATTGTTATTTAAAAAAAAAAAAAATTGGGAGAAAGAGAAACAATGGTTTATTGTCATTTCGTGCAATAACCGGTTTTAAAAGAAAAAGCGAGCCATCATTATCATGTTTTCAAAATTCAATGCTCGATTCTCTAAACATTTATCTGTGAAACTAAATGCTTTGAAAATAACTCGGTCTCTTTTGATAATCATCGGGACTTATTTGTCAAATCTCTATCTCGATCAACAACCTATGTCATTGATCGGGGGAGAATGATTTCAATTAAATTAAAAAGTTATTTGGCATTAAATTGTTTTCAAAAGATATACATGCATGTTTTATCAATGGAGTTTAAAGTCTTAAATCCGATCCTTATCGATTAAAACGCTTTCATAATCAAGTCTGAATTCTCCTTAAAAGCTTTCAAAATCAATTTAAAATCAATAAGGATCACAAATCTCAAATGATTTGATAATTGTGATCGAGGAGAATGTGTGATTTAAATTGATTAAGCGATAATTGGTAAATGGTTTTATAAGGATGTACATGCTATCACCTACCACATGTGACAAACGATTTCAAAATTTCCATGCACATGTTGAGGGGGCATCTATCTTAAACCTATGATTTGAAATGTGATCAACTTATCTCAATGTGCAAGTTCCTCTAGTATGTGCAAACTCTTTTCAAACCTCGAGGCACATATTGAGGGGAGCAATTTATGGAAACCTTATCCTTCCGAATGCTATATCCACTTGATTTGATGTGGGAAGTGATGTTGATATCTTTTGAAAATGGTAATCAAAGAAGTTAATTCTTTCTCTTGCCTCCTGTGCAAAACATTTTCAAATACTTGATGCACATGTTGAGGGGAGTTCTCGTTCTAAAATATCAAAAACAATTCGGTACAAAATGCTTTGATATTATATCACAAGTATCCGAATTGACTTTCAAATGGTTTTCAATTGGTTCCAATGGCGGGCGAACAATACCAAATAGACCGACCAACTTTATTTTATGTACGGTGATATAAGGATGATAAGGTTAGGTATGTGTTCCCATGATCCGCCTTAACCGGAGGGATCTACCGAGGGACAATCCACTAGTTAGTGTAGAAGTCCCAGGTATGATGATAAAAGGAGAAAAATGAGATATGGGAAGAGTGCGGACTAAGACCGAAAGCTAGTATGGAATAAACCCAACAGGTTTTAGCTATGAAGTCTCGGTAAGCTTCGAAGGGGTTGAAGAATTAAAAGAATTGAATGAGAAAGGGTGAAAACAAATAGCCCTCCATATATTCAACCTTAGAGGCGGATACGGGTTCAATTCATATGCTGATGGTAACATCGGTATTGAAGACAAGGCGTCATGGACCCGGTGATGCACTGCACTTCAACTTTCCAAACCACTCAAGTTCCTCTTAAAGGGCTTGTTTCATTCTCACGGGAACCGACATTATCTATTGACTTTCTTAGAGATTGTTGATATTGAAGAAGGAGACCCTCTCCTGATCTCCCAAGAGGATCCAAATATGCACAAATTGAGTCTAGAGCCACGAGATCATCAATAAATCTCATTAGGACACTTATCAATGAAGTCTTCTGTTTCACACTATGTGGAAAGAGATTATATCTTGAGTCCCACGCATTATCCTTGCGGTATTGCCGTAACATCCGAGTGATATGCATACATATTCACAATGAAGATGGAAAACCTGCTCGAGCCAACATCAAACAAGCTCCTCAGGTAGGTGGCATGAGATCTATTCATTAGATCAACCATGTGACAACCTGAGCAGAAACAATGGGGCGATTCAAGTCTTGAATCAATCCTGGTTCAGTTATGGATTGACGGATACCTTTGAAAACCGGTCGTTGTGCTTAAAATCTCTTTTCTTTAGCACATCGACGGTACTCATCTTCAAACCAAAAGGTATTTTTATGATTGATAATTGATTTTCAATAAAACCTTCGTTGTATTGCAAAACAATTTCTATTGAGCAATACACGATTGTTTTTCAAATCTCTTTTCATCAATCGGTGGACTTAAAATTATTTGGTTCACTCAACTCCGTGTTGTCTTCTTTGAGATGTTCGGTTTGAGAACGACTTAGAGCATTGCGAAACCCGCCAAGGAAATTCTTGAATTATACGATCACGGGCGACATGTAACGATCAACGGGGAACCGTGGTCGTGTACCTCAATTCAACGAAAGTGATCAAAGACACTTCGTGCGATTTATGCTAACTATTGTACGGTACACCCGGCGTTTGCGGTGATCGAATGAAGCGGTCAATCCATAGCCGCATGCTCACTTAACACATTCAACTCAAAGAAATCATGATTAGTGCATCAATGACTCGATATTTTCACTCCATGCTTCGCTTCTGTTCGCGCCAATATCATGATTCAACAAAAGCTTCGCTACTCGATGAGAAGATATCATGATCCGTAATGTGAGCATGTTGGTCCTAAAGTCACAACATCACATAATACCATCACCACAAAGGATGTATCGAGATTGTTGATAATCGATGATCTCAAAAGATGGCTCAAAATTATTATCACGTGGATCGTTAAAGACCTCCACTTGAAGTAAACAAACATGCAATGTGAAGAATCAATGACTACGAGCTTAGGAGCAAAGGACTACATCAAGAATGCAAGATCAATTGTTAATGTATTATCCGTTGTATTCAATGTATTTTTGTTCATGATTGAGGTGACCTCCGCAGGGGAGATTGTTAGAATTAGAAATTCCGGTATTAAAGAGTCGGTCACCCAAGTATATGTAATCGTTAAAGCTTCGTAGTCGTAGTTCTTTAAGTTAAGTAGTATTTAGTTAAGCAACACCGTGGAGGACTGACGGTCTTTACCCACCGTATGCCCGATCCACACCCGATGTGTGGCGATTTATGTAACTATAAATACTCTCTACCTCCCTTAGGTAGAGTTGGAGCTCATAATAATATCTTTCACTTTCTCTCACTAATTTCCCTAAACCTCTAACTTTCTCTCTACAATTCCATCTATATGCTACTTTGTGTTATGGTTTGATGTGTATGTGAAAGTTATATCTTACAAATAATATTTTTGAACAT
Organism: Chrysanthemum lavandulifolium; assembly: GCA_022545495.1. Classification (NCBI taxonomy): domain Eukaryota; kingdom Viridiplantae; phylum Streptophyta; class Magnoliopsida; order Asterales; family Asteraceae; genus Chrysanthemum; species Chrysanthemum lavandulifolium. The sequence goes on from CM040242.1 coordinate 186,197,655, forward strand.
TGTATTTTAGTATGCATTTTAAACTCTATTGATTTAACAATATCGTTTCGGACGACTTTTATGGGCTATTGAAGCGGTGGTGACTCCTTCTGGTTGAACCCGTTGGCCTTATCCGCTTTTTAAAACCATATGTACCATGAACTTGTTTACATATAAATTGCATGAAGATTTGTGTGTTTTATTAGTTTGTACAATATGTATAATAACAATTAATTTTCATATTAGGGTGTTTTAAAATAACATTTATTAGGTATTTATTATTATGGACGTTTTTTTTCAGATATTAAATTACTTTTATTCTTTTATTATTTAAAAAAACATGTCTAAAAAGTGCTTTAAAGTATTGCAACAAATGCTATTATAGATATACTTATTAAAATTTGCCATTATTAGCAAGTGTTGAATCTTAATTTTTTAAGCCTTCCTTTTAGGAACGTCCCAAACGCTTTATAATATAGTATAGATATAGATATGTGTAAATGTGTATAATCATGTAATTAGGACTTTACGCCTTTGCATCCTTTTGCTTTGAAAAATCGTCCGATTTTTATAAAACATAGTTTTCACGGTAAGTTTTAATAAAAAATTCCAAAAGACGATACGTTGATTCTATGACTCTCATGATTTAATAATATTTTTAAACATTATAATTTAGTATGCATTTTTAAACTCTATCGATTTAACAACGTCGCTTTGACGACTTTTATGGGCTAGCCGAACCGGTGGTGACTCTTACCTAACGAACCGTTGGCTCATTCCGCTTTTTTTAAAACCATACGTATTACGAACTTGTTTACATATAAATTGCATGAAAATTTGTATGTTTTATTAGTTTATAATATGATAATAACAAAGAATTTTCATATTAGGGGTGTTTTAAAATAACATTTATTGAGATATTTATTGATTTGGACATTTTTTTCGTATATTAAATTACTTTTTATTCTTTTATTATTTTTTTATAAAAACATGTCTAAAAAAGTGCTTTAAAGTATTGCAACAACTGCTATTATATATGTACTTATTAAAATTTACCATTATTAGCAAATGTTGAATCTTAATTTTTTAAACCTTCCTTTTTAGGAATGTATCAAATGCTTTATAATATAGTATAGAAGTATTGATTGTTTTGCGTAAGCAAATAGCTCACGTGATAATCTATAAAATTCAATCTACGCATTGTTTGTGCACAACTTGGCAAAAAGGTATATAATAAGTCTTACTAAAATGCAAAGAAGTCATAATATGTAGAAGTAAATTTTACCACGTGGGCTAGCACTATTCTGTTAGCAAATAGCTCAAGTGATTATTTCTTTATTTGAGTTTGTCTTGAGACTAGTCGGCAATGATCCGTGAGTGGCAAAGTGAGCTCTCCACTCACGAGTGAGTACCATGCTTTGAGTTGAAGGTCACGAGTGAGGTTCATAAATCATAACACATTAAAGTGACTTACTCACATTGTTGATTTACGTGCCAACTAAAATTCGACCGTTTGATGTTTTAAAAAACTAAAATAATAATAATAATAATAATAATAAATAAAAAATCCCACTACCCCATTTTCTTCTTATAAATACCCATCAAATATATTTTCTAAAACACACACTACATTTAATAACTACATATTTCTTTAAAAAAACCATGTCTCATGAAAAAACACCGCCAAACACCAATCGTTTCCGAGGAATAAATCCCCGAAGCAATCCACCGACACCCGAAGGAACCTTCAATTTAGGAAATAATCCTTCGCCAAACCAACAAATCAACTTTCGAGGACAATCATTCTATAACCAAGCATACCAAAACGAACCATACCGTAACCCATATCCACAACAACATCAACAACAACAAGCTTTTAGTCAATTCGCACAACAACAACAACAAAACGCGTTTAGTCAATTTTCACAACAAAACGCGTTCCCATTTGATAACCCAAACTACTTGTCACAAACACAAAGGGGTGGTTCGTCATCACAACCTCATACACAACAAACCATGTCTCCTATTTCATCATTTGCAAATAAAGAAATGTATACCCTTTTTTTGGAGATGAATTTTATCAAAACCCGCCTCGTGAAGAATCTCCCATCGAAGAATTGGCCGCGGAACCGGCACCGGCCAAAAAGGTGTCGAGAAGACGCAAGGCTAGGACTTCTCAAACCGAGGAGCCATCCCGAATGATTCCATGGACCCAAGATGAAAAAATTGCGTTGTGCAAAGGTTGGATTCATGTTTCTGAAGATAGTGCTTGAGGTAACGCGAGGAAAGCTGATGGATTTTGGACTAACGTAAAGGCGTATTGTGACAACCCGTACTCCCGGTCATTTCAAAACAATTCATGCCTTACAATTTCAACATTTATCGTAAACTTGGTTTCGTGTTCCAAATTCGTAACCTGCGGGTTCAATGGCGAATTCATGATCATATCATCACGTACATTTCATATGGACTAAGATTAGTCTACATTTCATTAACATCATTTGCATCACATTAGTTCATTCATGACATTTCATTTCATATTTAACGCGTAATTTTTATATTAAATAAACGTTATCGCGTAAGTTATTATTTTGAATATTTAATCCGTTACTTTCAAAAATGATCCCGATGTATTTTTAAACTTACATTTAGTTTATAAAAACTATATTTTTAGTTTACCTAGTGCTTTAAATTTATTTGGTACATAAATCGTTAAAGTTAAATTATTACGACGTTTTTCTTAAAAACTACTCGATAATTATTTTATCACTCGAATTTCACAAGGAATGTATTTTTACAATTTTTATTATATCATTACATTCTATTTTGAGCTATTAAAAACTTACTTGTACAAAAAAAATCTACCATTTACTTTATAAAGTTACATTTATCTATACATTACTTACACTTTTTCTTATAATTATACAAATATATATACTTATACATTATAATTGAAAAAAAAATATATATCTAGTCTCCTCCCGTGGCCGACCATGGAGGTGACAATTAATGGGAGTATGGTTTGCTTTGATTGTTAAAATTTTACTCTACATAAGTCTTACACTTCAATTATTTCATTCATGTATCTCATTTCACAAGTGTTAGTAAATCATTTTCTCTCTTTGTTCTCTCCATAAAACCGGTTCTCATCAAGTGTTAGCAAAGGGATCAAAAAATTTTCTCAAGATTCAAGCATTAACAATCTAGATAATACTCTTTATTAGGTTTTGAAATAAAAACCAAGAGTGTTTAGGCTAAACCTTGTTCTTTGCACCTCATCATATTAACTAGTAAGCATGTTTCTTTCATTTTTCATGTTTCCTTTTCATTTCATATGTATCTTTTCATTTTTGGAGCAAGCATGCATGATTGTGTTGTTTATACCATTTTTACATGAATTTTTAGCAATATATATATATATGGTCATCCTATAATTATCCCCTTGGTATACTTTGGTCTTGATGATGATTAGGAACCCATGACACCCTAAGAAGGTGTATGGTAGGATTAGATTAGCTTTGGAGTTGATTTGAAGGATTAGAAGAGGTTTGTCCGAGAAAACTATTTTCGATACGTATAAAATATGTTCATCCTTGTTTTGGTTTTCTGGAAAATCCGATCAGAAAGACGACTTTTGGCCTTGATATTTAGAAAATATACTTTAAAAGCGAATCCGTGGCGCTTGAACGGATTAAACGGAGTTATAACGAAGAAGTTATGGATTTTACAAGTTTGACGACGAAATATATACTTTTCGAAATTTCAAAGATGTCGTTTTTATTTTGTCCGAGTCAAAACGAGCCTTAAGCTTCACAAATTATTTCGACTTGTCAAAATATATTAGTATACTTTGATACGAAGCTAAGGACGATTATACGTAGAAAACGGATTTGAAACGACAAAGATATGTGTGTTTCATAAAATTGCCGTAACTATTATTTTCTCGAAAACTATATTATTTTTACGATACAAGTGTTACTAGAGTGTAATGACCATGTTGAGGGTTTTTTAACCATGATGTGGAACTTTTGGAACAAAATGTCTTCTAGTAAAATTAAGATCACGGGCATATTTTTCAAAACGACAAGCCGTTTGTATAGCGGAGTTGTAATAAATTAATTACGGATGTTTAAACTTGGCGAAACTCACTTTTACATAACAATTAGCCAAAATCACCATCTTTAACCCTTATTATCTTTATGTTGAGACCTTTTGACGAAAACTCCGAATCGAAACTTCTAGATTTCGATACAACTTTCCAAAACCGTCGAGTTCGTTTTCTAACGATCGGCGACACCATTTTACGACTAGTTTTTCTGAGCCATTTTGTTAATTTCATGAAATTTCCGATTTACATTGTTTTGACGAAAAGTGAAAATTTCACTATAAACCATTATAAAACCATTGTAGGATGACATTTTGACGTAAAACTTGTAAAGTGATTTTTGAAGGTCAAGACGTCAAAAGAGTATTTTCAACGATAAGTAATATTTTCAAACTCGCAAATGGTATAAATAACATACGTAATGCATGCATATCATAACATTACATTGCAACTCATTACATATCATATCATTCGTAATAGGTCCGGTTAAAGTTTCACGCTATACCTCAATGTACTCACTCTTGTCATCATTCCGCTTACCAAGTGAGTTTTCATAGCCCCGTTTACAAGTTTTACATTATTTCAAACCTACGGGAGAATACATTGCACAACATTTTATTACGATACCAAGTATGTTAAATTCATTTACATTGCTTAAGTTACCGCATTTGCCAATTGAAAGTCCCCATTACCCTAACATGAACCGTTAATCTTAGAAGCGAGGGTGGTGGATAGATCTATCGAGGTGACGCCCATCCGGTTGGTGAATCCCAACTAGTCATCTGGATGCATCTCATTTAATAACATTATGGAGTTGTCAGCAAACACTCTGAGGGCCTACATTATGAATGCAGTCTCGCTTGATGTCATGGGCTTAAGCAATTGTAACATTTTACGTGACATAATTGTCATGCAGTAACATTTTTACGTGACATAATTGTCATGCTCAGAACATTTTTACGTGACATGATTGTCATGCACGATCTATACTTGCGTAGTCGTATAAAACATTTACATAAACCTATGATTTCTCACCAACATTATTGTTGATGATTTTAGCAATGTATTTTCGTGTAATCGAGGCATTATCATCATGACATGGTTTAGGAACCACCTTTTGAGTCACAAGGTCGACTTATAACATTGTACATTATGGCACTTTCTTTCAAAATCATCGTTTGGACTTGTAATATATTTGTATTTCCGCAACTTTGTAAACTTTGGGACCTATACTTTGTAAACTATGATTGTTTTATTAAATCAAACGATGTGTTTTTCCAAACGACACTTTAGGTCGCTCAATGTATGATTGTGGTGCTATGGCGATTATCCCGAGAATTCTATTCCATTGCAAAAGCAGTAAATTGGGGTGTGACACGCATACGAGAGAGCAAAACAAAGATAGATCACGAGCGTACGATATGGTTTGTGGGAAATGGAAGACGGTGCGCTCGATTGTGGCTCGGTTTTGTGGAGTGTTCAATAACGTTAAGCGTATGAATCCGATAAATGGAGCAGGAGACTAAGATTACTACAATCTAAGATCGCTAAACTTTGAAGTCGAATACGGTTACAAGTTCACACTCAAACATTGTTGGGAGGTGTTAAGAAGTCTGTGAAAATGGAATGAAGTTGAAGCTCAAAGTTTTTAGCAAAGGAATCAAGTGAAAGGTCCAAGAGATACAAGTCATCCGGGTCTAGTTCATTCAACACGGGCCGGGATGCTAGTATTAATTTGAATGTTCAAGCTCAAGAAAACGAGGAGGATGATGTGCGGAAGTTCGGCGACCACGGGCAGGACAAAGCAAAAGCTGCGGCGAATGTGTCAGGCCAACGGCATCGTCGGGAACTATGAATGACGAGACGTTGGCAAAGATGATGATATCGGAGTTGGCACAGCAGAATGAACGTGTTATAGAATTGAAGATGAAAGAACGGCTTGAATTTATGGCAATAATAAAAGGAGGTGGAAGTGCAAGAGTGTAAAGCGAGACAAAAAGACATGATGTTATATTTGCAACCATATGACCACTTGACCGGGGAAGCACGCAGAGCCATGGAAGAGGCTAGAGTGGGGATCAAAGCGAAGTGGGGTTTCGAGTTTTAGTTTTCATTTCGAAGTTTATGTAATGTTTAACTTTCGTATGTTTGTGTTTTTAATAATTGTAGTTTATGTACTTTTTAATTTCAAGATTATGTAATGTTTTAATTTAAATGCGTTCGCGTTTTTATTTTCATTAGTTACGTTTATATATTTTGTAAAAAAAAAAAAAAAGAGTTAAGGTGAGTGAAAGTGAGTCCATTGTCAAAAAAAAGTGAATGGAAGTGAGATGAGAGAGAAAGGCGATGTGGCGATTTGTAATGTGGTAGTTATAACCTTGCCCTCCAGCCTGAAATAATAGTCAAGTTAATAACGAGGTACTATAAGAGCACACGGTGTCATAATGCCCGGTGGCGTTATGCATACGTGCCACAGCGTTGATGGTCTTCAAAATGGCAACGGCGTTGGGCGAGAAGTTATTCCACCAACGTGCGTCGTAATGTGGTAGGTTTTTTATTATTATTTTTTTCTCGATTTAATAGTTTGGTGTGTGTTTTTATAGCGTGTGTGTGTTTTTGCAGCTTTTGCAAGAGGAAGAATAAGCAAAGTTTCATTTATTTATAGTTTAAATCCTTGTGGTTTCTTTTAGGGAAAATGGTCTAAAAATACATCCAACTTGCCAATTTTTTTTTTTGTAGGCATTAAACTTTTAATTTTCTATTGTAGCATTCAACTTTCTTAATTTTTCTATTGTAGTCCTGTAGCGCAAAAGTGAGGTGACAATGAAAAATTAAGGATATTGAATCTTTACTAATATAAAAGATTAAGGAAGTTGGATGCATCTGATAAAATGATTAAGAAAGTTGGATGCTACAAGTATAAAAATTAAGAAAGTTGGATCTTCTGATAGAAAATTAAAGTTTAATCTCCTGAAAAAAAAAATTGACAATTTGAATATCTTTTTAGACCATTTTCCTTTCTTTATTCTTTTTGAGTGTTTTGTAAGTAAAAAATAGAATTAAATTTTAGATTTGTAACTTGAAAAAAATGTTATTTTGTATTTAATTTGATAATTAAAAATAGTTTGTTTAATAAATAAATGAGAAAAAAATGTCCCAAAAGGGTGATGTTATAGGGTGTTATGTAAAAAATATAAGTAAAAAATAAATCCCACAAAATAACCAACCAAATATACACACTCACTCACAATTAAAAAAAAAATGCAAATTACGTGAGCCATTGCATTGGCTCAAAACCAATGGCACAAATTTAGCACAAAACTCTGGTACCATGGCACAAATTTGACACTGAAAAAAAGTGCATTTGACATGCCAATGGCACCTCTTAGCAAAAATAGTGTTTTGTGTTATTTTATTTTCGCATCTTTAACGATATGGTATGGCGCATTTTTGCAGAGAATTTTACGAAATTAGTTTTTGTTATAAAATAATCTCCTTTAAAATAAATAGCTCCGTTTGGATACGTTTAGATACATTAACTTCAAGTTTTATTTCAAACAAATATTTCTTAAATGAAAAGTTCGATTCATGAAGGCTTTTGAACATTTTGGATTTTAAAACTTTAAATTATCGATATACCCTCCAAACATTTGTTTATAATTATGTATATGTCCTTTACGTCATTTTACATGCATCCATACAATTACGTTTAACAAATAACTTACTAAACACTTTTATTGAAAAAAAGATCTGATTGGCTTATTATGATTTTAGGTTAACGACTTCTATTCTACATTCTGAACTTATTTTCTGAATTACATAATAGTTTCTTAAAACATATCTATGCCTTTGCATCGTGAATGTTTTGTAAAAGTATTTGACAAGTTGAAGGTTTTTGTTCAGATTCTCAAGTTCTTGTCATCCATTATAATTCATGTACGTTTAGTTAGAAATTTTTTTTTTGGACGGCATATGCAATTCATAGTATTAGGCGTTGTGTAAGATCTGCAGGTTTAACGTTAGCTTTTGGAACTTCATTAATTAGCATAAAGGTGGAGATCAAACTCTATGTACCAAACAACCCAATGATATAACATGAAGGGCAAAAGTTTAAACATTTCATAAGTAAATAGACGGTTATAACTGGCAGTTGGAGAATTACCCTCAACTGTCATTACAAATTTTGAATATGCAGTTACACACTACCACAATCACATTCACAACTTTAAAATCCTCATTTCTTCACATTTTCTCCGCATTTTCACTTTCAAAATGGAACCAGAAGAACCAGGCATCAGAATCTACACCCCCTCACCACAAGCCATTCCTCGACCACCAATCCCACCGCCGCTACCTGGGGCTGCCAACAGGCGGCAGAGGTTCCAACGCACCCTCTCAAAGGGTCCAAAAACACTCTCCAAAACGTCACTACTAGTAAACTTCTTACCCACCGGAACTCTCCTCACGCTTGAAATGGTCCTGCCTTCCATATATGGCAAAGCCCAATGCTCGACTGTCGCCACTTTCATGATCAATGTCCTACTTGCTATTTGCACTTTTTCGTGCTTCTTCTTCCACTTCACTGATAGTTTCCGTGGGCCTGACGGGAAGGTTTACTATGGGTTCGTGACTCCGTCTGGATTGAAAGTGTTTAAACCAAGTTTAAATGTTGAAGTGCCAAAAGATGATAGGTATAAAGTTGGAATATCGGATTTTGTACACGCGATGATGTCTGCTATGGTTTTTATGTCGATCGCGTTCTCAGATCATCGGGTTACAGATTGTTTGTTTCCAGGCCATGCAAAGGAGATGGATGAAGTAATGCAAAGTTTTCCGTTGATGGTTGGAATTGTTTGTAGTGGTTTGTTTCTTGTGTTTCCAAACACCCGCTATGGTATAGGATGTTTGTCTGCTTGATGATGTACTTTTCTGTTTTCGTTATATTGTGAAACTATGTAATGCTAGAACCATTTGTATCTCGTGCATTTTAAGGTGAAAACTATCATGAGTATTTATTTGTGCCATGAACAGATATTGCATTAGCATTAAACAATAAGCCTTTGATATCATACAAGGCAATAATCATACAAACATATCTAATATAATCCTACAAAAATGCTAAAATATTCGTATCTATACTACGTAGATCTACGTATCTATATGCATAGATAAAGAAAGCACCTAGTTATATGCTGAAACAACACTAGCGTTACTGGCTTCAGAAGAGAGGTATGATAGTCAATGTGTTAATTTCCGCAACAAAAAGCTCGGTTACCTTCTTGAAGCTTCTGCCATAGACAGAGCATCTCTCGAGGTCCCTGATAGTGTGCAACGACATAACCATCTTTGCAACCTTCGTTATAGATTCTTTCTTCCTGCTCATACCTTACTTCTAAACCATTCTTTTTCAGATCTGCAATCCAGATACCCATGGCTACATCTTCTAGCTTAAACATCTGTAACACCATCAGATTCATGAATTCATATGGGAAATGTATAATAGGAACTCCATTAAAAATGTATAATAGGAACTTAAAGTATTTGTAATGCAACATAATTGAGATGCTGTACTTATGAACACATACCTTCAGTTGTCCTTTTTTGTGTTTATTGTTGATTGCCTTCGCTATGTCATTAGATACAACATACCCAGGACCATGAGCCCATGGAGGGTATCTTTGTTCTGGCCATTCCTAGGGTAAATAAGACCAGAAAATTTGAGTCTCAGAAATAAAAATAATAAAATAAATAAATAAATAAATAAATAAATAAATAATAAAAATAAAAGATAACCAACAAAGAGACATATATCATAGTGGGATAAAAATTTACCTCGGGACTGATGTACCACTTGCTATCTGGATTTCGATGAGGTTGGGAATCTGAATTGATTAGACCGTAAAGCAACCCATGACTCACGTTAACTCGATTTAAAGAGGCCAAAACTTCATGTACACGAACAAATGCATCATCATCTGTCTTCATGAGATAATCTGCAGATATAACTTCTGTCCCAAAGACACAAATAGCAATGGTTTTCCATGAAATAAGACTATAATAGTCAACAAATGGCATTAGCTGTATATCGCCATAAGTATTTGCCTCATTCCAGAGTTCTTCATTCACCACTCGATTCTTATGCTACAATATTCATATTTAATTTTGTCAATTGCAACTCCTATACATCAATTTTTGCGATTAATAAAAACTAAGAACTCACCAAACCAACAAAAAACCGGACTGCTACTTGTCCTGATTTGACGGCAGCATATTGCATCCATGTTCTTCTAACAGCCATTCTGCGTTTGAAATTGTTGGCAGTAGAGAATACACCGATGAATAAATTAATCTTCCTTTTAGGAGGAATTGAAGGCGATTTAAGTGACTCTAAGTCAATTATATGATCTGAATCTTCAGAAGTGGGCAACCCACTAGCTACCACAGACACCAATTTTATGTCTCCGGCGATCCTTACTTCACTAACAAGCCAGGGCTCCAAAGTCTACGTAGATAACACATAATAGTCAATAAAACTACTGAGATTTTTTGCTGTTATAAATTAAAAAGTTAAAGTAATTACTTCTCGAAAAGCAAAGGATGTTATGTGTTTTCCATCAACCGTCATCTGGACGCCTTCTGATCCAACCCTGAGAGTTGCAACTGAAAGATAGCCTTGTCTGAAAGGAAAATAGGTTCTCGTTTTCGATCCTCCATCAGACACTGGCATAGGAACTTCTGTTGATCTATTTGAATGTTTGGTAGTTGCAGAAGCTATAACTTTACCCACCTTCTCGTTGCACTGGTCCAACTCATCCACTGACAGTTACAAACAATGTAAGTTAATTACCAAATAGATGCACAAATGTAACACGGGTCTGTTAAAATTAAGATTAGATGTCAACAAAATTATTGTTTTGGCTACAATACAAAACATATAATACTCATATATCGATCACTTGATTGAGGTTTGAAAAAAATAATAAATGTGATACAACATGCAGTATGACTTCCCCTTTGCTTTATGCAAGTAGAAATCGTTCTGCTATAAATTTAATCTAAACCATCAAAGTATTCCCATAACTGAAATCCAAATGCAGCAGAAACAGATAATGAGAGAATTTCAAAAGAGATTATTGCAACTCTTCATTGTCCCCATATATAACATGTAACTGAAGATTGGTTGGTCAAACTATGAAGCAAAGAATAATTAAATATTAAATTCCAATAACATCAAATGTGTTTAAATTGTTGGCCTAAGACCACCCCGAGCATAGTTTATACGCATTTGGTTATAATTTCAAAAACATTAAGGAAGGCACATCAAGTATTTTACAAATAGTGATAATCGACAAATCAATTCCAAGTGAGATAATCTAGCTATGCAATTTATGTCTCCAGGATTGTGTAATTTCATTAACATTATAATTGAACTGTATCACATCATATGAAAGAATTGTTATCAGATTAGAACGAGATTGACAAAAAGGCATAATATATGAAGTAAGTTATATAGACTCACTGGTTTTCATCATCATAAAGTTATCACAGATTCACAGGTATTCCTATTGAAAAAATCAAGTGCGTGTTGCAAAGCTCACATAGGAGGGATATATAGGGTTTATATGTGTACCTTTTTTATTCTTATCATCCTCGGGTTTTGGACAACGTTCTTCTTCACCCCAGTCATGACCGATAGTCCAAGTATTTTGCACAATTACAGGGTCCTCGGTTAATTTATCACCATGGAGCCTAACATTGTAATGCAATATAACAGGCGGATCTGGTTCCCCTGGAAGAGGCTCGCCAGTCAAGTCAACTCGAAAGTTACCAAGAAGACCATTCGGAATACCAATAAACGTAACCGATGAACCCTGAGTTAAACCACAAGGAACTATCAACTTATATCCAGTATCATTAAGCTCCGTAGCATTCATCTTACTAAGAAAATGCGGACATTGTTTCTCTTTCTTTTTGTCACCCGAACTTCTATTCATGTTACTTTTCTCTTCCTCGACTGAATTCATAAGGTTATTCCACGCAACACCAGCTTCTTTAATAGCCTCTACTGTATTCGGCAAAACACGATCATGGCTAATCAAATGTTTCAAATGGTTCCATGTATACAACGGCTGTCGCTCTTGAAAAGTGATGTTTCTGTGAGTGAAGAGTGTCGAAACTATCTCGTCAGCGGATACTACTTGTGAGTCACTACCGGGATTGTTAACAGGCGGAGCACTAGTATTTATCCATTCGAGAGGATTCGTTGTGTTGTAAACCGGAGGTGATGAAATATAGGCTTCTCTAATTGGGTTTTTCATTACAAAGTATCCAAAAAGCGTTAATGTTAAAAGAGATACAGATAGGACGTAAATATACCATTTCTTCATATCTGCCGGTTAATAAGGGGATATCGGCACTTGTGAGCTTAGAGTTCATACAATTACAAATAAATTTTGTACGAACTTCTACAAAATGAAGTTAACTCTTGCAGGTGAAGAAACAATGGGAAAACGCATTGGTTTTGTTTATCACATGACGAGGACTGTAATGAAATTGAAGCTCGATTTCAATTCTAAGCCTTCATTCCTGTAAATGCAAGCAAGATCACTTATCAGATCTTTACTTCAACGGTGTATACAAAGACTAAACTTAAAAAGTCAACATAATTACAATTGTTTAACTTGATTTATAGGCCTGGCATAGAAAAAACACAATCTCATTGATCCACAAACAAGTAAACACAAATTCCTAAAAATATCAGAGTCAAAATAAATAAACAGCAGATCCACACAATGCCAAAGTTAAAAAAAAAAAACTACAATTTGACTAAAGTAAAATAAAAATCAGATCACATTAACAATAAAATCAAATCTAACATCAATAAATAAAACTTGGATTTGACTCATAATTTCAAAACTCACAATAAGCTAACTAATAAAGCTAAGAAAAATGTGTTAGTGAACTAAAGAATAAATAGAACAGAAGATGAGCTGATTATTGAGATTACCGGCGACCGGCAGCTTATGGCGGAGTATAGTTAGTTAAATTGTGTGTTTTATTTGAATGAATGAATTGTTTTTGTCGCTGTTGTTGTGTAGCGACCGACTTCTACAAGAGTCTATAGTCGTCGTCTTCTTCTCTAGCTGCTTGCTGCTCATTGAGGCATTTTATTTCTTCCTTGACTTTTGACTTTTTTTTAGTTGTTTTTAGAAGACGTATTTTAAAAAATTTAAGAATATTTCAAACCAAAGTTACGCGTTGCATCTAAGGCTAGTGGTTAATAACAATCAACTTCATCGATGTCACCTCAAATAATACTTATATTTATTTTATTCGGTTTTTAAATTTAGAGGGTGTTTGGGGTTGCGTTTTCTTGCAGATTATCTGCTTATCACGTTCCCAAAACTCAAATAATCCAAAACGAGTGTTTGGGTGACAAAAGGCAAAACGTGATTTTCTGCGTTTTTAAGAAGCCAAAACGCGGTTTTGGAAAAGTAACTCCCACCATACTGCTGCAAAACGTGATTTTCAGTTTAAGCTCGAAATTACCAAAATGCCCAAAACACTTCTTGTTTCTTCCTCACAAATAAACGTTGCCCACACTACTTTGTTTCTTTGAATAAGGTTGTCACTTAAGGTAGAGATTTGTGGACAACTAGAGTCAGAGAAGGAGAAAAGAATAGTACCAAAAGCGGCTGTATGTATAATGTTTAACCTAATTATTTTCTTAACATATATACTCTATTTTCTTAAAGCCCAATACTCTCCTACGAGTTCTTTATAAAGCCCATTGCAAAAAAGATTACATGTTAAATTACAGTAACAAAAGAATGTGCTTGTTTTTGGAAATCAGTTTGTAAAAAAATATTGTCATGCCTTACAAATCTACTAACTTGTCAGTTTTACTTTTTAATAACATGTCCTTTTTGGTAATTTTAGATTTGACGTCATTAAAAACCGATTTACAAACACTTGAAAATCGATTATCTCGATTATCGCGATACCAAACAAAGATAATCAAATCCAAACACTAAATTTTATAATCACGTTTTGTAACAATGATTATCTCGATTATCCGTTTCAAAACGCATAATCTATTTTAAATAAGCAATCCCAAACACCCCCTTAGTGTTATATCAATATATCATATATCATATATCACGAGTTTGAATATTAATTTTATGAATTATAATGATTTTGAAATTTTAAACTTATCTGTGATATATGGTTAGAAAACTAAAGAGTTGTATTTTTAAATGTAAAAACTCGCGAATCATTTAAAATTCTACATAAATACTTATACTTATTTTACGACACATGGTGTGTGTTTAAACATATCGATTTTTTTATTTTTTTTACTAACTTTTATGAATAAATCGTATTGATTTAGACAAACAATCATTATGTATGGTATATGGTTGAAAGTTAAAGATGTGTATTTTTCGATACAAACTATGATGAATCTTTTGGAGTTCTATAAAAATATTTATGTTTACGACAGCATGTTGAGCGTTCGAACTTACAGATTAGTGTTATATCTATATCTATATCTATATCTATACTAATTATAATGCACGAAGGCACCTCACTCTTAATTTTAAGATGTACAAAAAATTAAGCATGGTTTACAACACTTTAATGCACCCAATTTTCAGAATTACAACAAAGTAAGCATATTGTACAACAAAATAAAGCGTGGTGTCATTTTAAGACTAAAATTCTATTAAACAACATTAATGCTATTAAAACACCCTTCACCAAAAATTACAATCATTTAAGACAATGTACAATAAATGCAACCAATTTTCGATTTACAACAAAATAAGCATAGTGTACAACAAAATAAGCATGATATAATTTTCAGACTTACAAAATTAATACTATTAAAGTGGTCAATGTTATTAATTACTATAATGACTATTACGACTATTACTTACAAGAAAAGAAACATAGTGTACAACACTTTAATGCACATAATTTTCATACGTACAAGACAAAAAGCATAGTGTACAACAAAACACCACATTTAATGCTATTTAATGTAGTAAATTATTTAACTGGTTAATAAATACAATTAATACAGTTATTAAAACACCCTTTACATAATAAATACAAATTATCAAGCATATTGTACAAGCAAATTAAACACAATTCCTGCATTAAATTTCACTACTACAAATCATAAAGCACATTATATAAATATTCAAGCCCGAACTGCAACGGGCCAAATGGGCTTGAGCCCGAATCCAAGGACCAAAGGGCTCGAGCCGAGCAAGCACGGCCAATCTGATTCGAGCCCGAACGGCACAAAGCTATACGAAATTTTGATATCCGTAAATTTATTGTTAAAAAGAACATAATGAACTAAAATACATTATTAATCGAAAAAATTTATTTCAGGGTACCCTGCTAGTCACATATGATACATCAAGCGAGTTTTACTTAAAAAAAGAGAAAAATCTTCTATTTTCTCCAACTTTATGAATAAATTGTACTGATTTGTAAGTTCAAAAAACTATGTGTGATATATGGTTGGAAAGCTAAAGATGTATATTTTTCAATTGCAACAAATGATGAATCATTTAGAATTCTACACGAATATTTATGCTCATTCTACGACAATATGTTGAGTGTCCCAACTTACATATTAGTGTTATATCACGACGAAAGTGTGTAATACTCATCATTTTTGCTAACTGAATCGCAAAACGCTTTAAAATGCTCGAATGCATCAAAATATCGAAAATATTCCAAAATTGCATTTTATATGTTTCGATGCAAAATGTTTAAAATCGATGAAAATGAGCAAAGTTTGCATAATTGCGCTTGGTCCCCAAATTTCTAAAATTGTCGAAATAGTCCCCGAGTCCTAATTTCAAAGAAAAAAATCACCAAAGGTCCTTTTAAATCATAACTTGTCATAATTAGTCCTTTGGTGAAAAATGTCAAAAGTTTTGAGAAATTACAAGTTTGGTCCTTCAAGTTTAAAAATTGGCAAAAATGGCCCCTGGAAATTTGAAAATGTCAGCTTTGGTCCTTGTACTATTGCAACTTGTCAATTTCAGCCCTTGGATCAACTTTGAAATGGCAGCAATGGTCCCTTGAAATTCAGAAATTACACAAAAGGTCCCTATGTTATTATTAACCCTTCACCCTTTTTGGACCTTGAACCCATTATGACCCTGCCATCCTTGTGACCCCCACCAATTTGGACCCCTTTTTTATAATACCTCAGTCAACACTGGTCAAAAATCCCAACACGCGCCAAAACCTTTCTTCCCAACTGCTCCTGCCAATCCCTGCAACACTCCATCTCCCACCTTATCCCCCCAGCTCATCCCACTCAACTTGTTCCCCCCACCTCCACACAGCTCCAAGAATCATTAATTGCCTTCCTCATCTCACTCAACCTCAACTGCTAAAAACCAAATTCCCGCCAAAAATACAATCAATGGCTAAAAACTTCTTAAGCCATCCAAGGGTCCAGATTTATGGTGGGATTAGCTCAGAGAGGAAAGAGAAAGCATTTGGAGCTATAAAAGGAAGGAAGAAAGAAGAAAGGGTAGTAGCTAGTTTTTACAATTTTCTTTAATGTCGTTTCTTTTATAAATGTATTAGTTTAAATTAAAATGTTGTAATTTCAGTTTGTTTGTATCACTTTTAAGTTGAAACATTATTGCATTGTGCTTTTGAGTATCAATTTTAAAGATTAATCAAATATCAAGTTTATTGTCCACTGTCTCATTTTCAGTTTCAAAATTTTATGTTCAAGCTTCTAATAAGCTCATGTTATAATCAAATAAGCTCATTTAAGCTTATTATAGTCTTTGGTATGCTCAATAATCGCCTCAAGCAAATTTTGTTTATGGTCAATAAAAGTCAAACTGGTGCAGCTTGGATGTGGAAATGGATAATGGGGTTGATGCAACCTTGATATGGGTTGAAATGGTTTAGTATAGTGATATTGGGTTTGGTTTTAGCTCATAAGCGCTTGGACTCTCGTGAGTAAGATTTTTCATTTCAAGTTTCAAGTCAAATTTTGCATTTTATGGTTGTCTCTGTATATGTGGTCATAAACTGCTCAAACCTGTTTAAGTAGTTATATTTAGGTTAAATTAATTTAGTTTGATCATTACAACATGTTGGTTCAGTGATTTACTCATTTAATTTTCATAACAGTTGAATTAAAGTGGTGTTTGGATTGTGCATGCAAACTGTGTTCAAGGCTTGTTCAATGATTAACTTCTGTTGGTTCATGTTTGTTAAGCTTATTCATTCTCATATTTGTCTTTAACTTGTGCCTGCAAAGCTAAAAGTCAAAATTTCCATTAAACTGCCTCATATGCATATCTGTTGAGCTTTTGCAAATCGTGCTTGATTTGTGTTAGGAAAATGCTAGAGTAGCTTGCATTAGTTGCATTATACCAATTAACATCATATTCAAATTCTAAGATTAGCTTCAAATTTCATTTTGGTCAACTTTTCTCAACTGCTAAAAAAGTCAATATTGCAAAATCCAGCTGAGCCCAACTAGGTGATATTTATGGGCTCATTTTTGAGTCAAATTCAATGAAACTTATGGCTTTTAAAAGTTCAACTGGTCTAGTTTATTGTCATCATTTTGTATAATTTTGTTAATTTTCTATAAGCCCCAAATAGGCTTGTGATTATGGATTTATCCGCCTGCAATGCAGGCATTAAGTTTACAGTTTCGAGCAGATCTTGCAGATCTTGCCATGAGCTCATTTGAGCTTGTCCGTGGCTCTTACTTGGTTCATAAGTAGTTGGCTAGGTCTAGTATAGGATCCCCTATCCGGTTTTAATTTCTAGCTTATGTGATAGCTTATTCATAGGTTGCAAGTTGGCACCGTAAACTGCTTTTAATTTATTTAGCCAAAACCTCAAATCTTGGTAATTTGCAATTCTGTTGTTCATGCTTGTTGTTTCTAGTTGCATTTAGGTAGTTTTAGCTTATTGTAGCTTGTGTATCAGTTTGGTGCTTGTTTTGTCCTTTTAGCTTATCCAAGTGCTTATTTCATAAGCACTTTGCACATCAGTTTCATTTTCCTCCACACAAGCACTTGTTTTTCTATTTTTCCTAGATTCCTTATATTATTTTAGAGTTATCTTGAATTTTTCATATTTTTCCTGTCCTGTTTAGTATTTTTCTTGATTTAATTTAGTTTTTAAGCATTTTAATTAGCATTTAATACAAAAATTAAGAAAGGTTCAAAAATAATTTTCATTTTATTAATTTAAGATAAATATAAAAAGCCAAAAAATATTTTTCCAGATTTTTCTTAGTTAAATTTGTATTTTAAGTAATTTAAGTAGTTTTAAATAGTTTTAATTCATAGAAAATAGAAAATATTCTTAAAAATACAAAATAGTTTTGAAAATTCTATTTTGTTATTCTAGATTTTTCCAAGTCATAATTTTATTTTTCTAGCTTTATTTCCTATTTTCTTGTATTTTAGGTTATTATTTAATAGTTAAAAATAGTTTTTAATTAGTAATAATTAATTTAATAGTTATAAAAATAATTTTATTTTTCTATAAATTTCCTTTATCATTAGGTTTGTAAAATGTCATTTTATATTTTTAGGATTTATATTGTGTAAGTTTCACATTTTCTCATTGATGTCGTGTAGTTTTTAATTTCGCTTTATAAAACATAAAATCAAAAACATCATTTTAAATATAGTGATAGCGTTTATTTAATATTTTTTATCTTTTAATTTCCTTTAATTTGCATTTAAGCCTCGTAATTTGTTGGCTTTTTCGTAGTTATAATCATATTCACAATCCATCTTTTCCGCTCAAATCTCTCGATCACTATATCGCTGGTGATCCATTGCACACTATTGACATAATGACCGGAAACACTATACTCCCCGATCTTCATTGAGTTCGTGCTTGAGCCGTTTTAAGTTTCTTACTATTTACCATTCACAAGTGGTCACCATGAGAAAAACTCGACTGATGCTGCACGGATCAAATTTTGGCGCCACGGGAGTCAGTCCGATTATCTTCCGCCTAGCGATTAGTGATTTGAATATTCACTCCTTGTTTATACCATCTGTATATGTTTATATTTTCTTTAAAATCAAAACCCAAAAGATTTTCATCCTTTGTTTTTGCAAATGTTTTCAAAAATACCAAAATATTCATCTTTACCCTCTCACATCTTTAATTCTTCATCCCTACCCTCCGAAAACATTTGATTCTTTCTATGTCTTATCCTCACCCTCTTGATTGTCAATGGTGTGGTGGTCCTTATAATGGTGGCAATTGCCCCGGTTGTAGCATGGTGGAATCAGAAACGGGTCCGTTTATAACCAGGATCCCTATTCCTACCATAACACAACCGATTTATTCCATCACCACTACACCGTGAGACTCGGCAGCTTTCTTGTTGTAGTACGTGGTGGTTCACACTCTAGTTCGATTTTCCATTGGGAAACACGCTTGTCTATGAAAGCGGTTCCCGATAACAATTATGACTACAACACATGCGACTCACAGCACATCAATGTTATCATTGTGTAGTATTGTGGAGGTCCTCACTTTAGCTCGATTGTCAAACAAGGAATCCATTTCCTTGTAACAATTACGACTCTTCGCTTCATGACCAACCTCACAAGACTAAATGAATCGAGCACTACCTCACCGAGCCACTTCCTCAAAATCTTCTCCTTGATCTTTTGGATTTAGTGAAAGATTTGAAGGAATGTAAACATTCCCAAGATAATCCAAAATCCATGGAAGAATTGTTAGTCAAGAGCGGTGCTAAAATAAATTCCAAATTGCGTTTGAAAAATCTATTAGAGTCAATTGCAAAAGAAAAAGCGCCAGATCTAGCTCTCAATTTCGCTTCATTCTCGATGACAATGATGATGAAGATACCCTTGATATCCTTCAATTTTATAAAGATTCATCAAGTTCATCATTGATATCCCAGCTTGAGATTCCATCTCAAACAATCGCTATCACACCAAGCTCCCACTCACTCTCTAAACATGGGGACGAGCATCTTGACACTGTTCTCGAAAAGGAATCGGACGAATTCATAAAGTCTAGTGTTGAGAACCTTGTCCCAATCCCGAGAGTCACAGGAACTTTTAACCATATGTGTGATTCTCTTTCCCTCTGAGTGTTCAAAGATCATTTTGAAACTTTCTCGATTGTAGCGACGATTGTGCTTCCTATGGAAACATCGAGTATGTTGAGGCATCACTCCCACAACTGATGTCGATCATCTTCGAGGAGTTCTCCGTGAACTCACTCACATCAATCCACTCTTTGATTTCAAGTCGATCCGGGAGACCGAAAGTCTCATTGATAATGATCGCTCACCACTTCTCACCCTAACAAATTCAATAGAGAATGTTGATCACTTTGTTTCAAACATTCAAAGCTACTTTTACTAATCCTCTATTTGAATTGACTCAAATTCACTTTAATTTCGAGAATCCACTCTTTGATGCTCGATCGAGGATAGTGATGAGCCCACAATGGAACAAGAGTTCACAATTTCACTTCATGTGAATGATTCTCTTCATGGAAAGTTCTCCGTGAACTCTCTCATGACATATCTCCTCCGGAACATGATCATTTCTATTTTGATCTTGAGGATGATATTGGCCGGAGGAAGGTGTACTCTATCATACGAGTTTGCCTATTAATGATACTACCCTTACCCTTCCTCCCGATATGTTTACATTTGAGGATGAAGAATGGATCTTGATTGTTATCAAAACCTTTCTTCCTTTCCTCAAATATCTTGTGATTTTCCATCTTCACTCCTTCGGAATGAAGACACTATTTTGACCCCGCATTTTCATTTATCATTTTGAGCGGTTCTATGTATATCTCATCGGTGTGGAACTTTCACGCACTTCAATGTTTGTCCAAACATCTTGAATGAAAGTCCGATGGAGATTGTTTCTTCTACTTTGCTTCCCATGAACCAATTAATTCTTGGTCGAGTCAAGCTAGCGACTCGGTAATCAAAAACAAGAGCTAAATATGGGTTTTCACCCATGTGTTCCATCTTTAGTGGGGAGTTGCCCCACATGTTATATATATAAGTTTTCATATAAAAAAAATCTTTCTAAATAATGGCCGTAGTATTTTCCTTTTACGTTCTTTGTTTCGCCATAATCACGGGTACTTTGTTTGTGACAACTCGCAATTTCGTGTCATTTCTCAAAACAATTTATGCCTCACTATTTCAACATTTATAGTAAACTTGGTTTACTTGTTTCAAATTCGAACCTTTATGGTTTAGCGGCGAATTCATGATCATAACATCACGTACATTTCATATGGACTAAGTTTAGTCTACATTTCATTGACATCATTTGCATCTCATTAGTTCATTCATGACATTTCATTTCACATTTAACGCGTAATTTTATATTAAATAAACGTTATCGCGTGAGTTATTATTTTGAATATTTAATCCGTTACTTTCAAAATGATCCCGATATATTTTTAAACTTACATTTAGTTTATAAAACTATATTTTTAGTTTACCTAGTGTTTTGAATTTATTTGGTATACAAATCGTTAAAATTAAATTATTACGACGAGTTTCTTAAAAATTACTCGATAATTTTTATATCACTCAAATTTCACAAGGAATGTATTTTTACAATTTTTATTATCTCATTACATTCTATTTTGATTTATTAAAACTTACTTGTACCAAAAATTACCATTTACCTTTTACTTATACATTTCCTACACATTACTTACATTTTCTTAAAATTTACACAAAAATATACACAATATACATTATATTTGAGGAAAAAAAAATATCTACATCCTCCCCCTGGCCGACCAAGGGGAGGGTTTGTAATAAATGATGCATGGTATTGATTTTATGTCTACACTCAACACATAAAAAGTCTTATACTTCACTCACATTTTCTCATTCACTTCACTATTTTCAAAGTGTTAGCAAAGGTTTTTCCTCTCTTTGCTTCTCTTCAACCGCCATCAAGGGTTCTTCAAAGGGATCATCATCAAAAATTTTCTCAAGTGTTTTTACAATCTAGTTTATACTCTTTATAAGGTTTTGAAATAAAAACCAAGAGTATTTAAGTTTAACCTTGTTACTTGCACCTCATCATATTCACTTGTAAGCATGTTTCTTTCATTTTTCATGTTTCCTTATCATTACATATGTATCTTTTCATTTTTGGAGCAACATGCAAGACATATGTGATTTATACCATTTTTACTTGATTTTTGGAGTTTTATATATGTATGGTCATCCTATAATTATTCCCATTGGTATTCATTGGTCTTGATGGTGATTAGGAACCCATGACACCCTAAGAAGGTGTATGGTAGGATTAGATTAGCTTTGGAGTTGATTTGAAGGGATTAGAATAGGTTTTGTCCGAGAAAAATTATTTTCGATAAGTATAAATTATGTTCTGTCCTTATTTTTATTTTCTGGAAAACCGACAGTAGGCACGACTTTTGGCCTTGATATTTAGAAAATATACTTTAAAACGAATCCGTGGGTCGCTTGAACGGATAAAACGGAGTTATAACGAAGAAGTTATGGATTTTACAAGTTTGACGATTTAAAAATATAATTTTCGTAAATTTCAAAGATACTATATTTTTACTTGTACGAGTCAAAACGAGCCTTAAGCTTCACAAATTATTTCGACTTGTCAAAATATATTAGTTTACTTTGATACGGCTAAGGACGATTATACGAGAAAACGGATTTGAAACGACAAAGATATGCACGCTTTCATAAAATTGCCGTAACTATTATTTTCCTAAAAACTATATTATTTTTACGATACAAGTGTTACGGTAGTCAGACGACCATGTTGAGGGCTGTTTTTAACAAGGTTGTGAAACTTTTGGAACGAAATGTCTTCTAGTAAAATTAAGATCACCGGCATATTTTTCAAAACGATGTCGCTTTGTATAGCGGAGTTTTAATAAATTAATTACGGATGTTTAAACTTGGCGAAACTCACTTTTACACAACAATTAGCCAAAATCACCATCTTTAACCCTTATTATCTTTATGTTCGAGACCTTTTGGACGAAAACTCCCGAATCGAAACTTCTAGATTTCGATACAAACTTTCCAAAACCGTCGAGTTCGTTTCTAACGATCGACGACACTATTTTACGACTAGTTTTCCAAAGCCATTTTTGTTACTTTTATGAAAATTCACGACATTGTTTTGCGTCGAAAAGTGAAAATTTCACCATAAATCATTATTAAACCATTGTAGGATGACATTTTGACGTAAAAACTTGTAAAGTCATTTTTGATTGGTCAAGACGTCAAAAGAGTATTTTTCGACGATAAGTAATATTTTCAAAACTCGCAAATGGTATAAATAACATACGAAATGCATGCATAACATTACATTGCAACTCATTACATATCATATCATTCGTAATAGGTCCCGTTAAAGTTTCACATTATACCTCGGTGTACTCACTCTTGTCATCATTCCGCTTACCAAGTGAGTTTTCATAGCCCCGCTTTACAAGTTTTTACATTATTTCAAACCTACGGGAGAATACATTGCACAACATTTTATTACGATACCAAGTATGTTAAATTCATTTACATTGCTTGAGTTACAAAGTTGCCGCTTAAAAGTCCCCACTTTAATGCATGAGCCGTTAATTTCAAGCGTGATGAGTGGATAGATCTATCGAGGTGACGCCCATCCGGGTTGGTGAATCCCAATTGTCATACGGATGCATTTCATTCATGAACATTATTAGAGTTGTTTGGCAAGACACTGCTGGGGCGACATCACGGAGCTTCGTATCATGCGCTTAAGCAATTGTAACATTTTTACGTGACATAATTGTCATGCTCGTAACATTTTTACGTGACATAATTGTCATGCTCGATCTATACTATGTAGTCGTATAAAACATTTACATAAACCTATGATTTCTCACCAACATTATTGTTGACCGCTTTAGCAATGTATTTTCGTGTAATCGAGGCATTATCATCATGACATGGTTTAGGACCCACCTTTTGAGTCGCAAGGCCGACTTACATCATTGTACATTATGGCACTTTATTTCAAAACCATCGTTTGACTTGTATTATATTTATATTTCCGCAAACTTTGTAAACCTTTGGGACCTATACTTTGTAAACTCGATTGTTTTATTAAATCAAACGATGTGTTTTTCCAAACGACACTTTAGGTCGCTCAATATAACTGTGATTGTGATGCTATGACAATAATCCCTCGTGAATTCCATTCCACGCAAAATGTAATTTGGGGTGTGACAGATTGGCATCGAGCTTCATTATAGAGAACTAGGTTGCATCATTGACCCTAGACTATAACTACATTATCATAGCATCTCATCATTTCATCATAAGTGCATGTTCACTTTACATGCGGTTTATACGCACATTTTTCGAGTTATTTACTTTCATTTCATATCGATTGTCACATGGATGCCTTTAAATGCCCATTCCATTATTCTTTCTTCATACTCTAATGTGGAGAATTCCTTGTCATCCCTATCACAATTTTCACATCAATCGACTCATCACCGATAACGTCGAATGCCGAGATAAACCTTTAAATAGGGCTAAGTCACTCCACTCTTTGTTTCACCACTAACATGTCGAGTTACACTTTATTCACACACTAAGTCACTAAACCATTATACATTTGAAGCACTTACAACACCTCATAACCCATCTTTTCGAAACCGTCGATCATTTTGAAAAATAACCTCAAACTTATCATTCTTATCACATTTCTTTAGAGCGCTTATTATTAACATCGGATTTTGCTACGCCTCACATTTCCTCTTGTTTTGAAGAAGATATGGCAATCAAGAAAGCTACACCGAAATGACTCAAGCGGCTATTCAAAAGTTGGTAAGGGATAGTGTAGCGAGGCATTAAGGATTGAAAAGAACGAGCGACAAGAGTCTTATTACCGAGGCCGCAATCGTCTGCCGAAATCGCGAGACTTGCTTACATCAAAAGGTTTCAAGAGTTGATCGTTCTTTGTCCAAATATGGTTTCGGACAATGAGAAACTATTGAAAAATTTCATTGGAGGACTTTCACAAAATATCCAAGGAGATGTAACTTCTTTCGATCCACAAACAATTGAAGAATCTACCAGACACTCAAATACTCATGGCTCAAGTTGAGAGGCAAATCACCAAAAACATTATCAACAATAACCACCACAACAATAACAACAATCAAACCAACAACAACAAAAGGAAATGGGAAATGACCAAGGAGGTTATAACAACAACAACCAAAGCCGTAACACTAACCATCACCAACAATGTATAGAAGACAAGAAGTCGCTGTGGTTTATGTTGTCGCACCAACAAAGGAAAGAACTTATATCGAAACTTACCACGATGTCATCAATGCACGCTACATCATGATGGTCCATGTGGTATATGCTTTATCTCAAAAAGTGGGACACCTTGCTAAGGACCGCAAAGGAAAAGGATATGCCGGAACACACCCACTATGTACTAGATGTAACTTTCATCACTCGTGTCTTTGCCCCGCCAAGTGCCGCCAATGCAAAAATTAGGACACCTCGCTAGGATTGTAGAGGCAAAACTATAATGACATGTTTCAATGTGGGAGCAAGGACACTATCGGAGCCAATGTCCCTAAAACCAAGGTCAACAAGTTGAAGGTGCTCATGGAATGCATACATGTTAGAGGAGGAGAAGCTCGTCAAGGTATCAATGACGCAGAAGACCAAGAAGTTCGAAACTAACAAAAAAAATTTGTTTTTCTTTATGTACCATGTTGTACTAAGTTTATGTTTTCCATCGTATCCGAATCTTTATAACCTAAGATGTACTACTTTTGCTAAACCTCTCATTGTAAAATATTCCTATCTATCGTACCTTATTTTCTTTCCGATTTGTCATTACTTACTTAGAATTTTTATTCCTTTACTCTAGCTATCATTTTAACGATACGGTTTAAATCCTTGTAAACATTGAGAGTTATAACAACTAAACCGAACGTCACATCATCGCTCCTTAATTATACATAGCCTAGCTAACTATGTCTAATTCGAGGGATCATGTTATGTTGGGAGCGCTTAATTATAAATCTTAGTGCAAGCAAAATCTTCACATATTTCAAAGTCAAAGTGTTACTTATGAGAGATTCATCCGATATTTTCTTTACTACGATGTTTTATACGCCTCAATCATCGATAACCGTAACGACACTTCTCCATGTCTTTTCTCCTCGTTATTCATCATAAACTCAAAATTGATAGACTATACACTAACCAATTCGTGGACTGAATTCCTTTTGGTTGGGCGAATGTGACAACTCGCAATTTCGTGTCATTTCTCAAAACAATTTATGCCTCACTATTTCAACATTTATCGTAAACTTGGTTTACGTGTTCCAAATTGCAGAACCTTTATGGTTTAGCGCTAATTCATGATCATAACATCACGTACATTTCATATGGACTAAGTTTAGTCTACATTTCATTGACATCATTTGCATCATCATTAGTTCATTCATGACATTTCATTTCACATTTAACGCGTAATTTTTATATTAAATAAACGTTATCGCGTGAGTTATTATTTTTAATATTTAATCCGTTACTTTCAAAATGATCCCGACATATTTTTAAACTTACATTTAGTTTATAAAACTATATTTTGAGTTTACCTAGTGTTTTGAATTTATTTGGTAGATAAATCGTTAAAATTTAAATTATTACGACGCTTTTCTTAAAAATTATCGATAATTTTTTTATCACTCAAATTTCACAAGGAATGTATTTTACAATTTTTATTATCTCATTACATTCTATTTTGATTTATTAAAACTTACTTGTACCAAAAATTACCATTTACCTTTACTTATACATTTCCTACACATTACTTACATTTTCATAATAATTTACACAAAATATATACAATATACATTATAAAAAAAAAAAAATAAAATATCTTATATCCTCCCCTTGGCCGACCAAGGGGAGG
Organism: Chrysanthemum lavandulifolium; assembly: GCA_022545495.1. Taxonomy (NCBI): domain Eukaryota; kingdom Viridiplantae; phylum Streptophyta; class Magnoliopsida; order Asterales; family Asteraceae; genus Chrysanthemum; species Chrysanthemum lavandulifolium. Next base: position 186,224,769 of record CM040242.1, read on the forward strand.
GTTAGTCATAAATGATGGTATGGTAGTGATTGTAATGTCTTTACTCAACACATACAAAAGTCTTATACTTCACTCATTTTTCTCATTCACTTCAAGTATTTTCAAAGTGTTAGCAAAGTTTTTTCTCTCTTTTGCTTCTCTTCAACCGCCATACAAGGGTTCTTCAAAGGGATCATCATCAAAATTTTCTCAAGTGTTTTTAACAATCTAGTTTATACTCTTTATAAGGTTTTGAAATAAAACCAAGAGTATTTAGGTTTAACCTTGTTACTTGCACCTCATCATATTCACTTGTAAGCATGTTTCTTTCATTTTTCATGTTTCCTTATCATTTCATATGTATCTTTTCATTTTTGGAGCAAACATGCAAGACATATGTGATTTATACCATTTTTACTTGATTTTTGAAGTTATATATATATATGGTCATCCTATAATTATCCCCTTGGTATTCATTGGTCTTGATGGTGATTAGGAACCCATGACACCCTAAGAAGGTGTATGGTAGGATTAGATTAGCTTTGGAGTTGATTTGAAGGGATTAGAATAGGTTTTGTCCGAGAAAACTATTTTCGATAAGTATATATTATGTTCTGTCCTTATTTTGATTTTCTGGAAAACCGACAGTAGGCACGACTTTTGGCCTTGATATTTAGAAAATATACTTTAAAACGAATCCGGGTCGCTTGAACGGATAAAAACGGAGTTATAACGAAGAAGTTATGGATTTTACAAGTTTGACGATTTAAATATATAATTTTCGTAAATTTCAAAGATACTATTTTTACTTGTACGAGTCAAAACGAGCCTTAAGCTTCACAAATTATTTCGACTTGTCAAAAATATATTAGTTTACTTTGATACGGCTAAGGACGATTATAATGAGAAAACGGATTTGAAACGACAAAGATATGCACGCTTTCATAAAATTGCCGAACTATTATTTTCTCAAAACTATATTATTTTTACGATACAAGTGTTACGGTAGTCAACGTCCATGTTGAGGGTCGTTTTAACCAGGTTGTGAAACTTTTGGAACGAAATGTCTTCTAGTAAAATTAAGATCACCGGCATATTTTTCAAAACGATGTCGCTTGTATAGCGGAGTTGTAATAAATTAATTACGGATGTTTAAACTTGGCCGAAACTCACTTTTACACAACAATTAGCCAAAATCACCATCTTTAACCCTTATTATCTTTATGTTCGAGACCTTTTGACGAAAACTCCCGAACTCGAAACTTCTAGATTTCGATACAAACTTTCCAAAACCGCCGAGTTCGTTTCTCTAACGATCGACGACACCATTTTACGACTAGTTTTCCAAAGCCATTTTGTTACTTTTATGAAAATTCGACGACATTGTTTTGCGCCGAAAAGTGAAAATTTCACCATAAATCATTATAAAACCATTGTAGGATGACATTTTGACGTAAAACTTGTAAAGTGATTTTTGATTGGTCAAGACGCCAAAAGAGTATTTTTCGACGATAAGTAATATTTTCAAAACTCGCAAATGGTATAAATAACATACTAAATGCATGCATAACATTACATTGCAACTCATTACATATCATATCATTCGTAATAGGTCCCGTTAAAGTTTCACATTATACCTCGTGTACTCACTCTTGTCATCATTCCGCTACCAAGTGAGTTTTCATAGCCCGCTTTACAAGTTTTACATTATTTCAAACCTACGGGAGAATACATTGCACAACATTTTTATTACGATACCAAGTATGTTAAATTCATTTACATTGCTTGAGTTACAAAGTTGCCGCTAAAAGTCCCCACTTTAATGCATGAGCCGTTAATTTCAAGCGTGTGAGTGGATAGATCTATCGAGGGTGACGCCCATCCGGGTTGGTGAATCCCAATTGTCATACGGATGCATTTCATTCATGAACATTATTAGAGTTGTTTGGCAAGACACTCAGGGGCGCATACGACATCAATCGGAGCTTCGTATCATGCGCTTAAGCAATTGTAACATTTTTACGTGACATAATTGTCATGCCTCGTAACATTTTTACGTGACATAATTGTCATGCTCGATCTATACTTATAGTCGATAAAACATTTACATAAACCTATGATTTCTCACCAACATTATTGTTGACCGCTTTAGCAATGTATTTTCGTGTAATCGAGGCATTATCATCATGACATGGTTTAGGAACCACCTTTGAGTCGCGGCCGACTTACATCATTGTACATTATGGCACTTTATTTCAAAACCATCGCTTGACTTGTATTATATTTATATTTCCGCAAACTTTGTAAACCTTTGGGACCTATACTTTGTAAACTCGATTGTTTTATTAAATCAAACGATGTGTTTTCCAAACGACACTTTAGGTCGCTCAATATAATCGTGATTGTGATGCTATGACAACAATCCTGTGAATTCCATTCACGCAAAATGTAAATTGGGGTGTGACAGATTGGCATCGAGCTTCGCTTATAGAGAACTAGGTTGCATCATTGACCCTAGACTATAACTACATTATCATAGCATCTCATCATTTCATCATAAGTGCATGTTCACTTTACATGCGGTTTATACGCATATTTTTCGAGTTATTTACTTTCATTTCACATCGATTGTCACATGGATGCCTTTAAATGCCCATTCCATTATTCCTTCTTCATACTCTAATGTGGAGAATTCCTTGTCATCCCTATCACAATTTTCACATCAATCGACTCATCACCGATAACGCCGAATGCCGAGATAAACCTTTAAATAGGCGGTCACTCTCACTCTTTTGTTTCACCACTAACATGTCGAGTTACACTTTATTCACACACTAAGTCACTAAACCACCATACATTTGAAGCACTTACAACACCTCATAACCCATCTTTTCGAAACCGTCGATCATTTTGAAAATAACCTCAAACGATCATTTCTTATCACCTCTCTTTGGAGCGCTTATTATTAACATCGGATTTTGCTACGCCTCACATTTCCTCTTGTTTTGAAGAAGATATGGCAATCAAGAAAGCTACACCGAAATGACTCAAGCGGCTATTCAAAAGTTGGTAAGGGATAGTGTAGCGAGGCATTAAGGATTGAAAAGAACGAGCGACAGAGTCATATTACCGAGGCCAAGAATCGTCGCCGAAAATCATGAGACTTGCTTACATCAAAAGGTTTCAAGAGTTGATCGTTTTTTGTCCACCTATGGTTTCGGACAATGAGAAACTATTGAAAATTTCATTGAGGACTTTCACAAAATATCCAAGGAGATGTAACTTTTCGATCCACAAACAATTGAAGAATCTACCAGACACTCAAATACTCATGGCTCAAGTAGTGAAAGAGGCAAAACCATTATCAACAATAACAACCCCAACAACCGCACAACACCACAATAACAACAACAACAACAACCAACAACAACAAAAGGAAATGGGAAATGACCAAGGAGGTTATAACAACAACAACCAAAGTCGTAGCACTAACCATCACCAACAATGTATAGAAGACAAGTCGCTGTGGTTTATGTTGTCGCACCAACAAAGGAAAGAACTTATATCGAAACTTACCACGATGTCATCAATGCACGCTACATCATGATGGTCCATGTGGTATATGCTTTATCTCAAAAGTGGGACACCTGCTAAGGACTCAGAAGGAAAAGGATATGCCGGAACACACCCACTATGTACTAGATGTAAGTTTCATCACTCGTGTCTTTGCCTCGCCAAGTGCCGCCAATGCAAAAATTAGGACACCTCGCTAGGGATTGTAGAGGTAAAACTATAATGACATGTTTCAATGTGGGAGCAAGGACACTATCGGAGCCAATGTCCCCAAAACCAAGGTCAACAAGTTGAAGGTGCTCATGGAATGCATACATGTTAGAGGAGGAGAAGCTCGTCAAGGTATCAATGACGCTGAAGACCAAGAAGTTCGAAACCAATAAAAAAAATTTTTTTTTCTTTATGTACCATGTTGTACTAAGTTTATGTTTTCCATCGTATCCGAATCTTTATAACCTAAGATGTACTACTTTTGCTAAACCTCTCATTGTAAAATATTCCTATCTATCGTACTTTATTTTCTTTCCGATTTGTCATTACTTACGAATTTTTATTCCTTTTACTTTAGCTACCATTTTAACGACACGGTTTAAATCCTTGTAAACATTGAGAGTTATAACAACTAAACCGAACGTCACATCATCGCTCCTTAATTATACATAGCCTAGCTAACTATGTCTAATTCGAGGGATCATGTTATGTTGGGAGCGCTTAATTATAAATCTTAGTGCAAGCAAAATCTTCACATATTTCAAAGTCAAAGTGTTACTTATGAGATTCATCCGATATTTTCTTTACTACGATGTTTTATACGCCTCAATCATCGATAACCGTAACGACACTTCTCCATGTCTTTTCTCCTCGTTATTCATCATAAACTCAAAAATTGATAGACTAACACGAACCGAATTCGTGGACCAATTCCTTTTGGATGGGCGAATGTGACAACTCGCAATTTCGTGTCATTTCTCAAAACAATTTATGCCTCACTATTTCAACATTTATAGTAAACTTGGTTTACGTGTTCCAAATTGCAGAACCTTTATGGTTTAGCGCTAATTCATGATCATAACATCACGCACATTTCATATGGACTAAGTTTAGTCTACATTTCATTGACATCATTTGCATCATTAGTTCATTCATGACATTTCATTTCACATTTAACGCTGTAATTTTTATATTAAATAAACGTTATCGCGTGAGTTATTATTTTGTATATTTAATCCGCTACTTTCAAAAATGATCCCGATGTATTTTTAAACTTACATTTAGTTTATAAAACTATATTTTTAGTTTACCTAGTGTTTTGAATTTATTTGGTATACAAGTCGTTAAAATTTAAATTATTACGACGCTTTTCTTAAGAATTATACGATAATTTTTATATCACTCAAATTTCACAAGGAATGTATTTTTACAATTTTTATTATCTCATTACATTCTATTTTGATTTATTAAAAAAACTTACTTGTACCAAAAATTACCATTTACCTTTTACTTATACATTTCCTACATTACTTACATTTTCTTAAAATTTACACAAAAATCTACACATATACATTTTATTTGAGGGAAAAAAAAATATCTTATATCCTCCCCTTGGCCGACCAAGGGGAGGGTTTGTAATAAATGATGCATGGTATGTGATTGTAATAATTCAACACATAAAAAGTCTTATACTTCACTCACATTTTCTCATTCACTTCAAGTATTTTCAAAGTGTTAGCAAAGGTTTTTCTCTTTTTGCTTCCTTCAACCGCCATCAAGGGTTCTTCAAAGGATCATCATTTTGCTTTTCTCAAGTGTTTTAACAATCTAGTTTATACTCTTTATAAGGTTTTGAAATAAAAACCAAGAGTATTTAGGCTTAACCTTGTTACTTGCACCTCATCATATTCACTTGTAAGCATGTTTCTTTCATTTTCATGTTTCCTTTTCATTTCATATGTATCTTTTCACTTTTGGAGCAAACATGCAAGACATATGTGATTTATACCATTTTACTTGATTTTTGAGTTTTATATATATATGGTCATCCTATAATTATCCCCATTGGTATTCATTGGTCTTGATGGTGATTAGGAACCCATGACACCCTAAGAAGGTGTATGGTAGGATTAGATTAGCTTTGGAGTTGATTTGAAGGGATTAGAATAGGTTTTGTCCGAGAAAAATTATTTTCGATAAGTATATATTATGTTCTGTCCTTATTTTTATTTTCTGAAAACCGACAGTAGGCACGACTTTTGGCCTTGATATTTAGAAAATATACTTTAAAACGAATCCGTGGCCACTTGAACGGATAAAACGGAGTTATAACGAAGAAGTTATGGATTTTACAAGTTTGACGACTAAATATATTATTTTCGAAATTTCAAGATATATTTTTACTTGTACGAGTCAAAAACGAGCCTTAAGCTTCACAAATTATTTCGACTTATCAAAATATATTAGTTTACTTCGATACGGGCTAAGGACGATTATAATGAGAAAACGGATTTGAAACGACAAAGATATGCACGCTTACAAACTTGCCGTAACTATTATTTTCTCAAAACTATATTATTTTTACGATACAAGTGTTACGGTAGTCGAACGACCATGTTGAGGGCTGTTTTAACAAGGTTGTGAAACTTTTGGAACGAATTGTCTTCTAGTAAAATTAAGATCACCGGCATATTTTTCAAAACGATGTCGCTTGTATAGCGGAGTTTTAATAAATTAATTACGGATGTTTAAACTTAATAAACTCACTTTTTACACAACAATTAGCCAAAATCACTATCTTTAACCCTTATTATCTTTATGTTCGAGACCTTTGGACGAAAACTCCTGAACTCGAAACTTTTAGATTTCGATACAAACTTTCCAAAACCGTCGAGTTCGTTTCTAACGATCGACGACACCATTTTACGACTAGTTTTCCAAAGCCATTTTGTTACTTTTATGAAAATTCGACGACATTGTTTTGCTAATTTAAAAGTGAAAATTTCACCATAAATCATTATTAAACCATTGTAGGATGACATTTTGACATAAAAACTTGTAAAGTGATTTTTGATTGGTCAAGACGCCAAAAGAGTATTTTTCGACGATGAGTAATATTTTCAAAACTCGCAAATGGTATAAATAATATACGAAATGCATGCATAATATTACATTGCAACTCATTACATATCATATCATTCGTAATAGGTCCCAAGTTAAAGTTTCACATTATACCTCGGTACTCACTCTTGTCATCATTCCGCTACCAAGTGAGTTTTCATAGCCCTGCTTTACAAGTTTTTACATTATTTCAAACCTACGGGAGAATACATTGCACAACATTTTATTACGATACCAAGTATGTTAAATTCATTTACATTGCTTGAGTTACAAAGTTGCCAATAAAAGTCCCCACTTTAATGCATGAGCCGTTAATTTCAAGCGTGTGTGAGTGGATAGATCTATCGAGGGTGACGCCCATCCGGGTTGGTGAATCCCAATTGTCATACGGATGCATTTCATTCATGAACATTATTAGAGTTGTTTGGCAAGACACTGCTAGGCGTACATCATGGAGCTTCTAGTATCATGCGCTTAAGCAATTGTAACATTTTTACGTGACTTAATTGTCATGCTCTGTAATATTTTTACGTGACATAATTGTCATGCTCGATCTATACTTATGTAGTCGATAAAACATTTACATAAACCTATGATTTCTCACCAACATTATTGTTGACCGCTTTAGCAATGTATTTTCGTGTAATCGAGGCATTATCATCATGACATGGTTTAGGAACCACCTTTGAGTCGCGGCCGACTTACATCATTGTACATTATGGCACTTTATTTCAAAACCATCGCTTGACTTGTATTATATTTATATTTCCGCAAACTTTGTAAACCTTTGGGACCTATACTTTGTAAACTCGATTGTTTTATTAAATCAAACGATGTGTTTTTCCAAACGACACTTTAGGTCGTTCAATATAACTGTGATTGTGATGCTATGACAACAATCCCTGTGAATTCCATTCCACGCAAAACAGTAATTTGGGGTGTGACAGCTTGCTCAAAATCACATGGTTATCAAGTACCATGGTTCTTACTTGAACCAAACATTTGGCTACTCCAAGTAATGGCTTTTGGTAAAGAGATTCAAATCCATTATGTTTTTTCAAAAGATTGCTAGGACTAGCAATAGTTTAGTGGGGGATTGACGAGTGTAAATACTCATCATTTTGGTTAAACTGAATCGCAAAACGCTTAAAAATGCTCGTAATGCATCAAAATATCGAAAATATTCCAAAATTGCATTTTATATGTTTCGATGCAAAATGTTTAAAATCGATGAAAATGAGCAAAGTTTGCATAATTGGCGCTTCACCCCCAAATTTCTAAAATTGTCGAAATAGTCCCCGAGTCCTAATTTCAAAAGAAAAAAATCACCAAAGGTCCTTTTTAAATCATAACTTGTCATAATTAGTCATTTGGTGAAAATGTCAAAAGTTTTGAGAAATTATAAGTTTGGTCCTTCAAGTTTAAAATTGGCAAAATGGCCCCTGAAATTTGAAAATGTCACTTTGGTCCTTGTACTATTGCAACTTGTCAATTTCAAATTTGGATCAACTTTGAAATGGCAAGAATGGTCCCTTGAAATTCGTAAATTACACAAAAGGTCCCTATGTTATTATTAACCCTTCACCCTTTTGGACCTCAACCCATTACGACCGCCATCCTTGTGACCCCACCAATTTGGACCCCTTTATAATACCTCACCAACACCGGTCAAAATCCCAACACGCTACCAAAACCTTTCTTCCCAACTGCCTCGCCAATCCTCGCAACACTCCATCTCCCACCTTATCCCCCAACTCATCCCACTCAACTTGTTCCCCCACCTCCACACACCCAAGAATCATTAATTGCCTTCACCCTCATCTCACTCAATCTCAATCATAAAACCAAATTCCGCTTAAAATACAATCAATGGCTAAAACTTAAGCCATCCAAGGGTCCAGATTTATATGGATTAGCTCGAGAGGAAAGAGAAAGCATTTGAGCTATAAAAGGAAGGAAGAAAGAAGAAAGGGTAGTAGCTAGTTTTTACAATTTTCTTTAATGTCGCTTTTTTATAAATGTATTAGTTTAAATTAAAATGTTGTAATTTCATTGTTTGTATCACTTTTAAGTTGAAACATTATTGCATTGTGCTTTTGAGTATCAATTATAAAGATTAATCAAATATCAAGTTTATTGTCCACCGCCTCATTTTCGCTTCAAAATTTTATGTTCAAGCTTCTAATAAGCTCATGTTATAATCAAATAAGCTCATTTAAGCATATTATAGTCTTTGGTATGCTCACGAATCGCTCAAGCAAATTTGGTTTATGGTCAATAAAAGTCAAACTGGTGCATTGGATGTGAAATGGATAATGGGGTTGATGCAAATTTTGATATGGGTTGAAATGGTTTAGTATAGTGATATTGGTTTGGTTTTAGCCTCGCAAGCGCTTGGACTCTCATGAGTAAGATTTTTCATTTTCAAGTTTCAAGTCAAATTTTGCATTTTATGGTTGTCTGTATTCTGTGGTCATAAACCGCTCAAACTGCTTAAGTAGTTATATTTAGGTTAAATTAATTTAGTTTGATCATTACAACATGTTGGTTCGTTGATTTACTCATTTAATTTTCATAATGATTGAATTAAAGTGGTGTTTGATTGTGCATGCAAACCGTGTTCAAGGCTTGTTCAATGATTAACTTCGTTGGTTCATGTTTGTTAAGCTTATTCATTCTCATATTTGTCTTTAACTTGTGCTCGCAAAGTTAAAAGTCAAAATTTCCATTAAACTGCCTCATATGCATATCTGTTGAGCTTTTGCAAATCGTAAGCTTGATTTGTGTTAGGAAAATGCTAGAGTAGCTTGCATTAGTTGCATTATACCAATTAACATCATATGCATTCTAAGATTAGCTTCAAATTTCATTTTGGTCAACTTTTCTCACTCGCTAAAAAAGTCAATATTGCAAAATCCAGCTTTGAGCCCAACTAGGTGATTTTTATTGGCTCATTTTGAGTCAAATTCAATGAAACTTGTGGCTTTTAAAAGTTCAACTGGTCTAGTTTATTGTCATCATTTTTGTATAATTTTGTTAATTTTCTATAAGCCCCAAATAGGCTTGTGATTATGGACTTATCTGCCCTGTGCAGGGCATTAAGTTTGCACAGGTTTTGAGCAGATCTTGCAGATCTTGCCATGAGCTCATTTGAGCTTGTCCAGGGCTCTTACTTGGTTCATAAGTAGTTGGCTAGGTCTAGTATAGGATCCCCTATCTGGTTTTTAATTTCTAGCTTATGTGATAGCTTATTCATAGGTTGCAAGTTGGCACCAGAAACTGTTTTTAGCTTATTTAGCCAAAACCTCAAATCTTGGTAATTTGCAATTCTGTGGTTCATGCTTGTTGTTTCTAGTTGCATTTAGGTAGTTTTAGCTTATTGTAGCTTGTGTATCAGTTTGGTGCTTGTTTTGTCCCTTTAGCTTATCCAAGTGCTTATTTCATAAGCACTTTGCACATCAGTTTCATTTTCCTCCACACAAGCACTTGTTTTTTCTATTTTTCCTAGATTCCTTATATTATTTTAGAGTTATCTTGAATTTTTCATATTTTTCATGTCCTGTTTAGTATTTTTCTTGATTTAATTCAGTTTTTAAGCATTTTTAATTAGCATTTAATACAAAAAATTAAGAAAAGGTTCAAAAAAATAATTTTTCATTTTTCTTAAGTTAAGATAAATATAAAAAGCCAAAAAAATATTTTTCCAGATTTTTCTTAGTTAAATTTGTATTTTTAAGTAATTTAAGTAGTTTTAAATAGTTTTTAATTCATAGAAAATAGAAAAATATTCAGAAAAATACAAAAATAGTTTTGAAAATTCTATTTTGTTATTCTAGATTTTTCCAAGTCATAATTTTATTTTTCTAGCTTTATTTCCTATTTTCTTGTATTTTAGGTTATTATTTAATAGTTAAAAATAGTTTTTAATTAATAATAATTAATTTAATAGTTATAAAAATAATTTTATTTTTCTATAAATTTCCTTTTATCATTAGGTTTGTAAAAATGTCATTTTCATATTTTTAGGATTTATATTGTGTAAGTTTCACATTTTCTCGTCAGACGTCAGTAGTTTTTAATTTCGCTTTATAAAAACATAAAATCAAAAACATCATTTTAAATATAGTGATAGCGTTTATTTAATATTTTTTTATCTTTTAATTTCCTTTAATTTGCATTTAAGCCTCTCAGAATTTGTTGGCTTTTTCAGTAGTTATAATCATATTCACAATCCATCTTTCCGCTCAAATCTCTCGATCACTATACGCTGGGTGATCTATTGCACAAATTGGGACATAACGACCGGGAAACACTATACTCCCGATCTTCATTGAGTTCGTGCTTGAGCCGCTTTAAGTTTCTTACACACATTCACAAGTGGTCACCATGAGAAAACTCGACTGGTCAGCACTGATCATATCACATGTGATATATTATGCAAACTCATGTACCGAAAAACCCTTAAAAGAAACCAAAAATAAAAAAGAAAGTTTGTCAAAAGTATATGAAAATCTCTTTCTATTAAAAGATAATTACCGTAATCGAGGGTGAAGTTGCTACATCGACTAGTGCCTCTATGTTTAAGGTTAACGCACCAAAGAAGTCGATTCTAATTACAGTGTTGAGGAATGATGAGCGTGTGGATGGTGATGATGTTGCTATCCCATGGCCTATATGGGTACTTTATTGGTAAGCATCTTGTGTTTCCTATTGTTGAAAATTATGTTCAAAACACTTGGGCTAAGGTCGCTAATAAGACGGGTATGGAACAAGTTTTAGAAATGGTCTATGACTTATTAGGTTAGTGCTTATTGTCTTAAATGTTTGGACACCTAATACGGTTTTAAAAAAGGAGGACATTACCACGGCTCTGGTTTGGGTTAAACTACATAACGTGCTTATTGTCTTAAATGTTTGGACAACTAATACGGTTTTAAAAAAGGAGGACATTACCACGGCTCCGGTTTGGGTTAAACTACATAACGTGCCTATTGTTACGTATTCAAAAGTTGGTCTTAGTTTGATTACTTCTAAGTTGGGACGGCCCATAACGTTAGATGCCTACAATAGTTCAATGTGTATTAACTCTTGGGGTCGTAATACTTAAGCTCATACCCTTGTTGATGTTTCGTCCAAATCAGCTCTATTGGACACATTGATTCTAACTATACCATTGCCAAATAGGTTGGAACACTATATGGGAACTATTGAAGTAGAATATCAATGGCAACCTCCTCGATGCGATACATGTGATATTTTTGACCATATGGATGAGCAATGTCCTAAATGGGCTTAGGTTTCTACTCCATCTCAGGTTATGGATGATGGTTTTGTCGGGTTACTCGTAAGAATGGGAAAGGGAAAGGGAAGCAACTATCTAAGCCACGACATATAGATGGGGTTCGTTTGAATAAACCTAAACCAAATTACTTCTATCGTCCTATTGGTAAAACGAATAATAATCAAATGGAACCTAATACTTCGACTCCTATAGACACTAATGAGGCCTCTTCATCTCAGTCTAAGGATGCAAATCATGCATCTACATCGAACGGTAAACAGGTTACCACGATTAATGTTGGTTTGAATGTTCAAGCTACTAATAATATACCCTCTAAGAACCCCTTTGATGTTTTAAAGGACCAAGATGAACTTGAAAACTTAATTGATGATACAAGGAACAAGGTGGGGGCGCCTCCCAGGAAGACCGGTATTTGGTCGGGTAAGAATGTGGAATTTGATCTCCTCACGAAGGTAGTAGGGAAGAGTATTTTGCGTGATTTATAGGAGAGTGATGATGATGATGCTGATATTGAGAATGTTTATGATGAAACGACTACTTCTAAAGTAGCAGTTGGATAGTTTTGGTGTTCTAGTTTGCATATGTAGTTAGTGTGGTCGTTTTGTGGCATGTCACAAATGATCTCGTGGTTGTTCAAGCGGTTGCTTGAGGTTAATGTGATATTTCAGCCACATTCCTTTGTACATAACTATTTATTTGGTGTAATATATTTTATCGGGGAAACCCTTCACCCAAAAATATTTACCGTAATCGTGTAATTTGTATCGACTAACGATTAAAGGTTTTTGAAATATATTATTTTAATTAAAAAAAATGTGAAAGTGAGTTTTAATTAAACAAGAGTGGGTGAAAAGAGATGGAAGTGGATATTTTATTTTAGTCAAAAGTGAATGACTATTATTGATCTATCGATCTCCAATTTTTTAATAGTATCTAAAATAACTCACCTCTAGTTAGTATATTGTTTATGATTAATGATTCGAGCGAAATTAGTTTTGAATTAGTTGGGTTTGTGGCATTTATGTTATGCTTTGTTACACTTTAAGATCCAGCTAGTAATAAATGGAAAAGGAATCAACGAACGAGTAGTATGTTTATGGTATGATTCTCGGCTGATGTTGATACAAAAATAAACCACGCATGTACCCAAAACATATACGAAGTTAACTTTATAAAGTAAGCACAACCATTGACATATCTAGAGAGGGTAAAAAAACTCGTATCCGTTGGGGACCCAATCACCAATCCCGTTTTGACTATGGAATCCCTGATTTGACCGGGAACGGGGACGAGGAATCCCTGAATAATGTAATTCGGGTATGGGGCGGGATGGGAATAATATCAATTCCTGAACCCGTATTTGGCCCCTATCTTTTAATGTATATATATATATATATATATATATATATATATATATATATATATATATATATATATATATATATATATATATATATATATATATATATATATATATATATATATATATATATATATATATATATATATATATATATATATATATATATATATATATATAAACTATATGTATAGCCATAAAACATTTGCTTTTGTATATATATTTCTATGAGCATTAAAATGTAATGTATACGCATGTATAATATTTAAATGATCAAAATATCAAATAGCTTAAAAAGCATAAACAATTAAACATTAATTATTATAAATTACTTAACCAATGTTCTGTCGATTACTCATATACAATGTACGTTATTCTTATAATATATGTGTTGTCTCAATATCTACGATGCTTTAATCTTGGATTAAAATTGTAACTAATTTAAGTATGAGTGATGTACGATTCTTGAGACACTTTATGGGTCAAATTCTTTATATTTTTGAAAAGTTTGCATACTTTTTATGTTTCTTGACAAGGAAGGTTTTAGGATTTAGTAAATCCAGTTATTAAAGAGTCGGTCACCTCAAGTATATGTAATCGTTAGAAAGCTCGTAGTCGTAGATTAGTTAATGTTTAGTAGTATTTAGTTAAGTAACACCGTGGAGGACGGACGGTCTTTACCCACCGTATGCCCGATCCACACCCATAGGTGGCATTTATGTAAGAACTATAAATACTCTCTACCTTCCAAGGTAGAGTTGAGCTCATAATAAGATTTTTCTTTCTCTCACTAAAGTTCCCAACCTCTAACTTTATCTCTAAAACCTCTTGTATACGCCTCTTTGATTATTGGTTTAGTGTGTTTGTGAAATCTAATATGTTACAAATGGTATCAAGAGCCATGGTTTGATCATCTCTTACATATACTTGGATTTCTAGTGGTTTTAGATGGTTTTGAGTTTGAAAAGTTTAGTGGTTTTGTATCATTTGGATCATTTTAGTGTCAAAGTTTGAATTTTGGGTGTACTTTTGTGTTTAGAATCATTGTATGTGCTTGGGTTTTGATTTGGTAAGCTTGAATCAACCGTGGTTGAGCTTGTTTTGGATTGAAAAGTGTGTTTTGAAGTTTTTCTTGGTAGCGACTTGGTTCTCGAGTGAATTTCATCATAGCGACTTGCTTCGTAAAAAGGTAGCGAGTTATAGTGCTTTTGGTAGCGACTTGGTCCTAGCGACTTGTCTATTGAGACAAGTCGACAAATAGTACAACTTAGTGGATTCTCCACTACGGCTAGCGACTTGGTGAAGGTAGCGACTTGCTTTCAATTTTGTTTGTACATGTACTTAAGATTCTTAGCGACTTGGTGTTAGCGACTTGGACCTTAGCGAGTTGCTTTTAGCGACTTGACCGCTTAGCGACTTGGTGCTTAGCGACTTGGTGTTAGCGACTTGGACCTTAGCGAGTTGCTCTTTAGCGACTGACCGTAGTAGCGACTTGGTGCACTAGCGACTTGTGACTTAGCGACTTGGTGATTAGCGACTTGGTTCAAGAATCAGAGCGACTTGGTTGATTTTTGGTTGTAATACGGTTTCTCTTGATTTAGTAAAACCGTGAAAGAATCTATTTCCGGTTTAATCATAGAGTTATAAAATCCCTGTAATATGTTAACATGTCTACCAACGCATCTACAATTATCTCCATCTGGTCGAGGATGTTCAAGCAACCGGTTCAAATACTGCCCACCCATACTTGATGTAATCGACTACGACTCTTGGGCACAACGAATCGATTGTACTGCCTTGAAAGGAAAATGGGGTCAACATTCTCAAATCAATTGATGAAGGACCTTATCGATTGAGACTACAAGAGACTTAATTGATACAATTGCAGATGGAACAATGATCTATGGAATAGATGCACTAAAGACGTATGATGAGCTCAATGATAAGGAGAAAAGAGATTCGATGTCGATATCGTGGCTTCTAACATTATACTTCGTGGTCTTCCAAAAGATATCTACAAGCTTATCAATCACAACATCAAGCCAATGCAAGATGGGGATAATGTCAAGATGCTTCTCTCGTGTTCTTATTAACCAAAGAAGACAGAGAATCACAACCGTATGATGAGTTTGAGCACTTCAAAATGAAACCGATGAGAGTGTCTATGAATACTACGTGAGAATCCATAATCTTATGAATGACATGAGGAACATCAAATGACCATGCCAAACATTCAAATTGAACTCAAAGTTTGTGAACAACATGAATCTCGAATGGCATAAGTTTGTCACCTCTATGAAGCTAACCAAAGGATTGAAGAACACCAACTATGAGCAACTTTATGCATTCCTTCTTCGTAATGAGAGACATGCTATGTTTGAAAAAGGATTCTTGAACAGCTCAAAACCAACCGTGGGAGAAACAAGTTCATCAAATGACTCTACAACTTTTTACACCAATGTTGGAATTACCACCAAAGCCTCTCAAGTCATACCCATGGGTAATGGTAATTACAAGCTCATCCCCGATCCAAAGATATAAGCCTCCCGACCCAAACACATTCATGGAAAACTTCATCACCAACTGCTCATCATGGTTAGTCAAAACATGAACTCTCTCCCACACACCAACAATAACCTCGAATTGCATCCAATCCACACAATCAAGCTACCGCCGAGATGGGAAGGTTATGGTGCAACCACTCAAGAAAGGCAAGATGAATAGGGAAGAGGTGGAGTTGGTAGAGGATATGTAGCAAATCGTAATCGTGGAAGGAATCCAAATCGTGGTCAAGCTAAGCCACCAAGTGCTACAACCTGTGGTGGTGATGGACACATAACACGTAACGCACTTCTCAAAATGTCCTCAAAATGCAGAGTACTTCAAAGACAAGATGTTACTTGTGCAAGCTCGTGATAATGGAGTCGTGTTGAATGAAGAGGAGTTGTTGTTTCTTCGAGGGCAATGCCAAGACATATGATGCGATGTGGATGAGGAACCAATTCAGAGATAGGTCATAATCATCGAATGCCTTTCAAGTTGCGATCGTGATGCATACGACTGACGCCGATGATGAACCTACCGCATGCAAACAATCTTCATGGCTAGCATTTCTCCAATGGTCTCTCCAAAGGTCTCATCATCACAAAGAAGCTGGTCCATCCAAAGAATCAATCATCTCGTAGGTATTAAAACTATACGATGATGTTGACGAGCAAAAGATACATGACAAAGTACAATCAATCAAACTTTTGAGTCGATATTGAAAATATGGTAATATCAATGTTGTCCCATATGATCAATATGTGAAACAAAGTGAAAGTGAGATCGTACCAAGTGATGCATCTTCTGCAATCAATAATGACTATGTTTTGATGAATACACCGCATGTGCCTCGATGATTCTCGTTATCTCCGAATCGAATGCCTATAAAGAACAAGTAGCTATTTATGAACAACGTGCTAAGTTTGAGTTAACCACCCGTGAGCGTGAAATGGATGACCAAATGCGCAAACTATTAGAAAAGTAAGTTTAGAGAAGAAGTATTAAAACAAGAGTTAAACTCCTTACAAGAAAAGCTTTCTAAAACTGCTAAACAAAACAAGAACTTCAAGAAAATGTTAAAATGCTTAAGCAAGAATTCAATGCTAAGGAATCAAAACTTTTGAATGATTTTTCTAATCTAAAACCTTGAAAACAAGCTTGAAAATAAGTTATACGTACAAGGAACACCATTCGATCGCTTCACATGATCACTAAGCATAGAGTCTTAAGCGATAAGCATAGTATCCCCATTACAAAGGAATCCAACCCCGAGTATGGTAAGATTGCTAAAGTCGCTCAAAATGTAATCTATGATGGCAATGAGATTCTTAAACCTAGACAAACCTAGTTGCATTGAGTGCACCGAGGAAGATAGAAAACTAGATGATGCATCGAGGGAAAACATGAATAAGAAGCTTAACGATCCTCGCGGTAAAGATAAAACATAACGATCAAACCCCATGATTACACTAAGGAAAATTGGATATCCTTGAACATGTTTAAGCCTCAAACTCAATTAACCCCCGAATGCATCTTTTGGAAGAAAGACATGGATAAGCTAAAAGTGAATGTACTTGTTGAAACAAACACTCCCGTAGGAAAATGCTCGAGCTACCGTGTATCCTCCAAATACACTAATGCATCTAGTTCCTAGATCTATTGCCACTAATAGCAAGACCTTAATCACCCTATATATTGTTTATCACCGTTTGTTGATTTTGAGAAAACGTAAAAAGAGAATCACACCTACGGGATAACCGAGGGGAAAGGGTTTTGAGCAAACTAAAGAATGTTATTTAATCGAGGTCATGCCTTTCTTCAAACAATTAAAAGGTCAATTTAAGAGTCTTCAAAAGGGATAAATTCATATATTAAAGAAGTGGAAAAGGAATTTGATGCAATGATAGTTGAAGTCAATGATTATGAACAGAACTCAAATATAATGAAGTTGAAAGAAAGAACTTGCACATCTTAAATGAGAATTTGATTTCGAGTTGTGTTGCTCAAGATGTGTTTTATATCACTGTTACTAAGCACTCTATTATCGCTTCTCGATTTCATGAATTATCTATTGCATTGAAAGTTTCCATGATCGTGTCATTGAGCTTGAAAACAAAAACTCGTAACTAAGTGAGAAAATTGATCGTGATGATCACGATAATTTGGTAAAACATCTTTCTAAACTAGAAGTTGAACATTTTGATTTACAACTAAAATATCAACATCTTAAAGAAAATGTCAAAACCTCAAATATCAAGACATCCTCGATGTTCCGTAGTTTGATGCGCTTTTCGGATAAACAAACGTGACGAATGATTCAAGCTCATTGTAACACGATCGAAAGTTGAAAGCCCAAATCTCTCAATTAAAGGGTGAAAAGAACAATGTGACTAGCTCCCAAATGCCTCCTCCTTTAGATTCTCAAGATTCTCAAACTTTTCATCTTCAAAACTTAGTTAATGCTTTACAACAAGAAAACGAAAGTTTTCTAGAAGAAAATGAAAAGTTAAACGACATTTTAAAGAGTTATATGATTCAATGAAAGTCACTCGTGACAAAAACAACGAAAAATAACGCCTTTACAAAAAGAAATTGAGAATCTGAGGAGTCGAAAAGGGAAACCGCCACTTGTTTTAATGAGAATGTTGCATCAAAGTCATCCTCGATCGCAAATATATCGTGATCATAAATACATTCATCCTCATCTTAGGAATAATGAACCGTGTTTCAAAACTATTGTGCTCACCTTAAGGATAGTCTAGAATGTCTCCGTGAGATCGTGGAAGAGGATTTCTTAAATAAGCCTCTTGATAGAGAAATTAGGTTTGCTTGTATTCAAAGCCAAACGATCTCAAGAGTCGCTAGAATGTTTAATGACAACATGTCCTAAAACCTTAGGTACGAAAGGAAAAGTCAGATGCCTTGTTCTATGCCTAGTGCCAAGCATACAAACCATTCTATGCCCGCTTTAAGAAAGTGAACACTAATGTGCCTTCAAGTAGTTCGATCCTCGCACGCCTAATTCGTGAATGCAAAAGTAGATCAACCAACTAATGTTCCCATAATTCCCTCACAGAGTAATCAATGACATTAAAGCAAGCGGTCAAAGCCTCCGTGCAATACCAAGCAAGATAGGACATCGCAAGCTAAGAATTTGCATTGGAAGAGAGAGAAGACCAACCTAGGAACTTTAAGTTTGAGTTGAATAAAACGAATCGTGTTGATTCTAGTATTAGCCATAGGCGCATCGTAATTAATTCAATTCGATACTATCTCGCAAACCATGTAATGATGATCGCTGAATTTCACATTAATCTTGAATGTGGTGTGAATAATTTGTCTAATGTTGTTAAATGCCCCGCTAAAATTGTTAATGTTAAAATTCAAGCTAAAAGGCAAAAAGGCAAAGGGAAAGAAAGTTAGAAAACAAAGGAAACCCACAGAAGGAAATTTAGTAATATAGGTTATCAATGGATACCCACCCGGCGAAGGTTAATGAGTTTGGCCATAAATTTTCTAAGTCAATGCCCACTAGAAAATGGATGCCTACCGTAGAACTATTCCTTAAGTGAACATACTTTGAATAGGTCAAATATGGACACTAGCACCGCATCTAATTCTAATGAGTCCATTGTTTCTACCTCGATGTGGGTGTTCCAATCATCACATTAACCAAACGGAACCCATTCTTGCATGGGATCCCAATTATCCGCTTATCCATTCTTGTCTCGTGTTCAATCGCAGATCGCTCAAATCGCTCGTGGTACCGGACTCAGTCGCCCAAGCATACGACCGAGACGGTCACGCTCATGAACTTCATGAGCAAATTCATCGAACGTGAGATTCGTAAACCATCATTTTGGTGCTATTATGGGTTATGGAGATTACGTGGTTGGAGATAGTGTGATTTGGTATATTATATTGGAATCACTCCTAAACTATAATTCAAGTGTTAGTCATTATTATGTAATAGGTAGCTTATTATGGCCTTTATGTTTGTTATTAGCCTTAAGCTTATGTAGAAGGCCCATGAGCTTAGGCCCAAGCCCATTAAAGAAAGGATGGAAACTAGGAGTGTTGCCCTAGCTTTCCTCCTATAAATACCTTATGTAAACCTTCATTTGAAGGTTGGTTGTTCAAGTTATTTTCTCTCATACACTCTACGCCTAAACCGTCTTTTATATCGTGGGTGTGTGTGAATCTTGTTCAATCGCCTTATCTCTTTCTATATTACTTGTGTTTGTAAAACTAGTGACCTAACAAAGGTATCAATCGCCTAATAGTTGGGTGAACGATTGTTTGAAGTGAGTTTTGGTCTCACGATAACGACGGTACCATATCTTTGGTTAGCTTAAAACGCATTTTTACACTTTTAATCCAAGATTCTTGTACTTTCAACGTTATAAGGTGTTAAACTAACGCTTTTGGCAAAAGTTTGGAACTTTATGCGGGATCATTGTTTTGAGCTAGTTTTTATTCGTGGGTGTAGTTCTACGCAGAATCGCTTTTAGAAGGTTTGGTTCATCAAATTTCACATTCTTGTGTTATTTGGTGATCTTGAAGCTATTTCATCACACAAAACCGGTTTAGAAACATCTTTGAGCAATATCAAATTTACGAGTAAACCCACGCGTAGTGAAACCCTAAAACTACGCTGTAAGTATTTCCTTGGTTTGATCTTCGTTGTGGTTTACTCCGTGTTTTCTTGCTTGGATAAGCCCGAAAATACGTCGACTTTGGATATCTTTTGCACCGTGAAGTGTAAAAGATCACTTGGGATAAAACCCTAAAATTACGATAAGATAAGCTTACGCCAGAAATCCCACGATAAGATTTTTCTTACGCCTAAGCCTAGTCTTACGATAAGATAATCCCACGCCTAACTTTCACGCCTAACTTTTGTCTACGATAACTTTAGCGCCTTTTTCCTTACTTACGCCAGAAGCTAAATTCTACGCCAGAACTTCTAATTGTTACGCCAGAACTTTGGTGTTTTTACGCATAAGTGCTACTTGGTTATTGTGATTTCTACGCCTAAGGATACTTCTTCAACAAAGGTTCATTCGACTACAAAGATCCATTTTACCAACACAAGTTTTCAACATGTCTCAACCACCATACTCTAACTATTTCCTTACACTTATCCTCAACGACAACAACAACTAAGTCCACAACATCAACAATGGAATCAACAACAAGCAATTTATCAACAACAATTTAATCAACAACATACTCCACAACTTGGAGCAATTCCTCCACCACAAATGGTTCAAACACCGCCAAGTCTTCAAGTTCAACCCTACACAAATGACTTCAATCAACATCCATCAAGGAACACTATGAAGGAACCCACTTGGTTTGCAAAGATGTGTGAAGCTTTAAGCACCAACAATCAATTCATGAGGTCGATCACTTGATAGACCTCCAATGCTCACTCCAGAAACTACGATCAATGGGTGATAAGGTTCTTTAGGTTTTGTGATCCAAGAAGCCACATGGAAAGTTCTTAAAGAAGGTTATCTTGAAGGTCCATTTGAGATGCCTATCGTCATTGTACCCGGAGATCCAAATGCCATTCCACCAAGAGATGAACAAACGAACATTGCTACACATGCACTTGAATCCTCAAGAACTTCTACACTATGAAGCGTATGAACTTGCAATGGAATATATCCTCTTAGGATTACCAAACCCAATTCTTCGTAGTGTTGATGCTCAAAAGACCGCATGTAAAATGTGGGATCATATTCGCCTTCTTATGGAAGGATCGGTACTCAATCGAGGATTTGGAATCCAAAATTTACTTGGCTTATGAACACTTCATGATTGAACCCGAGAGACACTAGAGTCCTATCATCATCGCTTTTCGACATCATCAATGATTTGGATAAACACAACATCATCATGCCAAGAATTGCAAAGTGAATACTAAGTTCCCGAGTAGTCTTGGTCCCGAATGGGAGAAGTATGTCATTTTTCTCCGCTGCGAAGAATATGCATCATTCTACATATGGATTGTTGTACGATTACTTGAAGCCTCATGAAAAGGAAGTTGATCGAAAGGATTCTCCGTGCTCAAATTGCTCCACCCACACATCCGGAAAATCAACAACTTGCCTTATATGCTCAACAAAGTTATCCTCCTCAACAAGCAACTCAACCAACCGCCTCACCACACCAAACGATCAATCACAAAGAACCTCAACAAAATCAATTGGTTCCTTACAACAACAACAATGATCAAGCACTTCATAGTCAAACTAATGAGGAATCCGATCCGCTCAAGCATTGCAACAGGATTTGTTATGATTGCTAATGCTTTTAGCCGTTATACCAACAAATCCAACAATCGATTCGCTCTCATCCAATACACGAAATCAGTCATGTGAACAATGGACGAGTTGAAGTTCGTAATCGTGGTTATGGTCACAAAATGGGAGGTGGTCAAGGGTTTAATGCTATGGGTAGGAATAACAACAGAGCTCAAGTGGTGGAACAGGAAATGCTCGTAATGGGTTGAATGGTCTTCGATGCTACAACCGCAATGAGAAGGACACTGGCTAATGCATGCCCAAAGCCAAGGACTAGGGGCGTGCTTATTTCAAAGAGGCTCTTCTTTGGCTCTTAAGGATGAAGTCATGGATCTCTCACAAACAAAGAACAGAGCTTTATGGCGTATGCGCACTCGATGATGATATGGAGGACTTGCAGCCAATGCAAACAATTATGTTGATGGCTAATATGCATGAGTTACACATGAGTGAAACAGCCCAAGAGAGACATCGATGGCTTGTCTCGTGCACCGAACAAACCATCATCATATCTCGAACTAATATCTCCGCCAATATCTCGAATCCGCACGGCCGATCGCTCAAAATGAGTCATCTACATCTCATTCTCGACGATTTTCAAATAAACCTCAGTAGTTACATTTGACGATCAAGATGACCTTATGGTTTCCTTTGATAATCAAATTGACTCCGTGGTTGTACTTGAGGATCTAAATAATGATCATGTTGTGACTCACGCTGAACAAGCCGAATCAAGCCTCATCCAGATTTTGCTCGCTTAATTCAAGACCATCAAATCAAAATGGAGGAATGTTATGCATTAAATAAGGAATTAAAAAGCAAAATGCATCGTTAACCAAGGATTTTGAATGCTTACAAATGCAACTCAACTTTTTCAAAACTCAAGAAAACCGTGAAAAGGTTTTGAAGCCGCTTTGCTAAATCTCATCAAAACGAAAAATATTTAGAGAGACAGATGTGATCTAGCCGCTCAAGAATGCTTTGTTGTCTCGAAATAGAACAACTCAAACATGAACATAAAAAGCAAATTAACGCCTCACCTTGGAAAATCAAAAGCTAAGGTCGAGTTGTTAACTTGTCAAAACAGCTTCTCCGATACAAAAAGCATTCAACGAATCGGTAGATGACCTTCTTGAAGAAATTATCGGCTTGCAAAACAAAATTAAAGAGTTTAAAACTGTTGTTTACAAACATGGTGAATCAAGAATGCTATTGAAAAGTTTACTTTAAAACCCAATCCAAAAGGATATGGACCAAATCTAGCCGACATAAACCAAAGCTTTCACTAAAAACATTCAAACCAAACTCAAGTTTCCAAAGGTAATATAAAATTAATGATATCATTATGAGTGTTGTTGAATATCATCGCCAAGAGGAATTAGATGCGTAAGACGAGAGTCGATCAAAATTAAAAACTGTTGTTTACAACAAACCTTTAATTATTCAAACCGTCACTTTCACACACCAACGGATTCTTCTAACACACCAAGGGTTATCATCAAAACACCGAGTCTTCTAATGTTAATCCCCAACCGATTATGCACAAACTTATGGTCCTTTACCTTCCATCGTTGAAGTAAACTCAAAACCCGAAAATCGAAAAATTCTTAGATATTTTGACATTTTCATGGTCGACCTCAAAATTTTACAACATGAGATAGAATATCGCTCAAATCAAAATTGATCATTTTCAATCGCCCGCGCGAGAACAAAGAGACATTTTTCGTAAAAATCTTTACCTAACGTTAAAAATTTGAAAAGTTGTGCATTAGCTTGGGAAAAGGATTTTCATAAGGAACTTGAGTGATGAAGGTCGCTTTCGAGAAAACCAAACATCTATTTCTAATACTAAACGAAAAAGAAAATGTTGAGAAAAGATGTTGATCGACTCTTGAAAGATGTTATCCGTGGCCGATATCCATAATGTTGTGTTATTCTATTCTTTGCCACATGCATCCGATTATATCTCTACGATAATGTTGACTCGTGGTAATCATGAGAATACCGATAAGATGCTTCAAATCGAGTCTTTAAAAGTCGAAAATGAACGATTACTTAACGAACTTTACAATGCAAAACGTCGCCTTAATTGGTGTGAAAAGATATTCACAATCAACAACTTGGTTTTCAAAAGAAAATCGCCATTGCAAACAAAATCTTTTGATCCTAAAATTGAGCAACTGGATGATCAAAACGTGTCTTTGAAAAGTCAAATCTCAAAATATGAACAAGAACTTGTAAAAGTTAAACAGAATATGGTGTCATATTTGATTTACTCAATAAGACTCGCCATGAAGCATCAAACGAACTTGATCACTATCTTGCTCACACTAGAGAAGTCATGAATTTTGCCGGTAATATTCGCTCGAAAATCAAGATTTGATTCACACTATCTCTAAGTTAAGAGAAATGTTAGGAAAGTATGAACAACTTCCGCCAACCATCATTAAGAGATTAGCACCAAGAACACTTAGTAATCGTGCACCTAGAATCCCTACCGCCAAATCACAAGTTGCTAACGTGCTTCCTTCTATCGAAACAGAATAGTTGCGTTTTTCCAAACGTCCGCACTTCACAAACCTAGAGCACTCAATCAAGAATAGGAAGTTGCACCTAAGAAAAGATCAATAAGGAATGCTAAAGTAGAAGAACACCCTAGGACTATGAATAAGACTCACGTTGCTTCCACTATAGATATTGCGGCCGCAAAATGTAATAGAAATAGTGATGTAACGAATGCTAAACCGTTAAGTACTTTTGATATTCACCGATGCACCTTGTGTTATTTGTCGAAAAGTATGAATTCGATTGTCATGACAAATGTGTTGCTAAAGCTATAATCTCTCGCTTACGGAATCCTAAGAATCGAATACCTCTAGGCCCACTAATCATTCTAAGTCCGTGCTTGGTAGACCGCCTTCTTTAGATTCTACGTCATGCATTGTTGTCCCCGTAGCTCCGCCACCTCCTAAGAATGTAGTACCACCTAGTGCATTCACAAAGACTAAAGCAAACAAGAGTTATAGATGGCGTAAATGGATATATAACACATTAGGATTTAAATGGATGCCTAAAGTTATTAATGTGTGTATGTCTACTATCATCGCTTCGAACCCTCTAACATTTCGGGTTCCACATCTACTTCTATTCCATCCGTGTCGCCTGTGTAATGCAGTGATATGATCATTCTCTCGATTGTTGATAGCGGATGTTCCCGACATATGACAGCAACCTTAAACTGTTATCAAACTTTATTGCAAAGTTCATTGGCACCGCTGTTCGGAATGATCACTGCAGCTATCATGGGCTACGGAGATTATGTCAATGGGAACATCGAAATCAGCAGGTTTACTATGTGGAAGGCCCCGGTCACAACTGCTTTCGTGAGGTCGGCTTTGTGATGGAGATTTGAGGTTGCTTTCCGGAGAAAACTTGTTTCATTCGTGATCTACAAGGAAATGACCTTATGTCCGCTCGCGTAATTCTAGTCTCTACACTATCTCTATGCAAGACATGGTTGCTTCATCTCCCATCCGCTACTTTCAAAGGCAACATCAACAAAATCCTCGCTATGGCACCGCTGCCTCTCACATCTAAACTTTCAAACCATCACCAACCTTGCTCGACACAAACTAGTTGAAGGTCTCCCACGATTCCGTATTCAAAAGATCACCTTTGCTCACCAGTGAACAAGGAAAAGCACTCGTGCTCATTTTCCTTCAAAGGTGGAACACAACCTCAAAGATGTGCTTCATCTTCTTCACATGGATTTGTGTGGCCCAATGCGCTGCAAACGATCAATGGCAAACGCTACATCTTAGTAATTGTTGATGACTACTCACGATGGACTTGGGTCTACTTTCTTCAAGCAAAGACCAAGCTCCACAAATGATCATCACCTTTCTCACGAAAATACAAGTTCACCCGCAACACCGTCCGCTAATCGAATGCATAAAGGAACCGAATTTGTTAACCAAACCCTTCGTGAATTTTATGAGAAAGTGGAATTCAAAGATCAAACATCTATTGCACGACACCGAACAAAACGGAGTTGTTGAAAGACGAAACCGAACGTTAGTGGAAGTCGCAAGAACAATGTTAATCAATGCTAAACTTCCAGACACTTATGGGCGTGTCGTCGATTCATCGCATGCTATACTCAAACCGCTCTATGATCACAAACGCCACAACAAAACACCTTTCGAGCTTGTCCACAACCATAAACCGAATCTCAAACACTTTCATGTATTTGGATCCCTTTGCTATCCGAATAATGATCGTGATGATTTTGGAAAGCTCAAAGCCAAAGCCGACATTGAGTCTTTATTGATATTGTGAGAATTCTAAAGGTTACCGGATCCGAATCGTCAGACAAAACAGTGATGGAAACGATTCATGCTCATTTTGATGAACTCACGGAAATGGCTTCGAGTATAACAACTTAGAACCCGGACACAACCGCTTAAACTTCCTCAACCCCATCATCACCGAACAAAGCCCCCACCACTCACAACAAATGGAAAGGTTATTTGCTCCTCTGCTCAAAGATTTATATTGATGAACGTGCTCTGTGTATCCGCTGCTTCACGCTCAACCCGATAATATTCCTATACCGATACACTGCTACAACAACTATCGTTGAAGATGCACCTACACCGCTTGACTCCACCACAACAGCTTGAACAAACCGCTCCAACAATGATGAACCGGCCGATGATATTCTCAATGAAGTACCCCACCGCAGATTTTGATCCAAATGCGTTTTTAACCCGCTTGCTAATGACATCGCCGCACCGATGTCGCGAATCATCAACAAACCATTTGAATCCTCGTAATCGCACAATGTATACCAACATCAACCTCTACACATCGATGGACAAAAGACCATCCTCCGCTAATATTATTGGCAACCCGAATCAACCAACCGTTACGAGACAACGCCTTCACACGATGGTGAACATTGCATTTATGCACTCACCGTCTCGCTAACTGAGCCTAAAACATTAAAGACGCAATGACAAAAGACAACCGGATTGAATCCATGCAAGAAGAACTCAACCAATTCAAACGCCTTGAAGTATGGAATCGGTTGAAAGACCAACAGGGTCTACGCCATTGGTCTCAAATGGATTTGGAAAACAAATTGATGTCAAGGAACGAATCCAAACAAGTCACGCCTAGTTGCTAAGGGTTATCGCCGTGAAGAGGAATAGACTTTGAAGAATCTTTTGCTCCGCTGCTCGCCTTGAGGTCGTTCGATATTTCTCGCTCATGCTCATATGAATATGACGGTCTTTCAAATGGATGTCAAACCGCGCTTTCAACGGACAACCGAAAGAAACGGTTTATGTCACCAACCCAAGGATTCGTTGATCCGAGTTCCCAAACCATGTCTACAAACCGAACAAAGCTCTTTATGGTCTCAAACAAGCCCCTGCATGGTACGATAAGCTATCATCTTTCCTCATTGCTATAATTTCACCAAAGGTTCGGTTGACCCAACTCTTTTATACAATATCACGGGCACATATCTTAATTGTTCAAATTTACGTGGATGACATCATTTTGGGTCTACACATAAAAGTTTTCAATCGCTTTTGCAAAACTAATGAAGAAAAATTTTGAAATGTCCATGATGGGTGAACTTACGCTCTTTCTAGGATTACAAGTTCATCAATCACCCCGTGGTATTTTCTTGAGTCACCCAAATATGCCCTTGAATTGTTAAACAAATTTGGAATGAAAACTCGTGATACTTATGCCACACCAATGACTCATACCAAGAAGCTAGACGCGATTTACATGGGAAATTAGTGGACCCTACCAAATACCAAGTATTATTGGGTCTCTCATGTATCTAACAACCAGCGACACTGATATTGTCTTTGCCGCTTATCTATGCTCCCGCTATCGTCGCGACCAACCGAAACCCACCTCTCGAGGCTAAAAGAATCCTCCGATACATCAAGGGAACCATTAACTGGGATCCGTATCCAAGGATTCTCGTTTTGAACTAATCGCTTTTCGACCGACCACGCAGGATGCTTAGACTCAAGGAAAAGTACTTCAGAGCTCTACAATTTCTTGGTGATAAACCGTGTCTTGGCAATCAAAGAAGCAGGATTGTACATCGTCGCATCAACCGGCGTAATATGTAGCCATGTCCGCGTGTTGTGCTCAAGTCATATGGATGAGAACACAACTCAAAGACTATGGTTACGATTTGATGTAATCCCGATGTATCGCGACAATCGGAGTGCCATTGCGATCTCGCAACCCGCCAAAGACTCAAATCAAAGCACATCGATCTTCGCTATCATTTCATCAAGGACCACGTGAATGTGGTACCGTTGAATTATACTTGCATGGTACAGAATACCAATTGCGATCTTCTCACCAAAGCCTTGCCTCCCGCTAGGTTTAATGAGTTGGTCCACCGGATTGGTATGAGGTGTTTGACTCAAGAGGAATTGGATGACCTCCTAAAACAGCCTTAAAACCCCGTCAAACACCAAAATCTCTTTTGTAAATAATTTTTCAAAACAAAATACAAAAATATAAAACCCGATAAAACAACAAAAATATTCTTCTAATCTAATTTTCTTTCAACATGGCAAGTACATTTTTCCATCAACACTTTAATCTTTCAAAATTCAAGATTTTTCCGATCAAGTGTTGAGGGGAGAAAATTATCACTTAACTGCTTCAAAACATCTGTGTACTTGCATGTTATCATATCCCGTTGTTTCTTTTATCAATGGTGGTAAATTTTCGTTCAATGACACCCTGACTAAAATTTATAACCTTTCATTATTTCTTAAGTCGAGGGGAGTGTCACAAGTTTCTTTCTTAAAATCTTTGTTTGGTAACCAAAATGGAAGTTAAATGGCTTTGTATGTAAAAGGAAAAGTGGAGGGACCAAAACACAAAATGTTAAAGTTATTTTAATAAAACACCTCCCACCTAACTTTTTCACTTCACATTTAATACTCTCAACCAAAAAGATCCTACGCCTAAAAATCAATCAACAAACTGTGTTTTTGATCATCAAACCGTAAGTGATTTCGTGTTTACAACATGTTTTTAAGCAATGGTTTTGAATTTTTCAAAATCCAACGGTCAAAAACGTTATAATCTTGATTTTGTGTTCTACGCGATATGCGTATGAACACATGATCAAGATTGTGTGTTTGTGGTTAAAAGGATAGTGTCAAAACGTTTTAATAACATCAATGATATCGCTTTTAATCATCAAAACTCACCCGTAAACACGAATTGAATGATTTTCAAATTAGGGTTTATGAGTGGTTTTGGGTGTTTTCAAATGTGAAGGTTCTTGGTCAAAAGATTGTTGTGTGATGTTTATATCATGTTGAATTAAAGATTTCCGTGCTCTATAACCACCCGTAAACACTCATTGATTAAAAATTAGATGTTAGGGTTTAAAGTTCTTGAGTTTGGGTATTTTTGATTCACACGATTTAGATGTTATAACTTGGTTATTAGACTCTCATAACATCTATGACCTACCGTAATTGAATTGGTGCTAATCCTATGGTTAAAAATCTTATGCGTAATTCATAACCCTTAGGGTTTTGACCCACGCGTAAGTGTTTCTACGCATAAATGTTTAACAAGCTTTCATGCCATGATTTGATTTTAGAATGAATATATGTGTTAAGATTGATGATATGATGGTTTTATTTCGTGCTTGCTACGCATAAAATTCGTAATCAAGGTTGATTGTTACTCACGATAAGGATTACCTTACGCGAGGCGCTATGCGAAGAGAAATCCCACGCGTAACTACTACGCATAAGGTTCTACAATGGGACCACGCGATCCCGTGAAGGATATGCGTAAACAAATGACTCCACGCATAAGGTCTACTCACGAGTAAGCCTTACGCTGTAAGGTCTTTATACGCCACGCCGAAGCCCCACGCATAAGGTCCCCTTTCCCACGCTGTAACATTTCTTACGCTGTAAGTAAGGATCCCACGCATAAGCCTCGCCACGCATATATTCATTTCGCTTACGCTAACTTTGCCAAATCTACGCCTAAGCCTTGATTGACCTTCATTATGAATTGTTACGTGTACAAACTTGTTAATAAACAAATCATATCGTCACGAATCCAATAATGTCACTAATAAACTTAAACGCTTGATATGTTGTGAACTATAAGTGATAACATAAACTTTAAAACTTAAAGTTAACTAACTCACTAAACATTTCACGACGCCATTGGACTATTGGACAAACAAGTGACTTAGGACTCAGAATAATCATTGACACCGTACATTCAATAACTAGACAATAAAACCTTCTATTGACTAACATTATGTCTTTCGATATGTTGGTTCTTTTGGCTAATGTTATTTCGCATCACGACATGGTCGCTCAAATGAATGTGGATGCACCGAGGTTCTCACAATTGTCGACATCTTCCCAATGGCTATCCTAGAAAGATTGGAAAGAACAACCTTAGGGTTGACTTTGAAACCCTCACATGCTCGTAATCTTCTTGTCTCATTGTCGTGGATATTCTAAGGAATCATCCCTACCGTAACATGCTCTCACACTGCCATCGCATCGAAATCTACATTCAAGAATTCGAATTCTATGCAGAGGATCACAGTCAAAGTGCAAAGACAAAGGACACTTAATCACAAACAAGTCACCATCACTCATGCGACTTACGGGTCGTTCTTCTCATTCCCGAAATCGAGCCAACCGACTTTTTGCTACACCCATCAAGAGACAGCTCGCAATTTCTTCTTGACATTGGCTATGATGAAGCTTCAGGGATTATTACTAAGCATTCTCACGTGGAGCTTAAGAACATTCCTCAACCGTGGAGAACCCTCTACATCATCATTACCAAGTCTGCTTCGGTCGTGATAAAGGTTATGAGCATCCAAAGCTCATGGAACCGCAAATCTTCCGTCTCGATCAATAAGAAGGACATCAAATCAAGCACCGATATGGGAGGACATGATGCTATTTCACAAGAAGCTTGGCTCAAAGATTCCCTATGTCGATACACAAAGCTTTTGATCCGAGAGCACTTGGACTTAATCCTCGATATCCCCATGAGGCTCAATGACCCCGACAATCACGACTTGTTGTCCGAACCTATCCTTTCTATCGTAATCAAGGAATCGACAACTAAGAAGTTGTGGTGTCAGTCGCCCGATCACCTTCTATCTAAAGAACTCAAGAAGCTTGAAACGCATAAAAGGTATCTAGTAGCAAAGAAAAGAAGGCAAAGTTGGTCATCTTGATGAAAACCTTCGAACTCCTACCGGAGAACCGTAAGAGGAAGTGCCGAAGTGCAAGAAGTTCGAAAGTTATAGGAAGCTTCCCAAAAGGAATCCTCCTCGTAAAAGGATTGTTCCCGTAAAGGAAGTCGAACCTATTCCCACACCGAACCGCAAAGAAAGCTTGTGGACGAAAGCTCAAGGTACCGAATCGTAAGAAGAGATTACATACTCAAACCGCAAAGGATGACACTCCATTAGTACCAAAACCTCCTAGTCCTCCAAATTGACCTAGGAAAAGGAAAGACTCTCAGACTTGTGCCATATGAAGAAAGCTCGAAAAGTGATGAAGAGCAACCGGATAAATCATACAGAAGAAGTTTAAATTCGCCGACACCTTCAAAAGTCAAGAATTTGCAAAAGACCAAATGGGTGGCCCCGAGGATCAAGTGGTGTCGCCCACTCTTCACCGTGTCCCGATGCGTTAATCGACCCGATAAGGATCCGTGCCACCACTCTTGTGCAACAACAAAAGCTTGTGGAGGATACTATCGAATATGAGTTTGAGAAACCCAAACCGAGAAGTCCGAGAAAGATAAAGATGCCGATTATGACAAGTCGCTCGAAAGTCCTACACGCTCACGTAAGGAAACTTCGAACCGCCCAAGGACCCCGAGTCTCCTCATGTCTCTTCCTCATCGATTCTTCATCTCACTCCTCACCACCACCATCAAAGAAATCAACCAAATCAACATCCAAATCAGAAGAAACCACCTCGATCTTGGATTTCTCATACTCATGAAAGAATTGTGAAAGTCATCCAACAAGTCGAAAGAAGAACATGTTTACGTAAAACCGAATTGGTTTGTCGACCAAATACAAGATTTAAATGATGAGAATGACAAGATGCGTAAAGAAAGGGAATTATCCAGAGTTCATGAAAAGTCATCGCAAGAGGAACTCGAACGAAATGATCAAGGTTACACTAACAAGTACCTTCGGATATCGCTCCTAAAGTCACAAAGGAGATGTTTACCGATAACTATATCCGAATCTTATGCGATAGCCAAGCAAACTATAAGATCAACACCTTTAACCGCCACAATCAATCCATCCGATCCTCGTAGTTTTCTCGATAATGAATTGGTGGCCAAGCTTGTCACACAAATGTCTAAACGATCCGGGACATTTAATTCGATGAAGGAAAGTCGTTTCAAGCATTGCCGACTACCAACTCAAAGAAGCATGTAGATTCAAGCGAGAAGGCCTAAACGCCCTAGAGACGATGAAGATAAGGATCGTGATAAGCATGATAAAGCTAAACGTCAAGAAGTCCGTGAATCATCTTCTATGTTACCTCCTCTCCAACGGACTCCTACTCAACAAAGGTCTCCTCCTCGCTCTTCTACAGATAAACCTCGTGATCGATTCCGAGTTACCACCCCGACTCGTAAAACCGGTGATCACTTTGAGTATACGGGTGGTGACGATGAAGAGGTCCTTGAGCCCCTACAACAACCCACCTCTCCCAAACAAGTTAAGAAACCGTAATCCTCATCTAGGCCAAAACAAAAGAAGAAGAAGGCGCCCATGGTCGACGTCGATCATGGCTAGATGACGATAAAACAGAGGAATTTGAATGGTTCTCACACTTGTTAACTCAACTCCCTACCCCAAGAAGGTCAAGATCCGTAGACGGTAATACATTGGAGCATGCTAAGATTATGCAAGAAAAGTTCCATGTGAAGAAGATGACGAACCGAGTTGAGGCGAATCAAGAATGAAGCTTTTCAACTGTGGAAAGATAGCTTCGAAAGTGCCATCGAGGTTGAATATCACCTTGAAAACATTGCTCGAGCTATGTCTAACAACATGGATTGGCTCAACCCAGAAGCAAACGTCGACTTCACTAAACGGGACAACCCTCCATATTACACCGACTGGTCAAAACCACTACCAACGATCGGCCAACCAGATGAACCTAGGATTCCATTCAGATATTTCTTCAACAAAGACTTGGAATTTCTTCTACACGGTGGCGATGGATCAAGGAAATACGCTACATCTTTGACACTTCCATTTCCTCGCAGCCATATACTCAAACCGCATAGCCATCGAGGAACGTGCAATCACTTGTGTTCCGGCAAAGTGGAAGCATATGACCGCGATGCATTGTACGGATTCATCATTGGCCGAACGTCAAGAATCTACTACGTGTGTCGCCAGTTCGTAAGTCTCAACATGCAAAGGTTCAAGATTAAGGATATCGCTGCCATCAAACACGTTGCTCTTTCATCTAAGTGGACTACACTTTCCTAAAGAATATCGTGGTCAAACGACAAGATGAAAAAGATTATGCATTCTCTCGAGGTCGACTTTGAGAATTTGTCTATCAACGACATTGAAGACATGTACCTTGCCAAAGTACAAGGTCGCATGAGGCAATTTTCAACCAAGTACAACGTGAATTCATCAAGTCACCGCTCATCTTCATCGACGATAGTCATCAAGGAACGTAGAAGATCTTCACCGGCAGCTGAATCTTATCGCACCCGTGTCAACTTCACACCACCTCGCCTAGATCTTCCCGACATCAACCAGCTCACAATATACACTCATCAAGAAACCTTTCGCGTCATTTACCGTAGTGAACTACAAAGAAATTGCTTAATGGCGTGTAGTGAACTTCACAAGTTTGGGGATCACACTTTGAAGATGGTTAGGGACGGATTGGCATATAGGTCAAGGACATACGCCACAAGATCGGGTCTCCTAAGCGATGGAATTCTCGTGATCAAGGGATGTGAGGAGAATCATCGAATGATTGATGAAAGGTTGTTTCAAGGGATCGCCTGTAACATTGAAAGCTTTGTTGGTGGTCCACCCAGATCAACATCACCGCTATCAACGCCTGCTCGCACTCCCGGCGACATCACCGCACTTCCCGGTACCCTTGAATTGTTTCCTTCATTATTACATTTGGATGTGTGATTATATATGTCAATGGCTTGTGCACACATAACAAAGGTACAACCCGTAATTGTCAAGAAAGGACCCCGTGGTACGCTTCTGCCACAAATCCTTATAAAAGGAGCGAAAGCTTTACTTTTGAGTAAAACCTATCAAACCTTTCATTTTTCAAGGTTTTGCTCAAAAGGACAAGTACTTCCCATATGATTTTCAAAACCTCAACCGCTTATATCACTTGTCGAGGGGAGTATTTGAATTAAAACTTTGTTCACAAATTGTTCATAGTGGTCATCTTCCCGCAACACTCGAAATGGTCATATTTATTTCAACTTTTCAAAATAACATTTTATATGCCATTTTTGAGGGGAGAAAATTATGTGATAAGAAATATGTTGTGTAAATGCAAATGAATCTTTGTGTAATAGACTTAACCAACGAATTGACGGTACTAAACTGTTAGTAACTCGAAAAGACTTGTCCCGGACGGGTAATAATTTCAAGCTAGTTCGCTAGTAATGTAAACGTGTCTCGCAAAGGACTTGTCCGAGTAGAATGTACCATTCGAGAAACTCTTGGTAGACATGAACTCGACGGGTATGACAACCTTTCGAGGTTTGTTTACACCTTCAAGGTAGTTATTAGAGCTAGTTGTCACCTAAAAGTCGACAATGTAACTCTTTAACTATGCAACGTAACCGTGTCTCATGGGGATTGTCTATCTTGAGTGGATCAATTCAAAAGTGCGCTTTTTTCCTCACAAAGCATATAACCGTTAAAACTCTTAAGCACATGTGAGGGGAGTATTTATGCAAAATCTTATCTCTCACAAAGGGTTCAAACATGTTTTCATTTACAAACCCTTTGAGAGATTTTCTTGAAAAAATGGTTTTATGGCAACATAGGTTAGTCATGGAGTGATAAGGTGACTAAGGTTAGGAATAACTGTCCTATGATCCGCCAGAGTCGGAGGGATCTACCCAAGGACATCACAAATAGTTAGTACTTAGAAGTCCTTAGGTATGATTATAAAAAGGAGAAAATGAGAATCGAGAAAGAAGGAGTTGAAGAATTAAAAGAAATGCAAAGAAAAGGGTGAAAAGAAATAGCCTCCAAATTATTCAACTTAGGGCGCATAATCGGTTCAATTCATATGCTACCGGTTGTCACTTAGTGACGCCGGTATTGAAGATTAAAAGTCGTCATGGACCCAAAGGACGCATGCACTAAACCTTCTTAGCCACTCAAGTTTCTCTCAATGTGCTTGTTTCATTCTCACAGGAACCCTACGTAAACTATTGGCTTTCTTAGAGATCGCCGGTATTGAAGAAGGAGACCCTCTCCTAGTCTCCGCCAGAAAACCAAAACGCACTATTGAGTCTAGAGCCACGAGATTCATCAAAAGATCTCTTAGGTACACTTGACATTTCATCACTTGTTGATCAACAAATAAGATCATCGCTGGTTCATATCGAGTCCTTCATGATCTTAGCAACTGTCGAGAACATTTATGAGAGGTTCACATCCGTGATCCTCGCGATTGAATGGAAACTCCCGCCAGGTCAACATCAAACAACCTCGACAAAGCAGTCACTTCGTAACTCCCCGTGGATTACGCTTAGTGTGTCTCAAACGGTCTACAACAGGAGGTGATGCTTCGTGTACCTCAATGACTATCTCGAATCAGATGTACTTCTTCGCACATCGCGTTATCTCACTTGTGGGACTCCAGCTCAGAACGGCCTTTGTAAGAATTAGAGTTGTGTTTTCACACTATGTCGTTAACACTCTCAAGTTCAAACTTGTAAGTGCCGAAACCGCTTATTACTAACCGCTTGAAATGTTTTCTTCTTATGGAAGCTCCGAGCGGGATGATCGTGTTGATTCTTCTCATGCTCACGCCAACATCATCACTAATGGAAGTTCTATCCAAAAGCAACACAACAATGTAATGATTCTTCGTCAAATCAAAGAATCTACAAAGTTAAAGACTTAAAGAACTTCATCAAGATCAATTCCAACGCCAAAGAGCGTGTGAGCATGTTGAAGAATGACGGAGACACCAGAGCAAACAAGGCACTGAGGCGATTTGATGCGCATAACAACATACTATCACTTTCATCACAAAGAACAATGATCAAAGAACAAAGTTAAAGATGACGCCAAAGCATAACCGCTCAAAGAAGACAATTTCTACACCGGGAGATTGTTCGAATCAAGGCAATTCTTCTCACAAGAAAGAAGAATGTCGAAGACGCCGAGCTACTATTACATCAACGCCTTCACCGCTCATCACCAACACTGAGGGGAGATTGTTGGAATCACTCCTAAACTATAATTCAAGTGTTAGTCATTATTATGTAATAGGTAGCTTATTATGGCCTTTATGTTTGTTATTAGCCTTAAGCTTATGTAGAAGGCCCATGAGCTTAGGCCCAAGTCCATTAAAGAAAGGATGGAAACTAGGAGTGTTGCCCTAGCTTTCCTCCTATAAATACTTTATGTAAACCCTCACTGAGGGTTGGTTGTTCAAGTTATTTCTCTCATACACTCTACGCCTAAACCGCTTTTATTATATCGTGTGTGTGTGTGTTTTATCTTGTTCAATCGCCTTATCTCTTTCTATATTACTTGTGTTTGTAAAACTAGTGACCTAACAGACTTTATCTTTAGATTTTATCTTTGTAGATTCTCCGCTTATATCATCATCAAAGTAGTCTTTATTTGAAGAATTCTATTCAAAGATCAATCAACAATCTTATTTCTTTTCAAAGAATATTCAAAGAAGCTCCATCTTTTCAAAGAACATAAGACAATTTGTACATTTAATTCGCTTTAAGTTTCACTATTCTCATCACTTTCTGTGTGTAAACTCCATGAGAGGTGAATCATTGAAAATTTAATGGATTTGAGTTCTCTTTACCAAAGCCATTAACTCGAGTAGCCAAATGTTTTGATGTGTAAGATCATGGTACATTGATAACCATATGATTTTAAGCAAATCATCGCCTATCAATGATTTGATTTGTCTTTACCAAAAGTTGTACCCTTTTGGACTAGTTAGTTCTTTCATCATGGTGAACTAATTACCATATAATGGTTTTTCCACAACCTTTACCACAAGCCATTTTCTTGTGGGCTAGCCAACTCTTCACATTCTCGATATGGTGAGTTGATGACCATACAACTTATTAGCAAGTTGTCAACTAAAACGGATTTGAAATATCTTTACCGAGCCGCTTGCTCATGGATTAGCCAATCCTTTTGTAACCATGGTGGATTGATAACCTATTGGTATTACCATCTCAAAACCATTTATTTCTTTTAACCTTTGTTTCAAAATATTTATTACTTAACAAAAGTTTTCAAAATCATTAATCGGTTTAAAGTCGCAAGCAAGATTTTGATGAAAGTATTGTTTGATCGCCAGATTTTGAATAAAGTACCGATATATCAAAATTTATTCAATTAAAATTCATACCGCTTATTCATCATCATCGACCATTGTAGTCCATCCGATAAATAATTTGATGACCATAAGTGCTATTTCATTATCTTCTTCTACTTCCATTCCATGCTCCAAGATCATCCTCATAAGATCACGTGTAAGAGGATATCTTCTTTCGCCTAACATGTGAATCATCGTCCCATCTTCTAGCTCTAGAACATGTACTCCAGATTCTTCTAAGAATCTCCAACAAGTAATCTCCCAATCTTCTTGGTTTTTCCGGATCTCAAGAAGACTTATTTCTTTAGTTTCCCAAACAGCTATGAGATCTCCAAGCAAGACTAAATCAATCTTTCGATGGATTATGTTCAAAATATTCTTTACCACATGATATAAATGGAGTAAATCCACTCTATCTATTATATGCAATAAATCCCATAGCATATTGAACACTTTGAAACTTTCATCTTCTTTATGAAACATCAAATAATTTCCATCTTTTGACTCAACAACTTCAAAAGTAGTTATTGGAGATTTGTTCATCTTGAATTCATTATCATCTTTAGAATACTCAAAATCTATTACTCTTAAGTAATTCCTTAGCTCATCATCGTATCAAACCTTAACTCAACTTTCTTTGATGACTTGATATCTTTAACTTCGCTTTTCTTTTCTTTTTTCTTTTAAGCTTTCTTTTCTTTCTTCTTCTTTGTAAGCATCATCATCTTTATAATCTTTGATACTATCAACTTGTCTTTTATATTCTTCTCTAACATCATCATATAACTCTTTCATATTAACATAATTCAAACTTGTTCAAACCAACATATCCCATCTTTTTAGATAAGCCATCATAGCATTCCTTTCCTTAGCAAGATTTGGTCTTCTTGGTAGAGAAGAAATAGGAAGTGGTGATGGTATAGCAACTTCAAAGATTCAATTCTTCTTGTAATTTCCTAGTCGCTTCTTCATTCATAGCTTCTTCTTCATTAGCAACCTCAGCATTCGATTCGACTTGTACCTTTCTAGTCGCTTCCTCATTCATAGCATTTTGAGCTGCTTTATCCGTAAAAGTAGGTTTCTTTTTCTTCTTTACTTCTACCAATATACCTTTTCCTTTATCCTTTGGATCAATAACAGTTGAGAAGCTCTTGGTTGTTCTTCTTCTTGCACTCGGAATGCTAACACCCTTGGTCTTGATAAATCATGCAAAATCTCAAAGAATAGTTTCATCATCACTTGCAGATGTATAGGTTTTGGTGTATCGCCTTCCTTTTCCGGTATAACAATTGAAGGACCACTTTCTTCTTCAAAATCTAACAACCTTGGAGTAATCAATTCTTCTCAGAAGTTCCTTGGAAAAAAGATTTTGATCGCTACCTTGATCATCAAGACTTTGAACGAACATCAATAACTTACTCCTCGAGACTTTGAACCTAACCTTTCTTCCTCAAGATTTCAATATTTGTACTTTGAACTTCAAGATTTCATGTTCTTCAAGACCTTGAGGTTCATTCTCTTTAACAACATCTTCTTTCAAATTCTTTTCTTCTAAATTCCTCCCAATTAGAATGAAGATTGTTTTGAACCTTTTGCGTTTAGTCTTCTTAAACTGCCTTTGCCCTTCTTTTAGATTTGACCCATAACCTGTGATGAGTAACCAATGGCCATATAAAGTTCTTCAATCTTCTAAACTTAAGCTTCAACTTCTTAACTGAGTAGCACTGCCTTATCAAAAGCTTTCTTCAATTTGACTAACTCCTTGTCGAACATAATTATCCAATGTTAAACCTTCAGGGGTATAGTATGAATCATCTCCTTGAATTAGTGAATGTTCCTCTTGAGTGAGAATCGATTCAAGATTTTTGAGGAGATGGAGAAGGTGAAACTGAATCATCTTGAACTTCAAGATTGCTCAAGCGATACCTTGTAATGCAAGTTCTCGAGATGCAAGACTGAGAAGCGGTACCTTGAGTTAAGACCTTGAGATGTAGCTCTTTCTCTATCTTCATCTTCTGCAACATCTCTAATAGCTTGAACAACTCCATCATAGAAGTAGTTAAGGGAGTGTCCTTCCAGTGAATAAATCACTCTTCCTAGCCATGAAAGTGAAAATCTTGGCTTGTTGTACCACAATGTAAAAGACTTGTAGGTTTAGGTACATCACAAGTTGTTTATTGAGGAATACTTGAACAAACCTTGGATACATCAACCATTTTGAACCATGAGTGATGTGTGAAAGCATTCCATCTAGAATTAGCCTTGAAAAGATGAAAACACGATCAGTAGCCAATCCTACTATAGCAGATGCTATGTTAGATCCAAATTGCTCCCATGATGTACTTTTAGCACTAATACAATGAAGCAACACATGCACTAAAAACTTCCAGTGAGGACAAAATAAGGGTTCCTTGAATGTTTGTTCGCTTAAGGACCCTTCATAACCAATGTGCCCAAAAGTATCCCAAATCGCTTGCTTATCAAAACAAATAGCCCCATCAAGATCATCAAATAATAAGTCTTCACGAATAGAGGCTTCAAGAATCTTGACATTTCTCCAAAGAACCATAGCATGAATATATTCTTCATCATCCTCCATATGAACCCTAGCAGTTTCCCAAAATTGTTGAATCCAGGCTCAATAACATCCGGTTCTACTAATAGCGCATAACTAATTGGCGATCCAAAGAAGAAAATCAATAATATCATGAAAGATTACATTAGCTTCGCTCTTGTCTAAATTCGCCACCATGTTGTGTTTGGAAACGTGATTACGATTTCGCCATTGATGATTATATGATCACAATAAGAAATAAAGCGAATAATATAGGTGAAAGTGAGAGAACTATGGAAAAGATTAGGAGATATCAATATGAGAGGAAATTCGAGAGTAGTTATTTATAGGTGAGATTTAAAAATCACGACCATCAATAACAAAGTTACCGTTAGTGTAATTACCCTCAATATTACCGTTAGAACAAGCTTTTTAATAAGACAAACAAGACTTTCCACGTGTGCGATACTTTCCAAGCAAGATTTTCATAAAAGCAAAAGCAAGATTTTTCCATTCTCTTCCTTACAACAACAAATAAACATGAATATCCTCCTCAAGCAATGCATAGGACTATACTTACACTAAATAGCCCTCCCTTAAATGTAGCTCAAGAATTAATCATGTCAATACTCACCACCAAGTGATTGAATCTAGAAACATCAAATCCTTTGGTGAGTAAATCACCACATTATCATCTCAGATGCACCTTGACAACATTAATGAGCCTATGCTCATAACAATCTCTCGATGAAATGATGCCTAATCTGAATATGCTTGGTCTTGGAATGATAAACTGGATTCTTCACAATGCAAATGGTACTCTCATTATCAATATTGATAGAGTATTCTTGAAATTGAACCCATAATCCAAGAGTTGATTCTCGCATCCACAATACTTGTTCACAACAACTTGCGGCACCACATATTCTCGCCTTGATTGATGATGTTGTCGCAATTGTTTGCTTTTACATTGCCATGAGACTAATCTTCTTCCAAGATATTGGCATCCACCAGTGGTTGATCTTCTCATAGTTATCACCGCATAATCACTATCCGAAAAGCTTCCAAGTGAAAAGGTGAATCCTTTGGATACCACAACCCCAACTTAGGTTGTTGTTTCAAATAACAAAAATTCTCTTCACCGCATTCATGTGAGAGACCTTGGGTGAGACTTGATATCTTGCCCATAAACAAACAACAAACATGATATCGTGCCTTGATGCAAGAAGATATATAAGACAACCAATCATAGATCTCAGATAACTTGACTTCAACAGTTGTCCATCTTCATCCTTGCCCAATGAGTTGATAGATTTAATAGGTGTAGTAACAGCTTCATGTCATCAAAATTGAACTTCTTAAGTATGTCGAGACATACTTGTCTTGACTTATGAAAATTCCTTCCTTTGACCGCTTAACTTGAAGTCCCAAAAGAAAGTTAACTCACCCATTGAACTCATTTGAAATTCATTCGCATCGCCTTCTCAAACTCCTTGACCATAGACTGCTTGGTAGCTCCAAAGATGATATCATCTACATACACTTGAACTAACATGATATCCTTCTTATCTCTCTTGATAAACAAGGTCTTGTCTATAGCTCCCTCCTATAACCATGTTGCAATAAGAAAGTAGAGAGCCTTTCATACCAAGCTCTAGGTGCTTGATGTAAGCCATAAAGAGCCTTAACAACTTTGTAGACTTTGTTTGGATGTTTAGGATCTTCAAAACCGTGAGGTTGTTTGACATATACTTCCTCCGTAATCTTGCCATATAAAAAGGCACTTTTAACATCCATTTGATAAACACGAAATCCCATATAAGAAGCAAAAGCAAGGAAAATTGAATTGCTTCTATCCTTGCTACAGAGCAAACACTTCATCATAATCAACCCTTCTTCTTGTCTCAGTAACTTGTGCAACTAACCTTGCTTTGTTCTTGATGACATTCCTCTTTCATCTCTCTTGACTCGAACACCCATCTTGTACCAATGACCTTCTTACCATCGTAAGATCACATAATACCCAAACTTCTTGAAGTTTAAATTTTAGAAGTTCTTCTTGCATAACTTCAACCCAACTTTCTTTAGTCAATGCTTGAGCAATATTCTTGGGTTTCTCTTGAGAGATAAAGCAAGTAAACAAACATGTTTGATGGTCCTTATGATTCAAATTGCTTTTGTTTATAGACAAAGCTAAGTAAAGCATTATGAGGTTTAGTAAAACCCTTAGCTTTGTGTCTAGTCATCACCCCGTAGAAGGACCAATGATTTGATTAATAGGATGATTCTTATGAATTCTTAAGTTTGGAGACTGTGGAACTCCATAAGTATCATCCAAATTAGTAAAATCGGCACCTTCATTGGAATATGAGAAAATACCTTCATCTTCAAACTCATCATCGATCTTCTAATCCGTGCATGGTAGGATCATCCAAATCATCCAAAGTCAACTAGTGCAACAAGATTTTGATCAAAATCGTCCCAAAGCACCGTGTAGAGTACTCAGCCTTGTTCTTCTTCTTTGCCTCTTCATAAGCTCTTCTTTGATCATCATTATAAGAATGTGCTAAAACATCTTGAAGAAGCATCCGATTAAGTTCTTCTTGAATAGATTGATCCTCAAAGAGACAATGAGGATTTTGGCTCAAAGAAGACTTTTCTCTGTCTCAAGAGTTTAGGTTCTTCATCATGAACAACATCCGGTCTAATATGGACTCTATGAACAACATATTGTAAATCTTCTTCATTGGGCACAAAGTTGATTTTCTTCTCTAATGTACATAGTTCATAGAAGGAGTTAAAACTTCAAGATCAAACATCCAATCGTGACCTTTACCCTTCTCATTGTCTTGATCTTCTAAAAACTCAACATGAAGACAATCTTGAACCTTCTTAGTGACTCTGTTGTATACTCTAAAGCCCTTACTATTGGTACAATAACCTAATAAATAACCTTCTTCTGACTTGCCATCAAACTTACCCAGATTATCAATTGTATTCAAAATAGTAAGAGGGCATCCAAAAGGCTTCATAAATCGAATGTTGGGTTTGTTGCCCATCAAGAACTCATAAGGTGTCTTCATCTCGTGGCTTAGTAATCGATACTCATA
Source organism: Chrysanthemum lavandulifolium (assembly GCA_022545495.1). NCBI lineage: Eukaryota > Viridiplantae > Streptophyta > Magnoliopsida > Asterales > Asteraceae > Chrysanthemum > Chrysanthemum lavandulifolium. The sequence goes on from CM040242.1 coordinate 186,268,290, forward strand.
AGTACATAGCAAGCAAGACTTACGACTTTCAAATTTTAATTGAATAGGTAGTTGTGAATCGCTAGCATTGTTCTAGCCGCTCAATCAAAGTCCTATTCTTTCTCTCTCAACACCATTCTATTGTGGTGTTCTTGCAATCTCGAACTCCTCTTGATTCCTTTGTTTGCACAAAATTCATCCATAAGCTTGTTCTTGAATTCGGCCCATTGTCACATCTAATACCTCTAACCTTGAGTCTCAATTGGTTTTCAAGTGCTATTATGAGAGTCTGAATAGCATCAAAAGTATCATCTTTAAATCCCAAGAAAAATACCCAACTAAATCTACTCGCAATCATCTGTTACAACCAAGCAAGACTTTTCTTGTTTAAACTTGCCACATAAACAGTCCAAACAAATCCATGTGTAATGACTCCAAGGGTTCTCTAAAAGTCCTTTCCTCAAGCTTTTGCAAGAAGCTTTGTGTTGTTTACCTTCTTACATGCCAAACAGGAGTGATCATTCTTGTAAGTCTTTGAAGGTAAACCTCTAACTAAATTCCTTTGACCGCTTTGTTGATATTCTTGAAATTGACATGGCCCAATCTTCTATGCCATCGATGTGCTTCTTCAGATGTTGCTTTTGCCACCAAACATGTGGCTCTCCCATAAGAATGAAGACTCTTCATATCTAGACTATACATCATTGGTTCTTGGTACTCTAAGGACTACCAAGTTATCATCAATGTGCTTGAATTCGTGGAGAAAGGATGAGACATTCTGTCGTTGAATAACACAACATGCTATTTATCACATATTTGAGAGACCGACAATAAGTTGAACTTGAGCTCCTTCACATATCTAACATTCTCAAAATCTATACGCCCGCTTTGATGATTCCTTTTCCAAGAATTCTTCCTCCATTGGGATCATTCCCAAATGCAACTCGTCCTCCACTAATAGATCTAAAATCGATGTAATCTCCTTGTCTCTGTCATACTTCCGAGCAACCACTATCTACAATCAAATGATCTTTAAGCTCCTCTTCCGGGTTGCCCCGCACAAAGATTTAGAGAGTTAGTTTCTTTTAGGAACCCAAGCCATTATCGACTTGTGTTCCCTTGTGGAGTTACAAACTCAAATTCTTTGAGTATGTAATTCCCACTATTTTTAAAACATAATCCGTAATTATCTTTTGATTTTTAGCATGTGGATTTTCAAAACTCTCTTTTCACAAGTTCATTCTCTTTTGCTTGTATCACAAAAACATCTCGATTCACTTTTTGTTGAAAGTATTGTTTGTCCTCAAGAAGATTTCTCTCTTAACCCATTCGGTTTTAACACTTGGTTCCCTTGATCTAGATCCCTATGTGAATTGTAATACCTTCTAGGTTGATAGTAATGAGATCTCCTAGGATACCTGTTCCAAGAAGTGTTAGCGAGACCTTGTTTTGATGGAGCAAGATTTGAGAAGGTCTTGCTTGTGAAGGTACCGTGGTTTAGAAAAAGGTCTTCTCGGTGAGGTACCTATGGTCCGTGATAAATTGTTGTGATTGACCCTATTAGAATTATTCCGAGTCGGTTTGTGCTCTCTAGGTTTCGATTGATGACCTATGCTTTGGAAATTTCTAAGGTATTCTAAATGAAATTCACAATCCTTGATTAAATGAGTAGGACTAAAGCACAAAAACACGCTTTTGACCCATACTCCCAAAGTGACTTCTTCTATGTCTATTACCAAAACTATTTTGCCTTCTAGGTAAATGATTGAACCTATTTTGACCAAAGTTATCCCAAAAGGTTTAGCAAGATCTTGTTTTGAAAAGGTTTTCTGAAGGTATCGCTTGGGAGCAAGACTTTGAGTCAAGGTACCGCTGACTTTGAACGTTGTTTTCAACAGCTTCTTTTGGGGTTTCGCACCTAGATTGACCAACTAGCTTTTTCCTAAACTCTAGAATGTCTACTCCAAAACGAGAAACATCGTGCCTAGGGGTTGATGAATTCCGTGGGATGGGGGACCAATGATAACCATTGTCTTTCTTATACTCGGGAGGTGTTTCACTAATTGAATCCTCATTACTAGATGTGTCTACATAATTAATGAGTTCATCATCACTAGTGGTTATATCCTCTAGGTCATCACACTATTGATTCTCTTCTATGTTATCAAAGTCCATACCAAAACCTAAGCCAATTCTAATGTAAGCTCTTCTCTGCTTTTTGAACATAAGTAACATGTGACATACCGATTCTTTCCGTGCATCAAACTTTGCTAACAAATCATCTCTTTCCTTAGTCAATTTCTCAATTTCAACAATTTTACAATTTAGTTTCCATTCACTTAGTTTTAACTGGTAATCATGTTGTTCATACTTTTCACCAAAGCCATTTCATTATTTTCATGTGTTAATATTTTGGCTTCCATTGACTCTAAGGTTATTTGATAACCACTACCTCGCACCTAGCCCTAACACAATTATCTCTTTCAATCACATAACCGCCAAGTAATTTTTGATAAAAATCATGACAATTTGAGCATACCTCGAGATATGGAGTGAACTTGGTGAAGTAGCCACCATTGCAAGTAGAACAGATCATCTTCACTCTCCATGCTCCAATCAAATCCTCCAAAACCATCTCCGATTCCAAAGCAAGATGATCAGATTCCTCATCAAAGGCGGTGCTCGGTCCAATTCTTCTATCGAATCTTCAACCGCTTCTTCCATCGCTACTTCCAATGCTACCATACAATAGGTTATCGGTTCATCATCAAACTCAAGACTCCACCAACCTCGATAAACTTTCTTGAGCAACCAAGGCTTTTGTTTCGATAATAGGAATTTCTTTGAGCTCCAACTTTGGTTTCTCGATCATCTTGTTTGCTTGATACTTAGCAAACCCGCACCCTTTGCAAAGTGTCCGATCTTTTGACAATTGAAGCATTCAATTTTGGATTTGTCAAAAGTGATTCCTGCTTTGGTTTGAAGTCAATGTTTTTCCTGCCTTTCTTCATGTACTTCTTGATCCTTGCAGTGATCATTGCAACTTGCCACCGATATCAATTTCTTCTAAAGCATCCTCTTCAATCATGAGAGATCTTCTTCATAAGTTACGTAAAGAAGCTTGTTGTGCAAAGAAAGAGCATACGACTTCATCCGAGTGCATGGTAGTAGTTGGTGGGGCTTCACGAGCATAGGTGGGGAGTGTAAACAGAGTACTGAGCAACAAGATTTGAGGAGGAGAAGCGACTTTTAGTAGAAGCACTCGCCTCTTTCAAATGACACAAAAGCAATACTGTGAGACTTTGAGCTTGATTGGCCATTCATCTCATGCTCATACACCTTCGATGATTGTAGAGATCATCAAAATCCATGGTGTCCAATCCAGTTGTCCTCCGATCATTGTAGCTATCACATGCCATGTAGATGGCAAACTCCTTAAGAACTTCGATTGACATCTTCAATGATACTTCGCTTGTATAACTCCAACATGTTGAGGAGATTTTGAAATCTATCATATGCAAGATCAAGACTCTCTTTCACCAACAAAGGAAAGTTTCAAACTGTTGTTTCACAGATTTCGTGCATCTTCTTGAAGCTTCATTCCTCCAAATCTTGTCTTGAGAGTGCACCGTAGTCGCTTTGCATCTTTAGCATCATGAAACTTGAGAAGATGTCCATCGTATATGCGATAAGAGTATGTTAAGAGCATTCTCTTGATTCCTTATGGTAGCCGGTAAGACTAGTTTGGGTGGTTTAGGTTGTCCAGAATCTCCATGTGTTCGAACTACTTCATTACCATTGACAATTACATTCCATAGTGCATGGTCCGTAATAGCAATGTATCGCCTCATCTTCATACACCATAGGTCGATTCTCCTTCTTGATGATTGGAATTCGAGTGAGGTGATTGATGGTGGTGGAACAACTCAATCGACATCTTTAGGTTTTGTTGTAGTAGGGTTTAAGGGTTTCTTCCTAGTCGAGTTTCCACACAAGCTCGATACCACTTGTTGGATCGATGTACTCTAACCAAACTAACTTAAATAGCTTGTTAAGGTTTAATAACCTCGGATAAATCCTAAGTTATTAACAATGAAACACCGAAATAACTCTATTAAGTATGCGAATTTACTTAACAAAGCTAAGAAGAATAACTTTAACTTTAAACGGTTTTATTAATAACTTTAACTCTGCTTATTATGCAGACTCTTTAACAACTCTAATAATATCAAACTTCTCTAAAACTCTAATAATGTCACGTACATCTAATGCCAATCTAGGGATCCTTTTATAGGCTCAAGGATAACCCTAAACGGTTTACAATTCTTATCCTTGTACGTCAAGTAAACAATACTTAGAAAGTTCTAGATAAACATTACTTTCTATCTTTAATCTAATACAACCGACTTTAAACTTTACAGTACTTTAATGAATAAGTAGTACTTTGACTTTTACTTAGCAGTACTTTGACTTCTTGCAATACTTAGTCTTTCTGTAGTACTTTGTTAATCTTCAGTACTTTAATCTTCTGTATCTCAACACATACTTTCTTTGTTAGAGAACTTGATGGTGTGGAACTTCTCAGAGGAACTTGTGGTTCAAACCTATACACCATCTCTATCGAAGATATGATAAAATCTTCACCCATCTGCTTGCTGTCAAAGGCTTCCAAAACTAAGTCATGGCTATGGCACCGTCGTCTCAATCACTTGAACTTTGGTACCATAAACAATCTTTCCGTAAAGGACTTAGTAAGAGGATTACCCAGTTAAAGTATGAAAAAGATCATCTTTGTTCACTTGCCAATTGGGAAAAAGCACAAAATATGCCCACAAACTCAAGAATGGAAGTTCTTCATACACTTCATATGGATCATGCGGACCAATGAGAGTGCAAATGATAAATGGGAAGAAATACATTCTAGTAGTTGTTGATGACTACTGTCGATTTACTTGGGTAAAGTTTTTGAGGACAAAGGATGAAACTCGGATGTCATCATCAAACTTATCAAACACTTGAGTTTTGACTCAACAATATTGTTAGAATTGTTCGAATGCAGACAATGGCACGTAGTTTGTTAACAAAGACTTAATTCGCTTTTATGAAAGTGTTGGAATCACCATCAAAGAAGTGTTCCACGAACTCCTCAACAAAATGGTGTAGTTGAAAGACGAATCGAACTCTTGTGGAAACCGCAAGAACAATGCTAATTTATTCAAAGGTTCCAATGTTTCTATGGGTCAAGCCATTGCCACCGCTTGCTACACCCAAAATCGCCCCCTTATTCACACCTCTCATGGAAAAATTCCATATGAACTTGTCCATAAACGAAAACCCGATCTATCCTACCTTCGTGTTTTGGTGCTTTAGTTACCCATCTAATGACGGTCAAGATTTAGGTAAACTAAAAGCTAAAGCGGACATTGGAGTATTTGTAGGTATGCACCAAATGAAAGGATACCGAATCTACAACAAGAGAACCCAAATATCATGGAAATAATTCACGTTACGCTCGATGAGTCGACCGGTCATATGGCTCCGTGACAATCCAGCTCGACCCACATTTCAACCTTTATCGAGTAATCCTATCGGTTCTACTCTTGTTTCTAATCCCTCACTAGCAACTCCTTATGTACCTCCTTCGAAGATGATTTGAAGAAATTATTTGATCCAATGTTTGATGAACACTATGAGCCAAGTGCTAGTGATATGTCGCCCATCAACGAGGCCGCCTATCCCCTCGCCAATGAAGTTAACCCTTTAGTTTCAATGTCATTAAGTCAAGAAGCGCTGCTGCGATCACTGCCTCATCAACAAATCATCAATCATCGAGTGTACACAATGGAAATGTTGTTGTCATTATGATGATGAAAACCCTTTGCTCCTCCGTAAGATGAACCCTTTGAAAACATATTTGCTCACGAGTCATCATCGAACCATCTTCTTCGTGGAGATATCGACTGCTACGCCGGTTCCTCAACAAAGAACCACATGAACACCTTAGAAAATGGACACATGATCATCCATTGGACAACATCATTGGAAACCTTTCTCGTCCAAGATCCACACGGAAACAACTTGCAACCGATGCCTTATGGTGCTTCTTCAACTCCGTACTCTATGATCAAACCAAAAGACGTGAAACCGCCATGAATGAAGACAACGGTTCAATGCCATGCAAGAAGAAATTCATGAGTTTGATCGACTAGATGTATGGGAATTAGTACCGCTCCAGATTGTGCTATGATTATTGCTCTAAAGTGGATCTTCAAAGTGAAACTTGATGAGCATGGTGATGTTTTAAAGAACAAGGCTCGATTGGTTGCAAAAGGATCCCGCCAAGAGGAGGGTATTAACTTTGAAGAATCATTTGCTCCAGCTTGCTCGTATCGAGGCAATCGTAATCTTCTTGGCTAATGCCGCAAGTAAGAACATGGTAGTATATCGATGGATGTAAAGATGGCTTTTCTTAACGGAGATCTTAAAGAAGTCGATACGTCGACCAACCCGAAGGCTTTGTGAATCCGAGCATCCTACTCATGTCTATCATTTGAAGAAGGCTCTTTACGGCTTGAAGCAAGCTCCAAGGCGTGGTATGATACGCTATCAAAGTTTCTTCTATTCACTGGATTCAAAGAAAGGAGCAGCTTGATCCGACATTGTTCACCGTAAAGTCGACAAACATTTAATTCACGCTTAAATATATGTTGATGATATCATTTTGCCTCGATCGACCCAATGAATGTGACCATTTTCAAGTTAAATGGTTTCTAAATTTCAAATGTCAATGATGGGACAAATTTCATTTTTCTTGGGATTACAAATTTCACAAAGTCCCGGAGGCATTTTTATAAATCAATCTAAAGATGCAAATGAGATTTTAAAGAAATTTGGATTTGATTCTAGTGACCTGCTGACACTCCCATGATAGAGCATACTAAACTGGATGAGGACCACTCGTGGATCATGGTAGACCAAACGAAATATCGTAGTATGATTGAATCTCGATGTACCTCACGGCCGATGAGACCGGATATTCTGCTTGTTGTTTGCATGTGTGCTAGATATCGTGCTAAGCCTACCAAAAGCACTTTGAAGCGGTTAAGCGGGTCTTGGTATCACCATCAATATGGGACTTTGGTGCACCGAAGGACACCGGATGTCACTAACGACCTATGCGATCCGATCATGCAGATGTCAAGATACACGACAATGCACGCTTTGGAGGTGCTCGCTTTTGGGTGATAAGCTTGTGAGCTGGTCTTCAAAGAAGAAAATGAGTACTTCTATTTCCTCTACATAGGATGAATACATAGCCATGTCATCTTGTTGTGCTCAAATCCTATGGATGAGATCTTAATTATCTGACTATGGCTTTGAATTCAACAAAATTCCTCTATACTGTGATAATAAAAGTGCTATTGCTCTCTCATGCAACAACGTACAACACTCAAGAGCAAAGCACATTGACATTCGACATCATTTCATCAGGGAGCAAGTAGAAAACTGTAAAACCCTAAAAACGTGAACGCGTTAAAAGACCATAATACCCTCAACTAATAATCCGTAAAATTAAACGAGCGCGTTAATTACGTTGGACATTTAATTGTTTACTCAAGACATTGGAAATGAAAAAGTTACATTTATATTATTAATGAGTATATAACACATAAAGATGTTACATGGACCTTTTGAATGACAAAATAAATAAAATACACAAGTAATTGGGAAAGTAAATTAAATGTATAAATTGATATTGTGATTCCCTTTTGATCGGATCATGGAAACGCCTAACCCCTGATTTGTAGCAATCTACACGCTCCTTTCCTCATTTAAAAGATTACCATATCCACTCTATGTACATTTAAAACAAAAGCAAAGGAGAAAACCCTAGACTCCTCCATAAAAGTTTCGGCCAAAAACACTTCTCCATCAAAAAAAAAAATTGTCGACAAGGAGGCTCCAAGAAAGGGTTGTACGAGGCTTCGTGTAAGGGCTGAAAACACGTGCTCGTTACGAGTATTTCTTGGCTTTGGTCGTGGTTATTATTGCTGCTGTTGTCGTGGTTATAGAAGCACAAAGGGTGCTCTGTTTTGCCGCCTTATCCTTGTCTTCTCCTTGTTTTGTCTCACGCTTCATAAGGTATCTCGATACTTTCTCCGCTTAATTCTCGATCATGCAACCCATATATATATATAACTACCCACTTATAAAACCCGATAAGTTAACCTATTTTAATCATTAAAATAACCATGCGACTTAATATATATACTTTTTAATCTGTTGTGAAACTGGTTATATGAACATGATTGTCATGATATGATTTTTGGGTGTGTTCAAGTGTCTACTGAGATCCAAATATATATATGTAGCATCATGTTTTTCTAAAATAGTCATGGTGTATGGGTATGTGTATAATAGCTGGTCATGAGTTTGGTCTATAATACTATGCCTAATGTTAAGTCTATACCTGATATGAACATGTGTACGTAGTATTTTTGTGGTCGTGTGAGTTATGATCTCAAATACAGTCGAGTGTTATAAATTTGGATATGGCATACACAAGGTCTTTTTATGTGAGCTCGAAACTGGTCGCGGGATTAAGTGTGAGTCGTAGTATGGTGTGTGGTATATTTGTGTCTCACTTTGCCTCGTTAATCTTGAGTCTGGCGTTGTATCGATTTAACTAAGTTTGTGAATTGGATCTGTCTCATTAATGTTTGTTTCGGTCTCGTTGAAAATCAAATAAGGGTGCATGCATGTTAGGGTCCTATATGGTTTAGTCACAAATGTTTTTGGGTTGTAATCTTCACGTATTGAAGTTGTAGTTTCATGGGAATATAGGTGGGGTAAATTGTATGTTGGTACGTATGGGGCAAATGTATTTTCTAACGAGTGGTAACAGGTTTATGGGTCTCGACAAGGTGATGGAGTATTTTAGTTTGGTTTTGATTGAGTTTAGCATGCATGCATACTTATGAAATTAATTTTACAAAGGGATAAGCGTTGGGTTAAACCAGTATAGTGAAACGTTAACATATGGGTCAAATCAGTAAAGAGTTTAATGTAAATAGTCTAATGTAATATAGCATATGTATGTAGCATGTCTAGCGGGGTGAGTTTGAGGGTGATCGCGGGACCAACGGTTGAGTCTTTTTGTGTTCTGAAAGCGTGTCGGGATAGTTGTGTCGGGGGTTAATCATATTACGTGATTTCTTGGTCGTAAATGTTAGTCATATGGACCGCGAGCGAGCTTGAATATTGATCGAACTTGTGCATGGAAATTAAACATGAAGCATAAATCTGCATGTACTACTTGGGTTATATTTTATATATTTAAGTTATTTACAATTCGAACCTTAATCTTTGGTAAATGTCACATGGAACCCTGAACCTTATAAATTGACATATAAAGCCTCAAATAGGATATTTATCATATAAAACCTTTAAGTTTACCGTTTATCATTTGAAACCCCTAAGTTTGGCTGATTAATGATTATTATACTAAAGTATCTTAATTCGGTCCATTCCTAAGAATGAGAATACGCTTATAACTCTAAAAATATTAATACGATTAATCCGTTATGACTTTAATGATCTAATAAGTATTAAACAAATCGTAATCCGTGTAGATTCGTTGAAGGAGACGTGACGTTGTGTCTTCGTACTCATTCATTCGTTGCTTTCCTTTCAATGGCGTTAAGGTACAGATATTCTATCCCTTTTCAGTAGGGGTTTCTCATGACTTTCTGATCATTTGACTTTGTTCGCTCATGATATTCATTGCCATGATTCTTTTGCTATGGACTATGATATGAACCTTTGACTTCTGAACCTTTGACATGAATCCTTTTGATATGACCTTGCTTTGACTGCCGCTTGAGACCCGAGCTATCACTAGGCATGGGGTTCCATGTCCGTGTCGTTGATGCACCAATGGCATGACTCTAGTGTGTACGAGTGATGTTACACACCGTCCTTTCATTATCGATTATGAGCTCAATATATATTGTATGGCCACTATTTGTCTCAGGGGCGATGGATGCATCCTAGATTTGTTCTCATATCCGATATGTTATGATTTGTCCGGTGAATGATGTCGATGCAATACGCGTCTTCACAACTGGGAGCCGATCACCCATGTCTCATTATATCATTATAGTTACTATTGGTTACTACAGTTACTATGGATATATGATTTGATTTGATTTGTTTTGTTGGCTCGTGGTGGATAACTTACCCTTTTCCTATGTTTCATTTACCCTACTCGCTCCTTTGATATACCAGATTTATTGACCGACCTTCCATACCTTGATCTCGCCCGCTTTATTATTATTGTATCGTTATATCATGCTCACTGGGCTTTTAAGCTCACCGATTTCTTTTCTGCGGCAGTACATAAGCTAGAGCCGGGATTGTTTGGGTTTGAGAGATGAGTCGATATAGAGACCATGCCTAGTTATCTTAGACTTCATTTGATTTTGTTATTATATTTTCAATTTCAGAGTTTTTCCTTTTGTATCTATGTATTGATAAGTCTTGTTGACTTGAATTCTCTTGACATTTATTATAAGGCTTCCGATGTTTGATTTATGTTCATTATGTATGTTCTGATATGACACCATACTGTGATACTTCTACCCTTATCGGGTTGGGGTGTTACAAAAACGGTGTGGTGGAACTCTATTTTGTGAGGACTGAATATCAGTTAGCAAACAGCTTCACCAAAGCTCTTCCTAGAGAACATTTTGAGTTTATCCTCCCACGACTTGGTCTTAAGAGTCTACAACCGGAAACACTCAAACGTCTTCAAGAGGAAGACGAGGAGTAAAGGTCTTTCTTCATCTATCTCTTGTAAATATCTTTTCGAAAAGCAAAATACAAAATTACAAAACCTTCAAAAAGCAAATAGAAAAATATAAAACTTTTAAAAAATCCATAAAAATTGAAAAATCTTGAAAATTTTCAAAAAATATTGTCTCTTTGTCAAATTCGATAATATCTACGGTCTTTGTGATGTCATTCAAAGAATGACACGGGACTTTAGATGTTGTTCGAATGTTAAAATATATATATATATATATATATATATATATATATATATATATATATATATATATATATATATATATATATATATATATATATATATATATATATATATTGGGAGAAAGTGAAACAAAATGGTTTATTGTCATTTCGTGCAATAACCCGCTTTTCAAAGAAAGAACAGAGCCATGCTTTATCTTGTTTTTCAAAACTCATGCTCTGATTCTATAAACAATTACTTACTATCTAATGAAACCTAATTGCTTTGAAAAATAACTCGGACTCTATTTTTGAAAATCATCTAGACTCAACGCTTGTCAAAAATATCTATCTCTCAATCAACAACTTATGTCATTGATTGAGGGGGAGAATGATTTCAATTAAATCAAAAGGTTATTTGTCATACAATTGTTTTCAAAAGATAATCATGCATGTTTAATCAATGGAGTTTAAAGTCTCAAAATCCGATCATTATCAGTTAAAATGTTTTCATAATCAAGTCACAGTTCTCCTTAAAAGCTTTCAAAATCAATTTAAATCTACAGAGATCACAAATCTCAAATGATTTGATAATTGTGATCGGGGGAGAATTTGTGATTTAAATTGGATTTAAACTAATAATTTGGTAAATGGTTTTATAAGGATATACAAGCTCTCCTTCCCACATGTGCCAAACGATTTCAAATTTTCCATGCACATGTTGAGGGGGAGCATCTATCTTAAACCATAAAGATTTGAAATGTGATCAATTTATTTCAATGTGCAGTCTTTTCCTAATATGCGCAAAACATCTTCAAATATCTATGCACATATTGAGGGGGAGCAACTATTTTGAAAACCACATTCTTTATATAACTACTCTTAGATGCAAGCCAACCCCTCAAAGATGAAAATTATTTCTATTACAAAATGATGCTTGATACACATGTTGAGGGGGAGCTCTTGTTCTAAAAATATCAAAAATAATTCAGGTACAAAATGCTTTCATAATATATCACAAGTATCTGGATTGATTTTCAAATGGTTTTCAATTGGTTCCAATGGCAAATGAACAATACCAAATAGACCGACCAATTTACTTTATGCATGGTGTTATAAGGATGGTTAGGTTAGGTATTCGTTCCCATGATCCGCCAGAACCGGAGGGATCTACCTAGGGACAATCCACTAGTTAGTGTAGAAGTCCTTAGGTATGATGAAAAAAGGAGAAAAGTGAGATATGGGAAGAGTGCGGACTGAGACTGAGCTAGTACTAGAATAAACCCAACAAGGTTCTAGTTATGAAGTCTCGGTAAGCACTGAAGGGGTTGAAGAATGAAAATAATTGAATGTGAAGAAGGGTGAAAAGAAATAGCCTCCATTTATTCAACCTTAGGCGTAAACCGGTTCAATTCATATACTCTTCGTGGTTACCAAGGTAACATCGGTATTGAAGACAAGACGTCATGGACCCAAAGGACGACCGCACTACAACTTCCCAAACCACTCAAGTTCCTCTTAAAAGGACTTGTTTCATTCTCACGGGGAACCGACATTATCTATCGACTTTCTCTTAGAGATTGATGATATTGAAGAAGGAGACCCTCTCCATAGTCTCCGAAATAGGATCCAAATATGCACAATTGAGTCTAGAGCCACGAGATCATCTATAAATCTCATTAAGACACGTTCAATGAAGACTCTCTGTTTCACACAATGTGGAAAGAGAGATTATATCTTATGAGTCCTACGATTATCCTTGTGGTATTGCAAGAACATCCGAGTGATATGCAAACATATTCACAATGAAGATGGAAAGCCTTCGAGCCAACATCAAACAAGCTCCCGGTGGGTGTCATGTGAGATCTATTCAATAGATCAACCATGTGACAACCGAATAGAAACAATGGGCGATTCAATCTTTTGAATCAATCTCGGTTCGAGTTATGGATTGACGGATACCTTTGAAAACCGGTCGTTGTGCTTAAAACTCTTTTCTTTAGCACGTCGATCGTGTACAAATATTTCAAAATAAAAGGTGTTTATGATTGATAATTTATTTTCATTAAAACTTCATTGTATTGCAAAACAATTTCTATTGAGCGATACACGATTGTTTTTCAAATCTCTTTTATCAATCGGTGAATCTCAATTGGCCGTTCACTCACTCCGTGTTGTCTTCCTTGAGATGTTCGGTTTGAGAACGCCTAGAGCAACCGCGAAACCCGTCAAGGAAATTCTTCGAATTTTACCGCTCACAGCAAGATTTGTAATGATCAACGGGAACCGTGGGTCGTGTACCTCAATTCAACGAAGTGATCAAAGACACTTTCGTGCACTTTATTGCTAATGTTGTATGCGAGTACGCCCGACGCTTGCGTAATGATCGTAATGAAGCGGTCAATTCATAGCCGTATGCTCACACAATACATTCATTTCTAAAGAAATCATGATAAAGTGCATCAATGACTCGATATTTTCACTCCATGCTTTTGCTTTCTGCCGCCAATATCATGAATCAACGAAGCTTCCGCAACTCGATGAGAATATATCATGATCCGTAATGTGAGCATGTCGGTCCAAATGTCACAACATCACATAATACCAACACCATAATGGAAGAGTCGAGATTTATGATAGCCGATGATCTCAAAGTCGGCTCAAAACTCATTATCACGTGGATCGATATGACCTCCACATTGATTATCCAAACATGCAATAATGAAGAATCAATGACTACGAGCTCTGAGCAAAGAACTACATCAAAAAGCAAGAACAATTTAAAATATAATATCTGCTTTGTGTTCAATGTAATTTTGAGGTGATCTTGAGGTGACCTCCCTTAGGGAGATTGTTAGGATTTAGTAAATCCGGTTATTAAAGAGTCGGTCACCTCAAGTATATGTAATCATTAGAAAGCTCATAGTCGAGATTAGTTAATGTTTAGTAGTATTTAGTTAAGTAACACCGTGGAGGACGGACGTGTCTTTACCCACCGTATGCCCGATCCATGACCCATAGGTGGCGATTTATGTAAGAACTATAAATACTCTCTACCTTCCAAGGTAGAGAGTTGGAGCTCATAATAAGATTTTTCTTTCTCTCACTAAAGTTCCCAACCTCTAACTTTCTCTCTCTAAAACCTCTTATATACGCCTCTTTGATTATTGGTTTAGTGTGTTTGTGAAATCCAATATGTTACAGAAGGAAAATCCACGAATACCCGTGGGGATCCCCGAACCCCGTTGGGGACGGGAATGGGGATGTAATACTATTCCCCGATGTGGATGCGACGGGGATAGAGATGGAGAGTGAGAAACGGGAATGGGGATGGGAAATACGATCCCCGATATTTCTGACCCGTTGCCATCCCTAGAAATATTGTCTAAATATCATATCATTGCCTTATATATAATATTATGTATTTGTGAATTAAAATACGTATTATAAAGGTATTGTAAATTTTATCAAAATATAAATTAAAGAGCAAACTGCAAAAAATATCCCTAAGGTTTGTCATTTTTGTGAAAAATGCTCCTGAAAAATAATTTATGTGAGTTGTGTACCTAATGTTTGGACTTTTTGCGAACAATGCCCCTAAGGTTGCTTGTTTGTTGCAAATTTATGATTTTGGCTAACGAGCGTTACAAAATCCCGTTAGTGAGTCCTCACGTGCGTTCCACGTGACGGTATTTTCGTCATTTCATTTTCCCATCATTTTCCACACGTACTACATTCCCAAGGCACGAAAATCCACAAGGACATTTTTTGCAACTAAACTTACTTTTAAAAACCGATCAAATCGTACACACAAACACAGTTTATCTTGTTTCAACCAATCAAATCACACACCCACAAACACTTACCATCGGAACTTAGTAGCCGTGCAAAATCAAATAACACTCACAACCAAATCTGATATACGAAGAAACGACGGTAAGCTTTTTGAATATTTAATTTTTTTTTATTTCATTCAACATCATTTGTGTTAATCTTAATCATTAATGCAATAACAATGTTTGGAAATCAAATTTTGTGCGTGGTGGAATCCGTTGAGGATGTTTTGGAGGAATTTGTAAGTTAACACCATATATGTGAATTTATATGTTATTTTAGTAAGAAACTATTTTTTAAGAAATTTATAATGTTTAAAAAATAATTTTGACATACAACAACTGCATAAGGACTACATTTTAGGAGGTTCATACCATGAAAATGGTTCTATTTACCTGATTAACTGTACCTGCGTGAAATGGAAAGTAAGTGTTAAAAAAGTGACACACTTAGTGTGTGCGGTAGAGGGACCTTGGAGGAATGACTTTGTTGTGCAATACATCATTAATTGGGATGTTAGTTTCATACACTTTGTAGAAGAAGGTGAGGGCATCTTTTATGTAACTACTTACAACGAGGATGGGGAGGAATTTCACGGGTATGAACCAGGAAGCGCTCAGTTTTGGCGTCGTTTAGTTCTAGTTACAGACACGTCTCTTTTAATGCATTCATTGCCACTCGATTTTCTAAGATATCTTAATGGTCCTACTGATACGCGTACAACGCACATTGGGGTCAAAGGAAACTTCCTTTTCTTCGAGCAAGTTTTTCAACCACCTAGGCAGTGAACCTAATCGTTGTAGTGTAGTATTAGGGTAAGCCTCGGGATTGATATCGTTCTCTAGGGGAATAGGAATGCTAGTGAGAAATTACTACGCTAAGGTTGGGGTTGAGAAAGATTATTTTTTATCTTTTTATATATTTTTTTAGGAAATTGAAAGGTACGAATCTCGGGTATTGGATTTGGGGTGGTATTTCTCCGATTACTCTACTATTCTAATTATCTAATTAACTAAGCTAAGGGTAGTCTATGTCTAATTGATGTGTGCTCGTATGATGATTAAAGATGTGTTTACCTAGATGCTATTACTCCTAGTTATCTCCTATTGATGGTTGAATTGTCACGTCCTTATTCTTAACGCTGTGTCTTCTAAGGTCGTAGGGTATGCTTTCTTCCCTAACTCTTTGAGACTACCTTAAGGTTATTGCCTACAAAATCTCTAGGATTCATAAACTAACTCTAAGGTTATCTTTGGATTTTTAGCCTACAACAACTCTAGGCGATTATAAACTAATGTTCACAAAGACTACTCAAGCATTAAAACACAACGATGACCTATCGCAATCCTAGGCCAATTACAATTAAGATAAGAGACAACTAATCAATATTCAATACCTAGGTTTCATAGATCTAAGCAAACATACAAGTAAATTAGCCGGACATGGTGAACATGCAAGAATACACACATACAATTGAAGACATAATTGAATCAATGAAGTAAATTACTTATCTTGTTGTAAAATAGGGTATGAGAACCCTAAGATACTGCCCAAGACAGCCAAAATCATTATTAGGTTTTACTCCAAAAACTACCTCTAAAAATCGAAAATTGAATTCTATATATAGAGTTACAACCGCGACGACGCCACTTTAATTATGGCGCGTCAGATCGCCATAATTCGGGTTTCGTCTTAACCACGTCAACTTTGTGACGGCGTCACCTTGTGGTTGTGACGTCGTCGGCTTCATCTTCGGCGCCATCGAATCGAATCTAGGCCGTCAGTACAAAATAGCAAATTAAACTCTCGAGTCACAATTTTGTTAGGAATTAGAAAATTCCAAAGGTCGAAAGAGTCGGTCACCCCAACTATTATCTAGCATATGTTAGCTCGTAGATTGGTCATTAGTTACGCTTTATGTAGTTAGTTATTAGTGAAAAATAGTTTAGTGCAACACCGTGGAAGAAGGTCGGTCTTTACCCACCGTATCCCCGATCCACAGCCGTCAGAGGTCGCTTAGTTTGTAACCTATAAATACCCTCTACCTTGCAAGGTAGAGGGTTGGATGTTCTTTGGTAATCTAATATTCAACTAGTTTCTCTCACTAGAATGTCCCACTCTTTCTCTCTAAAACCATCTATGTGCTAATTGTGTTAATGTTATGATGTGTATGTGAAAAGTTATATCTTACAATTGGTATCAAGAGCCATGGTTAGATCATATCTTGCACATCTTTGGATTTATAGTGGTTTTAGGTGGTTTTGAGTTTGAAAAGTTTAGTGGTTTTTGCATCATTTGGTTGATTTCTTGTGTTAAAGTTTGAATTTTGTTGGTACTTTTATGTTTAGAATCATCAAAAGTGTTTAGGTTTTCATTTGGTAAGCTTGAATCATCTTGGTTGGGTTGTTTTGGATTGAAAAGTGAAGGTTATTTGGTTTTTCAAGCCAGCGAGTTAGCTCACTGACTTGTTTTCTTGGTAGCGACTTACGCTATAAAATCTAGCGAGTTAGAGCTAGCGAGTTAAAGGACAAGTAGTGGAATCTCCACCACGGTTAGCGACTTGTGGTAGCGAATTAGTCCAGAGCGAGTTGCTCTTTAGCGACTTGCATATCTAGCGACTTGTGTAGCTAATCATCGCACAAATTTGGCTAGCGAATTAGTCCAGAGCGAGTTACTACTTAGCGACTTGTTTCTCTCATAGCGACTTGGGACTCTAGCGAATTAGGGTGTAGCGAGTTAAAGGCTAGCGACTTAGTACACTTATTGCTAGCGACTTAGCGTGTTGGCGAATTAGTGTTGACAACTAGGATTAGTACTATTTTGTTGGTAGCAAATTGACTCAATTCTCTAGAGATTTGAGGAGTAATTCATAATAACACAATGTCACCATCACGGATCCCTTAATCACCAAAGTACTTGCTCTCTATGAAACAAATTCTGAATAGTGAAACAGAATGCCCATCCAAGGCCTCACACCAAATGACTCAAGATTGATCAATCGTAACAACTCAAATATGTCACACTTAACTTCTTCAGATGATACTAAGAATGTGGAATGCACCAAGGAGTCGCTTCAACATCTCACCACCTTCTCAAATTACTCTTATCAACAACCATGGATCGAACAAGTTGTGCCATTCTTCGTCAGACTTTCCCACTTTAACAAGAGTCGTATTGTTTAACCTAGATCGATCGAGGTTTCAAATCACCAAAGAAAAGCTCTCAACCGATGATTCTCATGTCGCTCTTCAAACCATCTTCAACCAATTTCAACCACTTATCCGGAAGAATACTCCTCGATTTTGATAATACCATGACCGGAATGTCCTTCAAGAAGCACACGGAATGGAAATTCATGAGTTCGTAAACTCATTTATTCAACTCATGAGTAATATGGAAACATACATCGAGGAAGCCGCAAAAGAGAATAACAGTCAAGGAATTAAATGAGTGTCAAGAGTGTCCATGGAACAATGATGACGTGTCATGCTCCACTCCAATTGAACCAAAGAATACACCGATTGCGTAATCTCGCTATGATGGAAAAGGATGAAGAAAACAACACCGATCTCAAATTCTCGTAATCGTAAAAGGTATCAACCAACAAGGTACTCTTATCTCGATCACAATTATTCTCACAAAAGGTACATGACTCTTACCCCGACCAAAACAATGTGGAATCAATCTTTGTTTTGTCTCGAATCGATGCAAGTAACATGATTGGAAAAAGGGTATATGATGAGCTTTCAAACAAATTTTCAATTCTTGAAAACACCGATCTCTTTGCAAATTAAAATACAACATAAGGATGAAATGTTTTATGCAAATAAACAAAGTAGTAACTGAACTTCCGAATTTAGAGAATTTTTGAAATAAATCGCTTAAAATCCCGTATTCGTGACAAAGATTCACCATAAGAAATCAAATCTCTTCTTCGTAAGCCCGTAACTATGATCATCATGAGATGAGTGATACACTAGAATCTAGGAATTCGAACTAGCTCTATGTGTATCCAACCTTCTAAGAGAAAATGAGTTTTAAGAAAGAACCTTGAGGAAACAAACTCTAAATCACAATCAATCTAATCTCTTGATGAAAGATATTGATGACCTAAAAGAACAAATTCGTAATAAGAGCTTCAATATTGTTGCCCTAAAAATGAGCTCGTGAAGTATGTCGGAAATAGAATGAACACTAAGTTTGCAAAACCTTCAACTTTGGGAAAGTCAACAGCTCGTAACCACTTGAAACGAATCGTGATTAAACAACCTAATGCCTTTAGGTCCGAAAGAGCTAAACCATTGAAATCTAAGCTTACTTCCCAAGTTGACAACAAGTCTGCTTTTGTCAAAACCACCACTTCATTGCCTAATTCGATATGATGAATCCCACGCATAGGACTAATGAACATCACCCACAAGTCAAAAATGCTATAAGCTTAACTAGATATCATGCAAAACATAGTCCGATATCATTCCCTAGGAAATTCTCGATCACAAAAGACAAATAGTCATAACAAGGGTGTGCACTCATTTTGTTCATCTCACCGTGGCTTCAAATGGATTCCCACCGCGCACTATTTAAGTATACAGGACTTAAACGAACTTACATTCCTAAATCATGCCTCAAGTGGATTCCCACGGTAAACTTTTCAAGAATGAAGAATCTATTAGATCCCCATTAATGATTCGTCTGAATTATACCGTGTTGAATCTAAATGTGAGACTAAACATGTCACTAACCCTTCAATGTACAAGTCTACATGTGCTTCAAGTACAATGTGTTCTCGCCTTTTTCGTGTACAATGCTCAACTCAATCAGAACTTCATGACTTGGTTCCCCGATATGAACATGGCTCATTCAGAGCTATAGCTTGCCGTAGTTGATGTACCTCTTACTTTGACTCCTATTCATTTCGAACTGACTCGTCTTTTCATGTCTTTGTATAAATCAAACATTTTTTGAAAAAAAAAAAAAAAAAAAAAAAAAAAAAAAAAAAAAATTAAAATTTTATCAAAACTTTATCATTTTATCATTTTATCATTTTTTTTCAATCTAATAATGAATATACTCCTTGTTATCGATAACATCTACGATCCTAGAAATGTCATTCAATAATGGCACGGATCATAGATGAAGTTCGAACAAATGATATATTCTTGGTAGTTTAATGGGTTCGGTAATATCAATCAATGTTCGTGTTGACATTGATTGAGGGGAGATTTGTTTTACACACCATTGGCTTCGTGGCCGGGTATGATACTTGTTTATTTGTACTATGTGGTGATTTCGCCAGTGACTAATCGGTTATACTTTTGAAATATCCGGTCGTGATTGTATCTTGCTCATGAGACTTTCAAAGGTGTGCTTTGTAACCGCCATGTGTTGATTTGTTGAATTGAATTGTTTCATGATGATCGCTGTAATAATCAATGCTAGAGACGTTATCTTATCCGTGTTAGCATATTATTACCACTCTTTCACTAATACCATAGGGACCAAACT
Source organism: Chrysanthemum lavandulifolium (assembly GCA_022545495.1). Classification (NCBI taxonomy): domain Eukaryota; kingdom Viridiplantae; phylum Streptophyta; class Magnoliopsida; order Asterales; family Asteraceae; genus Chrysanthemum; species Chrysanthemum lavandulifolium. Next base: position 186,288,636 of record CM040242.1, read on the forward strand.
TGTCATATAGTGTAAGTTTTGTTGCTCTAGCGAATTACCACCTTAGTTCATAACCACAAGGACCAAATGTGTCATATTGCCTAAGAGAGGTTGTATTACCCTAGCGAGTTACCCATTAGCGAATTACCTAGTTTTTCTTTTCTCTCTTCTCTCTCGTTTTTTTTTTTCTCTCTCTCTTCGACTTCTCATTCATACTAGCGACTTAGCTTAAGGTTTGCATTGATTCCCTCTTATAGTTACTATCTTATGCTTTAGTGTCTAGTGTCTAACTTATCACTATTTCCGCATCCTTCTCGTGCTCGCGTGTGTGATTTGTTGACTCTCTCGCTTAGGTTCGGATCTACTTTGTAAATCGTATGTGTGTTTCGTATAAAATGATTGAACGTGTTATATATTGTTTGGATTATATTGTTTGTTTGACTATATTGGTTGGATACATTGATGGATGAGTAAAATGGATCGATCGATGGGTTGAGTTAAGAAATGTTCTTGGTGGCGAGTTATAATGTTCTTGGTAGCGACTAGTATGAATGTTCTTCATGGCGAGTTAGAGGTCTACTTAGCGAATACGCCACCGTAGCTTAATTAGTTCACTAATTTCCAATGATTTAGTTAGCGAGTTAGTAACTAGCGACTTGTATTTACAAGTTAGCTAATTAATAACCCAGCGACTTAGTAAACCACTTTGTAGCGACTTGCTTAGTTACCGTATATGGCGACTTAACTTTTGAGCTAGCTAATTATCCTAGCGACTTGGTTAGCGAATTAGCGATAGCGACTTGTATTTACAAGTTAGCGAATATGTTACCTAGCGACTTAGTTGTCTACTTGTAGCGAATTGGTTAAGTTCTATTCATGGCAATTTGGTCTTACATGTTAGCTAATTAGTTTAGCGACTTAGAGAGCTAATCCTTTTATAACTTGTCCGTGGCTCTAGATGACGACTTGTTTTACAAGTTTATAACAAAGGTTCATGATTGAGAATAAGTCTTAGGGTCAAGGATTTTAAAATGCTCTAAGTTTTGTTAAAGATGATTTCGCAAGGATCTCAATTCGAATTGTTGAATCAACTTACTCTATGTAAACTGTTATGACATCTCTGCTTAGGCAAAAGGTACTGGGTTCTCTCACGACCGCCAAATGTTACTTTTGCCTCATACATATGTGTTATATCACTTTGTCATGTGTATCTTGATTCATGTCATGTTCTCTTAGTGCACTCAGAAACCCTTTAAGTCCCTATGTCATGTAAACATTTTTATATATGAATGTTCTTCATTGTTATATCTCATTTCTATGTTATGTTGAAAGGTGTCATATAGTTGCAATCTATGCCACTCAATCCTCTGCTCTCTTATGTGTTGGGAACTCATTCGAGTTACTATCTCCATGTTAATGTTGTCTCACTTACCGCTTATTATCTAACCTATTCCCATCCATCACTATTGATTGTATGATTACTCGTAACATCAATGGCAAGTTCAATCCCGTAAAAGAGCGCCACCCCGTCGATCATCCGAATACTCTCGACGATGAAATCCTTCCCAAAAGTCAATGGGTCGCTATTGGTAAAGCAATCATGTGGACCTACAAAGGCTCCCACAAAATCCGATATTCAAAGTTTCAATTGACATCCTCAAAACACTAACTTCTTCTGCTATTACCAAGCAATGCTCGATTCCCGCCATCTACATTCAACAATTCGAACACCGCTCAATGGAATAAAATCACAAGACGATACTCTTGCAAGTCGGATAATATGGAGTTTACAATTGATTCTCGATATTTTGAGCAAAGCTCTTGGAATCACATCATGTGACCCCGACATTCGCTCAGATCTCCACCGTGCCGACGATCCGATCGTATTTTTATTGGGTTAGGCTATCGTAACAAGATCTCAAGAGCCTCGACATTATCATCGGACACATGTATCAACCCCGAGAGCTATTGCAACCATTCGAACGTGCTTGTCCGGGAAAACATCGTGGTTCGATAAAGTTAGAATTCTATCTTGCAAATCCTATGGGAATCGTTAATAGGGTTGATGTGAATGTCTCGATCGTATTTGGGAAGAATTCTCGCTATCAATGACCACATTCATATCTCGATGTAACCTATTTTCTAAACAATGTTCAAGGTCGTAAGAAGCGTAACAAACTCGTAATTCCCAAAGATCGATTCTCCAAACTTGTCATCCAAGATTCACAACAAACTCACAACTTCACCCTAGGTCTCGAATCAACTCTTCACAAAGCGTAACATGAATTTATTTTAGGAAACTTGAAATATGTTCCTAGAGGCTCGAATCAAGAAGTATTTGATTGCCAATTCCGATCTTCTTCTCACGATGATATCAAGAAGAAGGACTACTTCAAGCAATACATGAAAAGTGCAACCAAACTCTCGCTAATGTCACACCTCTCCTTTACAACCAACTCGCTCCCAAGACCACCTCGACTCTAAAGCATCCTATGCCTCTTCCTAAAAAGAGACGTGAAAGATCTCATCACGTAATCTTCATCCAAAAGCATAAAGAAAAGAAGAAGAAAGTGGAAAAGGAAATAGATGAGAACACTGAGGTGCCAAGGAATACTTTCAGGTTAATTGATGAGGATGACGCTGATCTGCAACGTGGTATTCAGCAAAGTCTTGAAGATCAAAATGTGAAGGCTCCAGTAGGTGGAGTTATGTTAAGAGAACCCTCTCAACCACCTCAACAAACCGCCCCAATAACACTTGACAAGGGTAAAGGAGTTGCAAGTGATGAACAAGTCGCCACATGCTTTTAACCATCTCTTCATCTCCTCTAGCACCACTAATCCATATGAGTCAAGAGAAGAACAGATTCACCTCATGAAATGGAACAATCCGTGTGGTGCCCAAACGCTCAAGGAATCTCTATCACTTGGTGAGACTCAACTGAGTTGAATGTTGACACTGCTACAAAAGGGCTCACAGAGAACCTTGGGACAAGATCCGACGAGACCTTGAAGATGGATGAACAAAATCGCCTACAAACTCTCTATCTTCACTTAAGAATCTTGATGATGACTTCTCCTTTGGTGATCAATTCATTAATGACAAAACCTTAGACTCTGCACAATCCATGTATGATATCAGCATTCAGCAAGATACTTCAACCATTCCTCCAATGACTGCATCTTCACTATCAACTGCACTTCCACCTCCCTTGCCTGCTCAATCAACCGTACAAACACCATCAACAACACCACCAACTCCAGAACCCATCTTCACAATCGCAGATGAAGAGGCTCCACCAGCTTCCCCTCCACAGATTCTCACGTCTGATCAACTACTGGATAAAACCATTAAAAGGGTTGAAGCACTGGAAAGGCAACTTCCTAAATCTGTTGATTCTCCGTGGAACGTGTTCACAGATTGAGCACCTCAACTTCACCGATGCGCATTAATGCTATTGAAGGAGAAGTCAAGGATGCCGTGGAATGGGCAATGGAGGCTCCACTTCTAAAAGATTCAAGGACCTCCCCATCTCCGATATGAGAGCAGCCTGTGTGAAAGAATGTATGAGGTCAAGAGGACAAGCATGAGGTTCACAAGAACTTTATGAGGCACTTGAAGAATCCATCAGTTCGACAATTATGAACAGCTTTAAAATTGAAGTCGGAGAAAAGGATGCTAAAAAGAAAAGAAGGACAATTGTGATGGAAACATTAATGAAGGTTCACAAAGATCGCAAGATCCTCCACCACCGAGGCGCTGGAACTTCTGAGCTGGAACCCTTCACAACACCCATTTCACCTCCATCACAACCACCATCATCAACTCCAAAACCATCCAATCAATCGACTCTACAAACAAACAGGTACTCAAGAAATCACCGCCGACGACGATCGATTCAAGATTTACCTCCACATCCACTTCAATTCCTCGATGATCAAGTAGTCCACGAAGAGTCTCAAGTTATGGCCGACTCGTAACCGTATGAAGATGATGCATCGACGAAACATATTCCTAAGCCATCGAAGATTGGTTTGACAATTACATGGCTGGAACCGCACTAGTACATCCGTGGTAGCTCCTTCTAGAGACACAATTCAACGCCGCATTGTGGAAGATAGACCTCCTTCTCCGTAACCCACATGGACAATCCCGTAGTCTCGACTCTATGATTCCCGACAACAATTGGGCATCGCTATCACCAATAACTATGAAGTCCCAAACAAGACTCTCTCTCGCACTACACCGGTGATATGGGAAGCTTCATTAGATGGTTTTGTGAGCGAAAAGTATTTCTTCTATAACACCAAGAGATCTAGAAGGACAAGCCTACGAAATTGTCAAAGTCTTCCATTCGATGCAAACCATCTTCAATATCGATGGAAGAATGCCATAAGATGTCGAATGACCAAGTCGTGAGCAAATCCGCTTAATGTCAACAAATCTCTTCCTCTTGGTGGTGAACCCGGTCGATAACCATTCAGCGAATTCTTCTTCAATCACGACTGGACTATCTGTGTGCTCGCTCATGGAAAGAAGGCCCGCTTATCTATTTCAAAGATGAAAGTCGCAACCTATTCTCGATCGTGGGCTTGAGCAGATGGTTCCCGATCAATTCGGGCAAATGAAGAACAAAAGTATGATATTGCAAAGATGTTATGGTATTTCCCACCGGTGGTTCAAAAGAAGATGTTCTACATTGAAAGACATGGCGCCGATAAAGACGCAATGAGGTCGATCAAAACTACAAATCTTAAGCGTTGTCGCAGTAGATCTTCCCGATGTATGGATATGAGTACTTGAAGAAGATTGTCCTTAAAAGAGTCGATCTCAAAATGTATACCATTGAAGAGAACGACTTCAAACATCTTCGCCCAATGATTTCAAGATCTCTATCTCTTAAATCTTCAAGGACACCGAGCACTTACCCAGACGTGAGAAAAGGCCCTCTCGCACTGCCACTCTTGGATCGTGGGCTTAGTCATTCGAAACGAGTTGAGGACCTTCACTTGGCATTGAAAGCTACCAAACCAGGTCAACCTCACAAGTCCTCAATGGAGTGCAATGGGCATGAATTTCATCGTGAATACAAAGTTCTTGACACCCCTAGAGCCGCCATCTTCACCGACAGATATGGATCGCGATGCTTATGCGCTTATGTGAACTTTACAAGTTTAGTGATGGTACGCTCAAAATGGTCAAGAAGAACTTGACTCCGAGTGAAAGAAGCCAAACTTGATATGAGATCTTGGGTTAAAACTATTTTCGGACCGATGATGACGTGAAGAGATGTGAACATTTCATTGCCGCAATCCGACGAGACTCAAGACACGAAGGATCTTCCGCACCTTGAAAGCTTTGTTGGTGGAAGGCTCCGTGATGGTCACTACAAACTTCTTCAAAGAACCGAATGAAGACGCCTTCGAATACCGCTTATGTTTTGTTAACTTTGTGTTATATGTGGTGTATTATATATGAACAACTCGTGATACATGTAATAGTGCTAGGATTTGTACTATGGTTTCCTTTATGAAAAGGGGAAACATCTGTGTTGTCCTTTTTCTTTATCATATAAAATTGGACACATTTTTCTCCTACAAATATTTTACCTCACACTTATTTAATTACTTGAGATCCAAAATCTCAAAGGATTTAAGATTTTGATCTGGGAGAAAATGTGATATAAATATGAAAGATGGTAAAAGATAAGATGACCAATTTTGTGCATACTTCTCCTTATATGTGCTAAACAAGTTTTCAATCTCGAGGCATATATTAAGGGGAGAACTCTTTGTAAATTCAAGTCATCGGGTACACTACACTTTAAATACTTTAAAGTACCTTGATCACATGGCTTCTAATCCTTTGATGATAAAGGTTCCTCTAGTATGTGCAAAACCCTTTCAACCTCGAGGCACATATTGAGGGGAGCAAATTTATGGAAACCTCATCCTTCCCGGAAATGCTATATCCACTTGATCCGTTGAGGAAGTGATGTTGATATCTTTAGAAAATGGTAATCAAAAGAAGTAAATTCTTTCTCTTGCCTCCGTGCAAAACATTTTCAATACTTGATGCACATGTTGAGGGGAGTTCTCGTTTAAAATATCAAAACAATTCAGTACAAAAGCTTTGATAATATATCACAAGTATCCGAATTGATTTTCAAATGGTTTTCAATTGATCCAATGGCGTATGAACAATACCAAATTGACCGACCAACTTTACTTTATGTACGGTGATATAAGGATGATAAGGTTAGGTATTGGTTCCCATGATCCGCCGTAATCGGAGGGATCTACCCAGGACAATCCACTAGTTAGTGTAGAAGTCCTTAGGTATGATGATAAAAGGAGAAAATGAGATATGGGAAGAGTGCGGACTAAGACCGAGCTAGTAATCGAATAAACCCAACAAGGTTCTAGCTATGAAGTCTCGTAAGCAATCAAGGGGTTGAAGAATTAAAAGAATTGAATGAAAAAAGGGTGAAAACAAATAGCCCTCCATTTATTCAACCTTAGGCGTAAACCGGTTCACTTCATATGCTACCGATGGTAACATCGGTATTGAAGACAAGACGTCATGGACCCAAAGGACGACCGCACTTCAACTTTCCAAACCACTCAAGTTCCTCTTAAAAGGACTTGTTTCATTCTCACGGGAACCGACATTATCTATCGACTTTCTCTAGAGATGGTTGATATTGAAGAAGGAGACCTCTCCCTAGTCTCCGCTATAGGATCCAAATATGCACAAATTGAGTCTAGAGCCACGAGATCATCAATAAATCTCATTAGGACACTTTCAATGAAGACTCTCTGCTTCACACAATGTGGAAAGAGAGATTATATCTTGAGTCCCACGATTATCCTTGTGGTATTGCTGTAACATCCGAGTGATGTGTTTACATATTCACAATGAAGATGGAAAGCCTCGAGCCAACATCAAACAAGCTCCTCGGTAGGTGGCATGTGAGATCTATTTTATAGATCAACCATGTGACAACCGAATGTAAACAATGGGGCGATTCAATCTCTTGAATCAAACCCGGTTCGTGTTATGGATTGACGGATGCCTTTGAAAACCGGTCTTGTGCTTAATAAACTCTTTTCTTTAGCACATCGACCGTGTACTCATTTTTCAAACCAAAAGGTATTTTTATGATTGATAATTGATTTTCAATAAAACCTTCGTTGTATTGCAAAACAATTTCTATTGAGCAATACACGATTGTTTTTCAAATCTCTTTTCATCAATCGCTGGACTTAAAATTACCGTTCACTCACTCCGTGTTGTCTTCTTTGAGATGTTCCGTTTGAGAACAATTAGAACAAATGCGAAACCCCGTCAAGGAGATTCTTAGGAATCCTACCGATCACAAAAGATTTGTATCGATCAACGGGAACCGTGGGTCGTACCTCAATTCATCGAAGTGATCAAAGACACTTTCGCGCGATTTGTTGCTAATCGTTGTATGCAGTACGCCCGACGCTTGCAAATGATCGTAATGAAGCGGTCAATCCATAGCCGCATGCTCACTTAACACATTCATCTCAAAAGAAATCATGATTAGTGCATCAATGACTCGATATTTTCACACCATGCTTCGCTACGCCGCCAATATCATGAATCAACTAAAGCTTCCGCTACTCGATGAGAAGATATCATGATCCGTAATGTGAGCATGTCGGTCCTAAAGTCACAACATCACACCACAAAGGATGTCACGAGATTGTTGATAGTCGATGATCTCAAATGTCGGCTCATATTTACTATCTCGTGAATCGAAATGGACCTCCGCTAAAGTACAAATCTTTGCAGACTTTGAAGTTGCACCACCTATGCACCAAGTTTACGATGTTGATATATGAAAACTACGAGCTCAAGAACAATGTCAAGACTAGAATGCTAGGAGTTGAAATGTAAAATATGGGGTGACCTCCTTGGGGAGATTGTTAGAATTAGAAAATTCCAAAGGTCGAAAGAGTCGGTCACCCCAACTATTATCTAGCATATGTTAGCTCGTAGATTGGTCATTAGTTACGCTTATGTAGTTAGTTATTAGTGAAAAATAGTTTAGTGCAACACCGTGGAAGAAGGTCGGTCTTTACCCACCGTATCCCCGATCCACAGCCAGAGGTCGCTTAGTTTGTAACCTATAAATACCCTCTACCTTGCAAGGTAGAGGGTTGGATGTTCTTTGCAATCTAATATTCAACTAGTTTCTCTCACTAGAATGTCCCACTCTTTCTCTCTCTAAAACCATCTATGTGCTCATTGTGTTAATGTTATGATGTGTATGTGAAAAGTTATATCTTACATTTATTAAGACTAACAACCCACTCCTACATGTCATGAAAATTTTAAATTTGGTTCCAAAATTACCCTAACCGATATTTCTCATGGTTTATTACACAAATGAAATTGGACAAGGCAAATAGTCAAGGATAAACATAGTTTCAAAGTTCCGCTTTATTTTCCTCCCTACACTTAAACCGAACATTGTCCCCAATGTTCCCGAAGTATCAAAGTTATGATAATGGAAGGTAATTAAAACGAAAAAACTAATACTCCACGATTAGCTAGGTAGGATCCGTGTGAAGTAGTGGTTAAATTCTTTCTTCAAAAATAATGTATGTGAAAAGCTTCATCCAATCTTATGTATCTTCTTCTTGATAAATAAAACCTGCACACTTTAAGAAAACAAACGAAACCTTCACGTAAAATCGACGGTAACACTATATATGACTCTACTAAACTAGGATATAATGCTTGTGGAATTGATGTTTACAGATTTTCTAGAAAATTAAGACCCGAGAAATTCCAAAAATTTATAAGTAGTACGTAAAACGAAAAAGTTATAAGTTGTTTACGCTCCTCCGGCGCCGTTTGCGATCCTGAGCCGCCAGTTATCCCGATGTAAACCGGTCTCATGATTTTCCGGAAAACAATTCGAAAATTATATCTTTAGAATCTGAAAGGTTTCGCAAAACATTCATTATGACTCGATACAAGCATTTGACTCTAACAAACACACGTGTATATCTTTTTAATAATCGTAATTCTCATGTTCACGTTCTTTTTGAAAACGTGTGTAATCCTCCCTACACTTATCCCTTTTGTAAAATACCTTTATATGTAATTAAGACGAGGTTAAAGACAAAATAAAGCATTTTCACAAATTCAAACATGATAATAAACAATCAATAAAAAGATATACGACACACAAATAGACAATCTAACCAGACAAGTCATGGATAAACCATACCACAAACAAATATACATACACATCAAATTGTTCCAAGTTCACCACATCGTCACAAAGTCAAGATAGTCTAGATTATTACATGCCCAAATAAAATTGTTTCAACAAGCAACCATAATTATCCATAAAAAATCCACAAGCAAACACATGAGTCACTGGGGAGGGGGTCCATAACGGTAGTCATAACCAGGAGGGAGGTGGCCCAGGTATCCATAAGGTGGGTAGTCCTCCTCCCGCCCGGGGAATGGATCAATCTGCAGGTGTGGGTCAAGCTGATCGTGCACGGACATATGTTGCATCTGTCTGACGATATGATCATATGTCCAGCTGGCTCTCTGATCCTGTTGTGCCATCCACGTGTCCATACGGCCCATCCACCCTCCTTGGTGGGCCTGCCAATCTCCACTGGACATGTTCCTCAGAGGCGTCGCGGAGCCTCCCGCTCTATCCCCTGTATGTGTACTGTATCACCGCTCATCATCATCGTCATCATCATCCTTTTGAACTTCGGGCTGAGCACGAAACCATGCGTAGCCCCTACCATAATCCATGATGACCTCCATAGCTTTTAGGGACTTAGCTCTGACGACCTTTGGTGCTGCCACCACATTGAGGTACGCGGGTACCTCCCCGACCAGGATGCCAAATGACTGAGCCAACCGGGTGACAAACATACCACCATACACCCTATCCTCATATCTCACACCACTAGCAGTCCTCAAGTACTCGGTCAACCAGAATGAGATGTTACAATGTACACCCTCGGCCAACATGCAGTAGAGATAAAATAGATCTGGTAGAGTGACACGATGACCCGTGCCCTGGCGCCCCGTTATGGTGAAAGTGATGCAACAGTGCACGAGCCTTATTCGCGGATCCTGGATCCGTGAGGCGAGGGTACCCCCAGTAACATACTCCTCATTGGCTATTGTGTTCCAAAACTGAATTCACCACATGTCCTCCCTATGGGCAATCCCAGCTGCCAAGTTAGCTCTAAAAACGTCGCTCTCAGTATTCCTTGCTGCATACAGTCCCACTCTCCATCCAAACTCTAGTACCGACATAGCCCTCCATTCTCCACCCAGCCTAAACCGAATCCCCTGAAATTCAATGTTATCCCGACATGAAATAATATCCATTGAATAAGACGCGTGAAACTCACTCACCAACTCTCCATACACGGGCTCACGCATCCTAAACAACCTTTCCCAATGGGGATCAGTGAACTTATCCCTCCTAAAACTGTTCCAAAATTCCCTAGCCAGATCATGCTCCTCAAGAAATCCCTAATCCACAACAGCCCAGAGTCAATGGTTTGATGAAGCAAATCATTGTAACGGATTTGGCACTCTTCCTCAACAAATACTCCCCACCCAGCAATAGTGTCAGCAATGTTCTCCTGGGTACCAGAAGATTGTCCCCTTGTTCTTCTTGTCCTCTTGCTCATCCGAAACAGAAATCAAAAGATCGGGAACAAATGAGTAATATTCGCTACCGATAAGGACGAAATCAAAAGGTTCGACTTGCCACAACCAAAGCTCGTGCGCCACTCTAAGAAAATTTCAACCGACATTCATAGGAAAATCCAGGTTTTTAACCATAACCCTTGACCCAAACACCTCGCTCAAAGAACAATGGTGCATTGGCTAGGTGGTTTTAGTCCCTAAGCCATCTAGGCTTCTCGCACAATCAAACCCACATGATAACACTACAATTCTCCTAATCTTAAGCCTAATTAACAAGATTCATGGGCGACATTTAGCACTAATCAAATCAATTGGGGATTTTCGGATTGAGAGGGGAAATCAAAAATGAGCATGGAATAGAGCAATTGACTAGACAAAGATCAATATATATTACTTACCTTGTAGAGATTGACGCAGCAAAATGGTGAATTTGGTGTGGAGAAAACGTAGTAGTGTGATGTGGGGCGGATAGAATGTGTAGGGTAGAGAATGAAAGGGATGGTTGGTGTTTTTATTCGTCTGATCTGGCATAGCGACGACGTCAACCTTTATGCGTTACGGCGTCGTGCCCAAATTTTTGCAAAAGAGACTGTTTTTATTAATCCGCCTGGATCAAAAAATCTGGTTACTATTTTTGACAAAGATTTTGGTTTTTATTTTAAGATTCATTTTGTCAATCCACTCGCAATCTCCACGAAGGGAAGCAACGCATATGTCAAATTAACTTTCAATTGGGATTCTAGAAATATCGAAATATTAGGGATGAGGATTCTTTGATTCTGGTTTAAAACCAAAAGAACGTTTCCTTATATTAGGAAAGTCAGGAATTGACACGTGCACCCTTCCAATAAATATGTCCCTAGGAAACAAACAGGGAGTGTTGAGGTAAGAATTCAAACAAGGATGTGTATCCTTGAGGGGGGTTGCCTTGCTTAATGGAATTAAAGAGGGTTCGGGAGTCATTCTAATGAGCTCCGGTATCGCATATACCTTTTCTATCTTTTTAGGTACATTGTTCTTTGCAATTTCTTCATAGAGTTTCAGCATGAAGTTGTCAGCCAGCCCCAAGAAAGTGTCGTGAGTTTTCCTCATTTGAGCTTCGAGGAGTTTTATTTCCTTTTCTTGCTTGTTGACAAATGTTAACATTATGTCCTCGAACTCATCCTGCCGGGACTTTCTTGGGAGCAAAAATTCCTTGACCGTGTTCACATGCTTATAATCACGGGTGGTTACTTCCATTAACTCATTTAATTGTGCCTCCATACTCATAAACATTTGTGCTCGGGAATCTAACCCGTTTTCCTGGACTACTGGAATTTCCCATCCTTCTTCTTCATATTGTGCTAAGTATTCGATGACTTCCCAACATGCTTCAACATTGAGGTTACTTAGCCTTCCACCGGCGGCGTAATCAATGGTTTGTCAGATGGGGGGACTGACGTGATCATAAAAGATTTGGACTTGAAGCCAAAGATCAATGCCGTGATGAGGAACTTTATGGAGCAAGTCCTTGAATCGAGTCCATGCTTAGTAGAGAGATTCACCTTGACGTTGTTGGAACATAAAGATATCATTCCTAATCTTAGAAGTTCTCCCCGATGGGAAAAATTAGGCAAGGAAACGAGAAGTGAGATCATCCCAACTTGAGATGGAGCCGGCGGGAAGTCTCTCAAGCCAATTACTAGCTTGGTCCCGTAGAGAGAATTGGAAGAGATGCAAGTGCGTGGTCTTCCGAGTAGTAGCATCGAGGTCGATGGAATCGACAATTTTAAGGAAATCCTCAAGATGCTGATTAGGATCTTTGGAACGAAGTCCATGGAATACACATCCGTTTTGCACCAACCGGATGGTGTCGGATCGAAGAGCCATATTTTGGGCATGGTCAGGAAGCTCAATGGTGTTCCTATAGCCTAGTTGGCTTGGTCTCGAGTATTCACCAGGAGTACGGCCTCTTGGTGGGTCATTTGGTAGTGGGTTGATGAGTGGTGGTTGATTATCACCTTCCATGATGAAAAGTGATAAGATTACCAACAAAGGTCATGAAGAATGGGGATAGACTACGAGGAAGCTGAAAATGAGAAAAAAACTTACTTGATAGGAATCAAGTAAGGAAACCTAAACGAGGTGGAAATCTAACTAGCTATTTTATTCCCCGGCAGCGGCGCAAAAACTTGATATGCGTACAACGCGTGTTCGGGGTCAAAGGAAACTTCCTTTTCTTCGAGCAAGTTTTTCAACCACCTAGGCAGTGAACCTAATCGTTGTAGTGTAGTATTAGGGTAAGCCTCGGGATTGATATCGTTCTCTAGGAGAATAAGAATGCTAGTGAGAAATTACTACGCAAAGGTTGGGGCTGAGGAAGATTATTTTTATCTTTTTTTATATTTTTTTTAGGAAATTGAAAGGTACGAATCTCGGGGTATTGGATTTGGGGGTGGTATTTCTACCGATTACTCTACTATTCTAATTATCTAATTAACTAAGCTAAGGGGTAGTCTATGTCTAATTGATGTGTGCTCGTATGATGATTAAAGATGTGTTTACCTAGATGTTATTACTCCCTAGTTATCTCTTATTGATGGTTGAATTGTCACGTCCTTATTCTTAACGCGTTGTGTCTTCTAAGGTCGTAGGGTATGCTTTCTTCCCTAACTCTTTGAGACTACCTTAAGGTTATTGCCTACAAAATCTCTAGGATTCATAAACTAACTCTAAGGTTATCTTTGGATTTTTAGCCTACAACAACTCTAGGCGATTATAAACTAATGTTCACAAAGACTACTCAAGCATTAAAACACAACGATGACCTATTGCAATCCTAGGCCAATTACAATTAAGATAAGAGACAACCAATAAATATTCAATACCTATGTTTCATAGATCTAAGCAAACACACAAGTAAATTAGCCGGACATGGTGAACATGCACGCATACACATACACAATTGAAGACATAATTGAATCAATGAAGTAAATTACTTATCTTGTTGTAAAATATGGTATGAGAACCCTAAGATACTGCCCAAGACAACCAAAATCGTTATTAGGTTTTACTCCAAAAAACTACCTCTCTAAAAGTCTGAAAATTCGAATTCTATATATAGAGTAACAACGATGATGGCGTCACTCTTTAATTGTGACGCCGTCGGATCGCCGTCATTAGCATTTCGTCTTGACCATGTCAACTTTGTGACGTCGTGACCTTGTGGTTGTGACGCCGTCGGCTTCATCTTCCGATCATGCCGAATCTTAATCTAGGCGCCTAAGTTGTGACGCCTCACTTTAAATCCGACGTCGTCAGTACAAAATAGCAAATTCGCCATCGAGTCACAATTTTGGAGCATGTTATGACGGCCGCCTTTGATTGTGACGTCACCTTCAATTCCAAAGACTTGAGTGTCTCGATCTTGACTTTGGCCATTTTCTTCACATATTCATGCCTTTTCGTCCAAATAAGTGTCATTCCAGAAATTTGCCTTCAAGAGACCTAAAAAGTGAAAAGAACGAAATTAAGCAGTAACGGATATAAAAGTGGTCGATTAAGAGCTTAAATGACCCCTCAAAAGTGTACCTTTTAAATATTTATCACCTACCCCTATATAGTTGGTCGATATTACTACTAAGACCATTTAGTACAAAGTTTTGGTGGAAAGTTCATATGATTTGTATTATCATGTTTATGTACACTCGTTCCTATAAGGGGGAAGGGTTGGTTGAAACTGGTAGATGACTTAAAAATAGAACCTGGTCAGTGGTTAGTATTTACTCAGGTTGTTCCAAGAGAGTATAATATGATGCTTTTTGAAGAAGACGGAGGGGCGATCACAACAGTTGAAACAACTCCACTAACATGTCCATGAACGCCTTGTGTCGTAGGACATGAATCAGGCATGCTTTTCTTTATTACCTTTAACTACATCGAGTATATGATATCAGTGTAACATTTTGAATTATCTTTAAATAATTTTGTATTATTAATTTCAGATTATGATCATCTTTGGATGGACTGGCTTTGTAAGTGGAGGTTTCACAATGTTCATGATCAGGAAGAAAAGGCGTTTTACAAAAAGATGACGGCAAGTTTTCGGAAAGATCGACGACTTGTAAGTGTATTATAACTTTACTAATTTGTTAAATTGTTACTCTTAATGTATATGATAACAAATGCTATGTTTCGTATATTTTGTAATAGCATATACCATCTAGAATTGTTAAGAAGTACAACTTATTTGGCTTCACTTCCGCCATGGTAACGCACCAAAGGGTAGAGAAAGTGTTCATTGTACGTGAGAAAACAAAGAAACAAGGTCGATCAAGGGTGAATAAGATTGTTTCAATTGTTTCATCATCTAGTTTCAAGGAGTTGAAGGAGGAAGCAGAGTTTGGTCCATGTCAGATGGTCCGATTTTTTCTCACCAAGAAACAAACAGGGCGGAAGGAGTGTTAAGGTTTGATGTGTGTTGATGTTTGTTAAGGTTGGGTTAATGTCGTCCTCATTTGAAAAATAATCTGGCTACTTGTTTTTTGGGTTGTCTTTTGGATGGTATAACGTATTTGTGGTTGAAGTTGTATTTTGTGTTTTGGAATGGCAATACTAATGTATGGGATGTCTTTTATCCGATGTGTGTTAGGCTATAGTATGTCCAATTCAGTTTGTTGTTTAAAACTCTTTTTAATTTGGTTTGTGGTTAATCTATTTCACTCTTTGCACCGAAAAAAGTTGATGCTTGTTGTTTGTAATTTTTGTCGATTTGATTGTGTGGCTAATGCAATGTATCTCCATAAGTTTAGGTTTTCAGCATGATTTTAGGATGGACTTGTATTCTAACTCATCGATTTGATTGTGATGTGGGTGTTACAATCTATCTGCATAAGTTTAGTTTTTCAACAAGTTGTATTGATGTATTGCAATCTATCTGCATAAATTACCAGTTGACATTGTTTGACTTTTGAAAGTCAAACATTTGTCCAGTGCAGATTGTATTGATTATTGCAGGCTGCTTTCTTTCCATTTGTAAAACTTTTGAAATTCAAACTTTTTTCCTTGATATTCTGTTACCTTAATTCATACTATTGTGTATATACCATATCTTATCATTTGCAAAACATCAAATAAAATGTGGCAAACATTATTTTCATGCATCATAACATTACAAATAACATAAAAGCAACAATCACAACCATTAAAACAACACATTCCTATAAAACACTAAACTGGATTTGCTTTCTTTCAATTCCATTTGCATAAGAAACACTTGGTTTTGCAAAGTTGACTTCTGAAAGTCACCTTTTGCAAGTCTCTTATTTTTCCATTCAAACTGTATTTTTCCTTTTGAATCAACTTCTACACTTCCTGTTTGTAGTAGTCACTTGGTAATTCAGGATCAACCTAATAAAGGGTGCCACATTTTGAACCCTACATGCTTAGACAAATTAGCAGATACCTGAATCATAAACAAAGTAAAAATCACTTACGTTATAATAAATTATGCAGCCAAAAAAATGTCTTAAAGGATGATAGATGGTTCGTGATGTTTGTTGAATAATGGGTTCTTTATGTTCGCAAATGGTAGGTGGTGGAGGACGATGACTTCAAATAGAAGATGATGAATACATTTCGGTTGACTGAGTTATGTTTAGGATTAGGTAGGGTTTGGATGAGTGTGTGAATTGGGGAAGAAGAAAACCATTGTCAAGTCTTATAAGTGTTGACTACTAAAAGTTAAAATAAGTGATCGTGGCACGTAAAGTTAATATATGGCCCATTTTGGTCAAACCATAAGCTTAAGTCAAGGGGCATAATTTGCAACTGTGCAAGTTAGGTAAAACCCTAAACTTCTGCACAACCCGTCTTTTCCCGCTCAAATCCTCATACACTCCTCAACTACCGACCAAAACTCGATCATTTTTCACACCATTTCATACAATGGCAGACATGACTGGATCAATTTTGTATTAACTGATGATATGGTAGCGTTTGTTCATGCTAAATATGCAGATACTTGGAAGGAAATGGATGAAATATCTGATGAGATTCTTGAAGACTTATAGGAATATGCATACAAAGAACCAGAGGTCATAAAAGGTTAGTGTAATATTTCTCATTATTCTATTTATGTGTATTACAAATTTAATGGTACAGGAGTGGTGTTAGTTTAGCCCATTGTTGCATTGTTCGGATTTTGAAGTTAAACGTGACTGAATATGGTGTGAGTTAGTCCCTTTATACATGCTTTGCACATAATATGTTAATAGTCTAGAAATGGTCATTGTTCTATATTTAGCCCTTTTTCAATTATCATAACATGTTAATGGTCAGCCTAATATGATGATGCCAATCTGCAAATGATAAGGGAAAGGGAGAACTTGATGAGGTTTGTTAAGATCTTGAAAACATGAATAAGGGAAATGGAACACTTGATGAGGGTGGTGAGGATCTTGAAAACGGGACTAAGGTCAATGCAAAACTAGAAGATCTTGAAAAAATGATAGAGATTTTTGAAGATTTCTTTGGTAGGGCAAAGCAACAAAAGATGGGGATATGGAATAAAGGTATGCATTATGTTGTAGAAGTGATTGACATATCATCACTGATGAGGATGAAGAAATGGATATATCACCAAAGGCCACCACTTCCAAGGCTTGCACTTCAAGGAGGGAGGGGGAAGGGAAAGGCCTCCACATCTGTGAAAGACTTGGATGCATTATGGAAGATTCTAAAATTCAAATATGGCTCTACATAACCCACAGGAACACTTAACTTGGTTATCTGGCATGCTATAAAATGTATGTTTGAGCCAGATGCAAGTGAATATTGGTGGGATGACTATATGGTGAAAAGTTGGAAGCTATTTTAGTATTGTGGAGTATATGTTGTGGAACTCAGTGAAACGTGGATCTACATGCTTGTTGACAGAGACTACCCACTTTCCACTCTTGTTGCCATTCAGATGCTTGACTCTAAACTATCTACTTTTGAAAATGGGCAGGGGGGTGAGGAAAAGTCTTCCACTTTCAAAACTGTTGGTACCTTGCTCTTAGAGCTCCTGCAAGTGAGCTTAAAAGACCAAAAAGTTTGGAAAGAATAACAGATGTTGTACTTGGTCTTGGAGCAAGGGTGGGTTGCTCAAGCAAGAACATGATAGAGTAGTATGTGCCTGCCCCCAAGAAGCTCAAGTGTTAAAAAGCTCAAGTATTATTTGGGTTAACTCTTATATATCTTTTGGTTAATTGTTATATATTTTGGTGAGGTATTTTGGGGTCTATCCAAAGCCTCATTATGTTATTGTTTAGTTTTGCAGGATCTGATTTTCGATAGTCATAATTGGTCCTTTCAAATCTTACCCATTTACATTTGTCCACTGCAATGTGCTTTTATAGTGGGTGTTTTGAAACTGCATTTACATTTCTCCACTACCATGTGTTTTCAAATCTTACCCATTTGTTCAAACTTCAACAGAAGATCTAACCCATTTCTTCACTGCAATGTGTTTTCAATCTTACCCATTTGTTCAAACTTCAACAAAAGATATAACCCATTTTTCCAATGCAATGTATTTCCAAATCTTACCCATTTGTTCAAACTTAAACAGATGTTCTAATCCATTTTTCCAATGCAATGTGTTTCCAAATCCTACACATGTGTTTCCAAAACTAACCATATCATTGATTCACTTTAGTAGTTAACCACTTGAGTTTCAATATAAACATAACTATTTGTGTACATGCATACCATTCATTGACTTTAGTAGTCAACCAACAAGTAAAACACCATATATAAAATACCAAATTAACATGTAAAATTTGCTAACCATATGTAACAACGCATGAGTAACACCAAATATTGTGTGCAAAACACATGTAATGCATACATTATAACATCAATTAGTCCTGATATTTTAGTGTCAATTTCCCCCTAATATGCTCATCATTTTTATCATTTTACTTGAATATATACTATTATTCTTTAATATTTTGTTTTCAGGTTAATAATGAGCATAGAAACGAAGAGACACGAAATTGGAAGGTTATTAATGAAAAGACACAAGAGTATGCTGACTAGACAAGAGTTACGGCGTAAATCTTTACTCGACTTACGCCGTAACAAGGATTAACACTAGAAGATCAAAGTCAACGCTGACCAAGGTTACAGCGTAACTCCTACACAAGTGACGCCGTATATATATTTCCAGACTTAGAAGAATTTCATTGGACAAGATACTTACATCGTAACTATTTGCAAAGTTACGACGTAAAGTTGTTAACGAGGGTTCTACGATCGTAACCTATCTTGAGGTTACACCGTAAAGTTTCTACTATGGATAAGATCGTCTGAGATTCAAAGGTTACAGCATAACTAACCCTAGAGGTTATGCCGTAACTAAAACGAGACTATAAATACAAGCCCCAATTCCGCATTTTGAGATATCTCTTGTCACCCCTTCCCAGGGGAACGACTAGGGCACGACTTCAAGGCATTATTTAGCAGCATACAAGTCATTTCCAAGGGAGAATTCATGCTATACACTTCATAAGTTTTAGTATTTCATATTACATTCTTGTATTTAATTCATGTCTTCATTCATGATGTTAAACATTGAATTTTCTGCATGTTTTAATATGATTGGCTAAACACCTTTGGTGTTAGTCTAGTTATGAAATTGTTATTGTTATGATGTAGTTTTCTCGTTTCATATCGCTTTATATGTATGCTTTCTTTGCTTATTTTGGGACACCCTCGTTTTGGTAGCATGGAATTTTGGGTCGTATCTAGGAAGCCAGGAGAATTGACCATAGGACCCTAGTGAACCAGGTTGCGAGTAGTGGTAAGAAATGACCATAGAACTATCACTATCTTGCGTGAGAATTTTACCCAACGACCGATCGGGTTTCATTAAATAAGTCTTAGATCGTAGCGGCACTTAATGACTCTTCCATAGGGTAAACCCACGAACTCTTGTAATCATTAGGTTACGGAATAGGACGCTTTGGAAAATAGGCTAGACAAATTGATCATAGGATTCTAGCGACTTTAATCCCCATGTGGAGCGATAAAAAACATTTAATAAAAAACGTAGTCATAACATAACAAGATTAATAACTAGGCTAGCACATTTCTCTATATTGATTCACCTTCCACTATTATTCGTTTTCTATTTTATTTCATTTCATTAGTTAATTAATCAAATTATAAAACCCCCTTTTAAACCAGTGACACAAGAACTTAAATTAGATCCGCACTTATAGCTCTTGGGACGACCTTGGCTTTACCGATTACTACACTACACGACCGGGTACACTACTCGTTAATGCATTAGGTAAACCTTAGGTAGACGAGACTTTATAAATATTAAAACCTGGTTAGAGATCCTGCATCAATACATAAACCAACTTGTTCTAAAACATACACATACTACACAAACTACCACCAAAGACAACACTAAAATGTTATTTGACATACATAAACTAACTTGTTCCAAAACATGCCATCCTAAGCCATAAATGCCTTATTACAAGCTTCACCATTGCCTTCTCAGGACCTTCACCATTTCCTCTTCACTTGGAAAGTTGGAATCAACCTCCTCCTTTGCTTCCATTACCTTCTCATCCTTGTCAGCTGGATCCAACCTTCTTCTCTTCTTTTTCTGTACCAAAGGTCACACTGGCAGATGCAACATCTATAACTGGAGCTTCAATGTCTGGCCTTTCAAAACTTTCTTCAACATCTACTGTTGGAGCTTCATCAAAAAGTACAAAGCTTCATCTATAACTTCATTGTTTAGAAAACCCATATTATGAATAGCTACTTCTAACTTAGCATACAACACATTAATCTCTGGTTGTTCATAAAGTCCATCGTATGCTTGATCATCTTGCAAATTAACTTTAATTTCTTGGTGGAAGAAATCATCCTTTACTTGTCTCCAACTCACCTTCCAAACCCTGTTCAAGTTCAGGTTCACCCATACCCTTTTCAACATCCTCTCAATCGTTTGATTCATATCTACCACAACCTCGTCTTGATTGTCTTCAGTTTCTTGGCTTATCTTCTCCTTCATTTTCTCATACCCATCGTCTAGTAAGGAGTCAATCTCGATCAACATGTTTCTGAACTCGTACTCATCACTCAACCTTTTTTTTCTATTTTTTGTTTCCTTCATCAGACTATCGTGTTGGAATAAGAAGCTCATCATCCAAATCTATGAAAGGCATTCTCATCATCCTTGCATCCAACCTTACTTGATGAAGCATGAGTTGAAGTATCAACCTATTTTCCCTCCTTCCACATTTCAATAACACCATGCCACTCTAGCAAACACAAATCTCCAGCTTTCTTAGATTCCTTAACGACATCACCATCCGCTATATCTTCAATCTTAACACCCTTACCACGACCATTCCTCATGTCCAACAAATGTTGCTCAACTGATGAAAAACCATCTTCAATGTAAACCTCTATTTCCTTAACTTGAAGCACGTATTTCAACAATGTCACGACATCTTCCTCACTAATTAATGGACCAACCCATGATCCAAAGATTCTCTAGGGATCCTAAAATGTGTGAACAGAATACTATTATTCTCTAATCCTAGCTCGTTTAACATCTCAACAAACTGCTAAATGCAGAAATAGTCAACATTAATCAGGTCAACATATGCTATATGTGCGAACCGATATCTTCGGTTTGGTGAATTTGTGAAGACCCCATTTTGGTTGATTTTCATAATGAACAGTGTACCATTATAATCTAGTTAGAAAAACAAATAACAACTTAAAGGTTTGAAAATCACATAACTTACAATGTATACATGCATGTTCGAATAAGAAAACAAATGACAACTTAAAGCATTTAAGTTTACCGTAAATAGGACCAAGCTCATGGGTCGGGAACTTGGGAGTTTGAAATCTGCCAAAGTGGGGAAACCACTACCATGGTATGTGTTTGTGTGTGTGATTAGATCGGTTTTTATAAGTAAGTTTAGTTGCAAAAAGTGTCCTTATGGATTTTCGTGTCTTGGAAAGGTAGCAGGTGTGAAATGGTGGGAAAATTGAAATGACGAAAATACTCTCACATTGAACGCACATGAGGACTTACTAACGGGATTTTGTAACGCTCGTTAGCCAAAATCTCAAATTTGCAACAAACAAACAAACTCAGGGGTATTGTTTGCAAAAAGTGCAAATATTAACTACACAGCTCACGCAATTTTTTGTTCAAGAACATTTTTCGTAAAATGACAAACCTAAAGACATTTTTTGCAGTTTACTCTAAATTAAACAATGCTTGATTTAACTAAAATTGTATATTTCTTTTTAATTCTGAAGCTGTTAAGTTACCTCGTGGTTGTTAAAAAACGATCTCATATCTATTCCAAAATTAGTTACGAAAAGAAATATTTGAATGGTTCTTCCCTTAACGTAGAGGATAATAAGTTAGGGCGATAAAAGGAGCACTCCAACAACTACACTTGTTACCTAAATAATTATTTAACGCAACTACTTTCTTTAATATGTCATACTTTATTCTGCAGGTGTCCGATGAATCTTCAAAGAATACACCAACTTTGAATTGAATTGAATTGTATTAGTCAATATTAGTTTGGTAACAAAATCGGTTGTATTTATGAAAAAATAGTTAAATTGTATTAGCTAGTTCTATATTTTTTTGTTAATATTAATGTATACTCCGTATATTTTATTTATTTATTTAGGTAACTATTTTTTTTTAAACTATTTTTGCCAACTAATTCACAAGCTATATATACCTAACGTCACACATATTTAAACCGAGTAAAATCTTATTTTGCAGGAGAATTGGTGTTATCAATTTAGTGTTGTTTGCATCAAAATTTGAACTCGAGACCTTTAAATTTTAATGATGATAATTGTAAACATCTCGTCATGATAGAGGGTGGTTATTTCAGTTAAATTTTGATGATAAATTGTAAGTATTCTAGAATGTTTTTATTGTTTTTGTTCTACAATGTTTTTATTGATTTCCTGAGATCTCTCATTTTTTTAATGTCATAATAATAAATCAAAGGCTATTGGCCTAATGTTCATGCAAGAATTTTTTTTGAGGGCAGGCGATAGCCGGTGGAAACAAAAGCACATTTATAAAAGTGTGAAGAGCCTGTTCATTTCATGACTTGTCATCATATATTTTACTTTAGAAAAGTGCCATAAGAATTAAAGTCATTCAAAGAAATTTATTATATAAAGTTCTAAAAACACACACAACATGGTTCTATATTTTAATATTTTGTATGTTAAATTAAAGAAGACCAACTGATCAGAAGAAAATTATATATTGATATTATTCTATATTTTTATGTCAAATGTGAAAGGAAAAAAAAAAATACCTTTAAAAAAAAATCTATGTCAACCAACTAAAATGAAAAGTATGATTTTTACCTTTTTATTATTTACAGGCGATGATTTAATTATGAAGACGTAGGGGTGCCAAAATTAGATTATAAGCTACCCAAAAGAGCCCAAGTGTCACGTCTATTACTTTAATATCCACGACTCATAATTTTTAATATTTCTGCTCCATAAATTACGCAATTTAGAAAACACGTCAACCTCTTCTTCTTCTTTTTTTTTCTTAAACCACGAAAATGAACTTTGTAACAAGGTCCAAGTTTTAAATTATTCGTACCTAACATCTTCACAACCAACGAGTCACATATGTAATGGTTCTAAGAAGCAAAAAAGGGCATCAATCCAATTTCTTGACAACGAAATACAAATTCAATATGAGAGGAAGACACTCTTTTGGAGTTCTGTATCATGTCAACTTTTAGGAATGAGTTGGATTTGTCTAGTTTACAACAAATTTTGGTTCATCTTGCGTCTCGTAAAGCATTCTAGTTTCCATTTAAAAGAGTTTATCCGCATTCAGATATAAAGTAATATTTGGTATGTCGTAATCAAAGTCGTAATAAAAAAGATTATTACGATGTAATAAATAAATGTTGTTTGTTTACATTTATTGAATGTAATGATTCATTACAAGTAATGATCCATTTAACGTCTATGATTTACTCAAAAATCACAATAAGGATGCTGGTAATTCTGGTACGGATACAAGTATACCGTATCCCCCAGGGTTCACACCAGATAAGGGTACTCATGTTAACAATGAGCACGTGGTGCCTGATGCTGTTGATGTTCGGTCTCATAGTAGGTCGGAAGGGTGTAATTCTCGAATTTTGGAGGACGCGTAGAAACTTGATGTCTGCTTTTCTTATGAAGGCCGGAGTAATGGGGTTAAGCTTAAGGAGAGTGGGTCTATTTTGGAGATTTTAGATGAGATGATTAAGGTCGGTCAAACCATGGGTTTTTCTATGGAAGGGTGCACAAAGGACATGGAGAATATTATTGGATCAAAAGGAGTGCATGAGGTTTTCCGATGAATTGTTTGTCCTTAAATGTTCAAGGCCTAGGATCCAAGGCTAAAAAAGAATGGATTAGGGAGTTGACCACCAAACATAAAATTAGTTTCTTGACTCTCCAAGAGACTAAGATGGAGTCTATTTCGGCTATGGATGTTAAATTTTTATGGGGTAATTACATTTTTGATCATATTTTTAGTGAGGCTCTTGGTAATTCAGGGGCATTCTTTGTACTTGGGACACTAATATTTTTCATAAAGAGCATCATATTATCTCCGATAATTTTGTTGCCTTGTATGGGACGTAGATTCCGAATAGGTTGAAGTTATTATTGATTTCTGTGTATGCTCCTCAATCTTGTTCTTCTAAGAGATTGTTGTGGAGCTATATTTCATCTCTTATTACCCGTTGGAATGGTGAATGTCCGGTCATGGGAGATTTTAACGAAGTCAGATGTATGGAGGAACGGTGGGGATCTACTTTCAATTCGCCAGGGGCTAACGCGTTCAATTCTTTTATTTCGAGTTCAGGATTAACTGATGTTCAGTTGGAAGGGTACTCCTTTACTTGGGCTCATCCTTCGGCTGCTAAGATGAGCAAGTTGGACCGGTTCTTAGGGACAGACGGTTTACTCTCCTCTTTCCCTCATATTTCGGCAATTTGTCTCGATAGACATCTTTCGGATCATAGACCCATCTTGCTTAGGGAAATTATATCGGATTTTGGACCTATTCCATTTCGTTTTTATCATTCTTGGTTCGGCTTACCAGGATTCAAACAAATGGTCACAAATACATGGAATTCTATTGTTCTCGAAGATAGCAATGGGATGATTCGGTTCAAAAAGAAGTTACAAATGTTGAAGAAGGAGATTCGTATGTGGGTTACGGATTACAAAAGACAACAGGCGGGTCGCACTTATGAGCTTAAGTCCAAGTTGAGCGACATTGACAAGTTGTTGGATCAAGGTAGAGCTACTGAAGATATTCTTTTATCGCGTATGGAAGCTATGAAACACTTGCACGATGTCCAATCTTCGAATAATCGTGACTTTATGCAAAAGGCGAAAGTTCGTTGGGCTATCGAGGGTGATGAGAATTCTAAATTCTTTCACGCTATCATAAATAAAAAACGTACCAATCTTTCTGTCAAAGGTGTTATGGTTGATGGTGAGTGGGTGGATGATCCTATCCGAGTTAAAGACGAATTTCGCAACCACTTTGCTGCCGATTTCAAGGTCCGGGTAATAGTAGAGGTAGTCTTAATTTCACCTTTCCTAATCGGCTTACTCTTGACCAGGTTTCTGATTTGGAATCTCCAATTTCGAGAGAAGAAATCCGCACAACTGTTTGGGGATGTGGCGAGGACAAATCCCCTGGGCCTGATGGCTTTACGTTCGAGTTTTTACAAGTTTTGGGCTGTTGTTGGGTCTGATTTTTGTATTGTTGTCGAGTGGTTCTTTGAGCATGAGTCGTTTGCCTTAGGGTGTAATTCCTCTTTCGTGGCCCTTATTCCGAAAATTTTAGATCCGAAAGTTGTTAGTGATTATCGTCCCCTTAGCTTAATTGGGAGCATGTACAAAGTTGTCACTAAGATCCTCGCTACAGGCCTTTCGACGTTCATTTCTGATCTTATTTCGGATGTTCAGACAGCGTTCCTTCCTAATCGGCAGATTCTTGACGGTCCTTTTATCATTAATGAGATTTTATCTCGGTACAAACTTAATAAACAACAGGCGATGATCTTTAAGGTTGATTTTGCCAAGGCCTATGATTCTATCAGGTGGGATTATTTGGATGATGTCCTCAACGCATTTGGTTTTGGTCCTAAATGGCGTTCATGGGTTCGAGTAGTTTAAGTTCGGGAAAGGCGTCTATATTAGTCAACGGAAGTCCAACTTCTGAGTTTCAATTTCATCAAGGGTTGACGCAGGGGGACCCTTTGGCTCCCTTTTCGTTTATTCTTATTATGGAGTCTCTTCATCTGTCTTTTTCTCGTGCGGTTGAAGCGGGAATTTTTACAGGAATTGGGATCGGTTCTTCTCTTACGATTACTCATTTATTCTATGCGGATGACGCGGTGTTTATTGGTGAGTGGTCTCATGATAACTTAAAAGGTATTATGAATATTCTTCGCTGCTTCTCTTTGCTTTCAGGGCTGTCGATTAATATCAAAAAAAGTCATCTTCTTGGTGTTGGAATTCCCGACTCTATTGTATCCGCGGCTTCTAAGTTGCTTGGTTGTTCGATCATGAAGACTCATTTCAAATACTTGGGTATTTTGGTTGGTGGCAACATGTCTTTGGTCAAGGATTTGGATGAGACGATTGCCAAACTCAAGAAGAGGTTATCTACGTGGAAACTTAAAACTCTATCTATCGGGGGTCGCCTTACTCTCCTTAAATCGGTGCTTGGCTCCACTCCTATATACAACATGTCGCTTTTTAAGGTCCCTAAATCAGTACTTAACTCAATGGAAAGTTTTCGTAGAAATTTCTTCAATGGTGTTCAAGATGGAGATAGGAATGATAACGCTACACGCGTCGTTCGGGGTCCAAGGAACTTCCTTTTCGTAGAGCAAGTTTTTCAACACCCTAGGCAGTGAACCTAATCGTTGTAGTGTAGCATTAGGGTAAGCCACGGGAATTGATATCGTTCTCTGGGAATAGGAATGATAGTGAGGAGTTACTACGCTAAGGTTGGGGTTGAGGAAGATTATTTTTTATCTTTTATGTTTTTAGGAAATGGAAAAGCACGAATCTCGGGTTTAGATTTGGGGGTTGGTATTTCTACCGATTACTCTACTATCAAATTATCTAATTAACTAAGGTGAGGGTAGTCTATGTCTAATTATTGTGTGCTCGTATGATGATTTAAAGATGTGTTTACTTAGGTTTTATTTCTCCTTAATTATCTCCTATTGATGGTTGAATTGTCCGCCCTTATTCTTAATCGCGTTGTGTCTAAGGTCGTAGGAATGCGTTTATCCCTAACTCTTTGAAACTACCAAAGGGTCTCAAAATCTCTAGGATTTATAAACTCTAACTCTAAGGTACTCTTTGGATGGTTTAGCCTACAACTACTCTAGGTGTTATAGTCTAAGGTTCACAAAGATTAATCAAGCATTAACTACACAACGAATGACCTATCGCATTACTAGATCATTAACAATTAAGATAAGAGACAACCAATCAATATTCAATAGTTAAGTTTCATATTCCCTAAGCAAACACATGTAAATTAGCCGGACATGGAGAACATGCAAGCATACACACAAATAATTGAAGACATAATTGAATTAATGAAGTAAAACACTTATCTTGGTGTAAGATAGGGTTTAGAACCTAAAATACTGTACAAGACAACCTTGGTTCGGTTTAGGTTTTACTCCAAAAGACTACACACGGAAAACTCGAAAATTTGGATTCTATATATAAGATTACATTCGCGGCGTCACCTTATGATTTGTGACGCCGTCGGTCGCCGTCATTAGGGTTTCGTCTTGGCCACATTAGTCTTGGCGACGGCGCCACCTTATGCTTGTGACGCCGTCTCTTCACCTCCGACGCCGTCTGGATCAAATCTAGGCCGTCGAGTTGCGACGACCTACTCTTTTAAAGCCCGACATCGTCACTTGAAAATAAGCAATTTAGCTCCGTATCGTCACAACATGTGCTCCGACGGCGTCGCAGATAACGGTGATGCCCCCTTGTTTCAAATACTTGAGTGTCTCGATTCTTGACTTTGGCCATTTTCTTCAGATATTCGCCTTTTCGTCCAAATAAGTGCCATTCCAAGAATTTGCCTTCAAGAGACCTAAAAGTGAAAAGGAACGATATTAAAGTGATCAAATAAGGGCTTAAATGACCCTCAAAAGGTACATTTTAAAACCTTATCAAATATCCCTACACTTGGTATTTGCTTATCCTCAAGCAAATGTGCTTTAAGCCAATTAACTTATAAGTTGGGGTCATGAAGCATTGGTTTAGAACAATCCACAACACATATAAGCCCATAAAGTCATAACAAGCACGGAAATTACATACTAGCACCTCACACGGGTGTTTGGGTACTCGCATCTCTCGGTGTATATAAAATATAACAAGTTGAAATGGAAGATAAACACTCATTAACCTGGTCCTAGTACATAGATTACCATAGGCTTAAGAATAGATCAAACATCCATCGCTTTGGCGTAAGCACCTAGGAAAGACTATCAAAGAGGTATTTTAAAGGGTTGTAATGTTAGGCTTACGGTAGGGAAACAAAGGGTTTGGTGGGATAGGCTATTTAGTAGTGGCAAATCAAAAATCTTTATGTTACAAGCATGCGAAAAATGGCGTTGCTAAGCCAAGACTCGACACTCTAAACTCTGGATAACTGAAATAAACAAACATAAATTTAAAGGATAGATGTAGGATGGTAGCGATATATATATATATATATATATATATATATATATATATATATATATATATATATATATATATATATATATATATATATACTCTACCATCCTCTACGGTAACATCAAAATGATAGGGATTTATAGGCACATCCCTACACTTGAGTTTTTATTACTCTAACACTAATTTGACCCGAATTGAAAAGATCAAAACACTTTAAGTACATTATTACGCAAATAAAGGGAATTTGAATTTAAAGTTCCCTTCCCGTCATTTCTTAAACTTTAACTTTTCCCATGAGTTCCAATCGTCCCAAAACTGTATACAAAGGATATGACTCGACTTAGCAACTTATGCAAGCAACTAGATAATTGAACTAAGGGTTTTTAGGGTGATAACAATAATGCACTAAAAGTGAGTGCATACAAGGTAGGCTAAGGCGATTTGGGTGTACATTTGGGGTGGGGTGTAAACAATGCTTTCATTGATATTCCGGAAAACCGAAACATCACGAGAACCACGAAAAGGATAGGCTCGAGGGTTAACTAGGGGTATCGTGTACTAAAGATGAGTACAACGCAGGTGTGGGGAATTACTCAACCGATGTGGAAGAAGTAATTATATTACGGGTATCAAACAAGGGTTATCCTAATGCCTCTTATCATTTAGTTATTCCTAACTACACAAGTGTAGTCTTACTAGCGATCTCAGGATGCATCACAAAACAAGTTCTAGAATCTATTATACTACCGGTTCACACACAAAGCATTAAAGATGAATGCTTTAATTCCTACTAATCTAAGGGTGATCCTCACATTTTGGGTGGAATTTAGGTGGTAAAGGGTTTTTGTGCTAGTCATGTAATTTCCTATCCGTGAGACGCTTTATTAAGACTAATAGCCCACTCCTATATGCCATGAAAAATTTTAAATTTGGTGCCAAAATTACCCTAACCGACATTTTCTCATGGTTTATTACACAAATACAATTTGACAAAGCAAATAATCAAGGATAAGCATAGTTTCAAAGTTCCGTTTATTTTCCTCCCTACACTTAAACCGAACATTGTCCCCAATGTTCCCGAAAGTATCAAAGTTATGATAATAGAAGGTAATAAAAACGAAAGAAACTAATACTCCCCGATTAGCTCGGTAGGATCCGTGTCCAAGTATTGGTTAAATCCTTTCCAAGAAGAATGTATGCGTGAAAAGCTCCTTCCAACCTTATGTATCTTCTTCTCGATAAATAAAACCCGCACACTGAAGAAAACAAACGAAACCTTCGCGTAAAATCGGCGGTAATAATATATATAAGACTCTACTAAAATTAAGACCGAAAATTCCAAAATTTATAAGTAGCTCGAAAACGAGAAAAAAAGTAATCGCTTGTTTTACTCCTTCCTGGCCGTCAGTTGCGATCCCGATACCGTTAGGTTATCCGACAAAAAGCGGTGCATTTTTGAAAAATTCGGAAAATTTACATCTTTAAAATCTGGAAAATTTTCTCGCAAAACATCCATTATGACTCGATACAAGCATTTGACTCGAACAAACACATGTATATCTTTTAATTAATTGCAATTCTCATGTTTACGTTTCTTTTGAAAACGTGTGTAATCCTCCTTACACTTATCCTTTATGTAAAATACCTTTATATGTGATTAAGACAAGGTTAAAAACAAAATAAAGCATTTTTACAAATTTATACATGAGAACATACAACAATGAAAAGATATATGACATACAAATAAAAATGAAAAACAAATACACATGGGTTGCCTCCCAAGAAGCGCTTGTTTTTGTTCGAGTCACGAGCCTGACTCTACCCTTATTTAACGGATAAAGGGGAGGTTTTCCCTACACTTAAGCTTAAGTGTGGGTGATTGATCTGTGCTAAACCGTCAAGTCTAACAGACTTAAAACAGCTTAAACACAAATGCAATGAAGATCAGAGAATACAATGAATTCCCGGGTCGTTTAGTCCCACGGAGACTCAATGGTGTGTCAACACTAGATCAGACGATAGAATGATCACTAAGGATAGTGATCGGAAAGGATTTGAATGGATAATACACTACTGAAAAAGTTAATAAATAACAAAGCGACTTAAATACAAATTAAGAAAATTAAAAAGATAAAATCTATTAAATAAATGCTATCACTATTTTTACAATGTTGTTTTTGTGTTTTATAAAATAAAATAACTTAAATAAACTATATTAACTAAAACGTAAACTCAAATTATCTAAAAACTTTACTTAAAATGGAAACGTACGTTATTTATAAAAATTACGCTGGAGCGCAAGACAAAACGTAAAATCTATGAAATAAAGATCCTACGAATGTGAAAACAATTTTATTACATAATATATGACAAAAGAAAATTTTAGAAAAAAGAATTATATTTTTTTAACTTTTATATTTTTAATTATGAATTAAATAAGATTTTACACTAATTAAATGATTAAAAATACTAAAACTAATGATAAAAATCTGAAACTTTTATAGAAAATACTTTATACTAATACAGATTTATTAAAAATACAAAACTGGGAAAAGCTACTTTGAATAAGCTCGAAATAAGCCAAATGAACTAAATAAGCTATATGAGGCAAAACGTATATAAGACATTGATTGTGTAGGATATGACCAAGACAAGACCCAAGGGCGCATGGTATCCAGGTACACACACTATCACTCTACCAAAGGGGGAGGTCTCAGGTTCGAGCCTGCCTACCCCCTTTTTGCAAAAACATTTTATTTTTGGAATTTTCTTTTTGCAAACTATTAAACACAAGAAATTAAGCACTTTTCTCAACTGTGACTTTTTACAAAGAACACTGATAAGCACTGAATAAGCCCAAAAATCACAACAGTGGCAAGAAAAATGAAATAAGCTCAAGTTTTAAAGTTAAAATGGCTATAAGCTGTGAAATAAGCTAAAGATAAACTGAAATAAGCTAAGTGACTTAAAATAAACTAATTACAACAACTGAAAAAGCAAATGATTAAGAAATAAGCACAAAATAAGCACAAATAAGCAAAACTACACACTTTATTACTCAAGACACTCTTAAAATCACTAGGCACTTTCTATCCACTATTTAAGCACTCAAATAAGCTAGAAATCTAAAACAAAAACTTGGAACCTACACTAGACACAGGTGACTATGTTTAAACCAAAACCAAGCTTGGATAAGCTCTAATGAACCACATGACAAGCATGCAATATCGAGAAAACTCATCACAAAGTGACCCATGGGCAGGCACTTGACACCCAAAAGAGGAGCTTGTTTGGAGCTTATACAAAATTGCAAAATTCTACTAAAATGGTGATAAGAAAGAACACCAACCGAAGTTTATAAAGCAACAAATTTCACCTAATTTGACTTAAAATGAGTCAAGGAAAAATCCTTGCGGTTGAGCTCAAATCATGATTTTCGGTTTTTGACTTTTTAGTGAAAATGAAACTTTGACTTTTGTGAGTTTTGATTCAAATGTAAGGACTGATCTAGGTGTTATTGATTGAAATGAGACTAAAGCAACCTTTATCTATGTATTTTAGACACAATACAAGTGATTTGAATTCCAAAAACACAACAGATAAGTTATTAAAACAGTGGGACTAAGATTTTGACTATAGGTGCTTTGCGAGCACAAACTAAGACGGATAAGAGTCTAATAGGATTAAACAAACCTCAAACAACAAAAGCCCAACACCGAACACACCTCTAACACAGTTTAACAGAAAACATTCAAATGGATGTTGAAATATGTTTGAAATAGAATGTTGTTGCAAAAGACATGACCCTTAAACCTAGAAGATTGTCAAGTCTTCCAATAGCATAGTGATCATGCAAGAACAAAAATAAACATCAAAAACAATCTCAACACCCGGATCTAAGCAATCCCAACAGTCCTTAAAGTTCAAGTGTCAAATGAATTTCAAGGTTTCAATGAGAATGACCCGAACCCGATTCCAAACTTAATATAATGACATAACAAGCATAACTAGACAGAAAACAACAATCAAAACAACTTTAAACAAGGATTACTCACAATCCATAAATATAGTGAAAATTAAATATTAAGCAACTACACAAACTAACATATAAGCATATAATATTATACTTTAAAACACTTAATAACAATTATTAAACAAGAAAACATAGAAATTAAAGTAAATTCGTAACATGAATAGTAACTTGCGTAAAATTAAGAAAATGCTTACAAGATGGCACAAGCTGAGAACCAAGAAAACCAAGGACAAGGGTTCACCTATTGCTTACCAATAAGCTCCTAATACCCCAAGCATTCCATAATTACCCTGCTTCACCTTCTTCTTCATCAACCCATTATTTTTTTGTTGTTTTTCCATTTTCTCTATTTTTAGTGATTTTCTATTTTAAAGACTACAACTGATTAAAGGTTTCTACAAGCTTTAAAGCTTTTGTCAGGAGCTTATATGACCTATAGAATCCATGTAATCAACTACAAACAAGAATGTAAATGACTTGGAAATTTAAAGTGGTACGAATTGAAAAACTTGAAATGTAAAGATAACATGAGATTAAAAGTGAAAATGAGTTTCATTACACTAATTTGAGAACTATTACAAGATTTAAAGTATTGAAAGACATTTAATCTAAGAAAGCAATAAAGTTTAATTAAGCTACGTGACTAAGGCTATCCCAAAGTACCCTTTCTCTTGCCTCTCCTCTCTTCTTTATAGTCAATTGATATCTTCACACTTTCTGGTCAAATCCGGCAATAATCCGACCATTGATGCTCAGAATCGATCTCGACCATTCAATGGATTTTGGCGCCAAAGTCCTTAGGCGGTTTTGAGCTTTAATGAGGTGGGTTGAGATAATTAAAGGATTTTTGGTGTTTAGAGGAGGTGGAGGGGACATAGTATGGGGGGTGAGAAAAAGGAGTGAAAACCAGGACTGGTTTTGGTGATTGCAGTGTTTGTGAGAGAAGGAGCTACAGTAGCTGGTTTTTGCGCGCGTGGGAGGGTGGATTTGACTTTGGTTGACCGGTTGGTTAATAACAAAGGCCGGGTCAGGTGGCATTGGGCCAAGGGGTTGTTGGGCTTGGATTTGGATTGATATAAGTGTCCGTTTGGTTTAATTAGAATACAAGGACCAAAAATGTAATTCGACCAAAATTCAAGGACTGAAAGTGAACTTTTTCCAATGCTCTAACAAGGACCAAACTTGCCATACTTTGATAAAACAAGGACCCTTTTTGCATAAAATTTCATTTTAAAAGTTAAAAGGACCTTAATTGTCATTTTTGGATTTTGAGGGACTAAAAGTGTAATTTCCCAAAAGTTTATCAAAATTGTTCCAAATTGTAAGTTCATGCATAGTACAAGGGTAATTTGTGAAATTTCCAAGTTTTGAATACCCAGGGACTATTTTTGCCAATTTTGTAACTTGAGGGGTAAAAATTGCCATTTTGTGTAAACTTTTATCCAGGGATGTTTTGTGAACATTTTTGATTTCCCAAGGACTTAAGTTGACTTTTCATTCATTTAAAACTTTTAGGGACTAGTTTTGACAATTTGAGTAACTTCGAGGATGAAAATGACAATTGTTGTGAAATTGATCATTTTTCACTTGTTTTCAATCTTTTGTACTGAATCACATAAAACACATTTTTATAAATTTGCATCATTTGAGAGTCATTTGTGTGTTTTGGTTGTTTTGTGGGTTTATATAATACAAATATATGTGTATTTAGACACATATCGGTGATAATGTGATACACACCCTTAGGGTGGAAATTTGCTACGTGAGGAGAGGTGATGGGTGATTTATATGCTCAAAGGTGTACTCCATTCATTATAACATTACCTAAGTCTATTGGTATAGCGGGTGAATCAAATCTCTCCTAAAATGGATCATCTTCTATCAACTTCAAAAGATTCTTAGTTAAGGATCCATCTTGACCTAATAAACCGGTTTAAACCCATAATGTTTCTTGTTATCAACCATGAATGGGTGATATAAGTATGTAAGGTCATGGGTTACTCCTATATTAGCTTCCACTCTACATGGCCTAGAGTCTACCACCTTTATCAAGCAACTACCCGGACTATTTATCTTGATGGGTGGATTGGGGCCTAATTCAATTCCAAGATTCACATCTAAAGGCGGAAAATTGGGTAAGGTTTTGGTTTAGGCTCCGGTTCATCAAAATTAGGAACTTCCCAGGACTAAGAGAGGTCATGACAACAAGCATCTAAACCTACATTCTCTAGTGGCGTTTGGTCCAAAGGTTCTATATCAATCGGGTTCCTATAGTCCTTCTACTCCTTCCCGTAAGTTATAGGCGATGTGTGTTCCTCAGTGATGGTAGGGCTTGTGGGCTTGGAGTTTCCACCTCATTCTCCATTATATCTAGATCTCCTAAATGTTCATCACGTGTTTTAGTATGATCTAACACAAACACACTCCTAAGTATCTCAAATCCTTCTTTAGCCATTTCAAATTCTTGGTCTGATTCATAAGAATCAGTCTCAAAAATTTTATTACTATGTTCTATTTGCCTAAAGGATTCCTCATGCGTGTCATATGTTTTGAAATCTATCCCACACATGCAAATAGGTGGTTCAACTCTAACCATCTCACAATCTTGTTGGGTTTAGGTTCCATGTTATTAAAACTAGGTCTTTTTGATCATGATGCCTAAGGTTGGATAAATCCTCCTTATCCATTTCTCGAAGTTGTGACAACCGATGGTTTATGCTTAGGAGGCTTTTCTCAAAATTTTCCGAGGTCTCACTAAAAGGAGTTGATTCTAACAATGATCGTTGAATAGAAGCCACACAAGCACAAAATTTATCAAATCCATCCAACCTTACACTGCCTCCTTTGGATATCTCTAAGATCACTCACAAATACATTAGAACAATAAAAAGTAATCCAATCTGCGAAATTCAATTGTTCCTCATTTGTTAATGATTCAAATGCAACTTCACTTGTCATAGCGACAAATGAAAAGGGTTTCTGAACACAAACACAAAGAAGGGGATAGACTACAAGGAATCTAAAATAAGAAAAAGCTTACTTGATAGGAATCAAGCAAGGGAACCTAAGCGAGGTAAACTACTAACTAGCTATTCTATTCCCGCGTGGCAATGCACCAAAAACTTGATAACGCCACGCGTCGTTCGGGGTCAAAGGAACTTCCTTTTCGTCGAGCAAGTTTTTCAACACCTAGGCGTGAACCTAATCGTTGTAGTGTAGTATTAGGGTAAGCCACGGAATTGATATCGTTCTCTAGGGAATAGGAATGCTAGTGAGGAGTTACTACGCTAAGGTTGGGGTTGAGGAAGATTATTTTTATCTTTTATGTTTTTAGGAAATGGAAAAGTACGAATCTCGGGGTTTGGATTGGGGTTGGTATTTCTACGATTACTCTACTATCAAATTATCTAATTAACTAAGGTGAGGGTAGTCTATGTCTAATTATTGTGTGCTCGTATGATGATTTAAAGATGTGTTTACTTAGGTTTTATTACTCCTTAATTATCTCCTATTGATGGTTGAATTGTCACGCCCTTATTCTTAATCGCGTTGTGTGTCTAAGGTCGTAGGGTATGCGTTTATCCCAACTCTTTGAAACTACCAAAGGGTCTGCCTACAAAATATCTAGGATTTATAAAATCTAACTCTAAGGTACTCTTTGGATGGTTTAGCCTACAACTACTCTAGGTGTTATAGTCTAAGGTTCACAAAGATTAATCAAGCATTAACTACACAACGAATGACCTATCGCATTACTAGATCATTAACAATTAAGATAAGAGACAACCAATCAATATTCAATAGTTAAGTTTCATATTCCTCCCTAGCAAACACACATGTAAATTAGCGGGACATGGAGAACATGCAAGCATACACACAAATAATTGAAGACATAATTGAATTAATGAAGTAAAACACTTATCTTGGTGTAAGATAGGGTTTAGAACCTAAAATCTTGTACAAGACAGCCTTGGTTCGGTTTAGGTTTTTACTCCAAAAGACTACACACGGAAAGCGAAAATTGGATTCTATATATAAGATTACATTCGCGACGCGTCACCTTATGATTTGTGACGCGTGGTCGCCATCGATTGTGGTTTCGTCTTGGCCACATTAGTCTTGCGACGGCGTCACCTTATGCTTGCGACGCCCCCTCTTCACCTCGACGCCGTCTGGATCAAATCTAGGCCGTGCGAGTTGCGACGACCTCTTTTAAAGCCCCACACGTCACTTGAAAATAAGCAATTTGGTTCTTTATGATCGTCACAACATGTGCTCCAACGGCGCGCAGATAACACCGACGCCGTCCCTTGTTTCAAAGACTTGAGTGTCTCGATTCTTGACTTTGGCCATTTTCTTCAGATATTCGCGCCTTTTCGTCCAAATAAGTGCCATTCCAACAATTTGCCTTCAAGAGACCTAAAAAGTGAAAAGGAACGATATTAAGTAATAACGGATATAAAAGTGATCAAATAAGGGCTTAAATGACCCCTCAAAAAGGTACATTTTAAAACCTTATCAAGGAAAATCGCTTGGGTTAAATGGTCCAAGGTGCTCGCACCTAAAAAGCATGGTGGTTTGGGGGTTTCTAGTTTCTATGCTCTCAATAGGGCTCTTCTATTCAAGTGGGTGTGGCGTTTTCTATCACATGATAACTCTTTATGGTTTCGGTTATTGCTGCCATACATGGCTCGTGTTCACAGGTTCTTTCTGCTTCTTATTCTTCGACATGGAGCTCCATCATCAACGAAGTCAATTCCTTAAGGCTCAAGGTGTTGATTTAATTTCTCATTGTAAGATTCGGGTTGGTAACGGTATGCGTACAAGCTTTTGGAACGAGTTTTGGATTGGAGATTCTCTGCTCAAACATTTATTCCCTCGGTTATACGCTTTAGAATCAATCAAAGATATTTCTGTTGCTGATAAGTTTCGAGTTTCTGTTACCTCTTCTTTTCGTGGTTCTGTTCGAGGGGGGGCTGAATCTCAACAGCTCGAGCATCTCTTGGGCTTGCTTGGATCGGTTATGTTATCTAATATAGGAGATAGATGGGTTTGTGATTTGAATGGGGATGGCGTTTTTCGTGTCAAAGACGTTCGGAATTTGTTAGACAAACGTTCCTCCCTAAAGTTGAAATGCCTACGCGATGGATTAAATGTATTCCGATTAAAGTCAATATTTTTGTTTGGAAGGTCCTTCTTGACCGCCTTCCTACTCGCTCGAATTTAGCCAGAAGAAATGTTGTGACTAATTCTTTATCTTGCCCGATTTGTGT
Organism: Chrysanthemum lavandulifolium; assembly: GCA_022545495.1. Taxonomy (NCBI): domain Eukaryota; kingdom Viridiplantae; phylum Streptophyta; class Magnoliopsida; order Asterales; family Asteraceae; genus Chrysanthemum; species Chrysanthemum lavandulifolium. The sequence goes on from CM040242.1 coordinate 186,326,457, forward strand.
CGCTGCGCCTGAAGATACGTCTCATTTGTTTTTCAGTTCCGTTATGGCGACATATTTTACGAGGTTAGTTTGTCGTAGGTGGAACTTGGGGACGCTTTCTTTCAATTCTTATGCAGAGTGGCTCGTTTGGTTCAAATCGATACGTCTTGGTGCTAAGTCTAAAGAAGTGTTGGAAGGCATTTTTTACGTCTCTTGGTGGAGCTTATGGACCTACAGGAATCAACTTCTTTTTGCGGTCAATAAACCTCGAAAAGACACTATTTTTGATGATATTGTTTTACGCTCTTTAAGCGGTGTTTAGCCGAGGTTTTAGAACTTTGAATTGGGTTAGTTGGCTTCAACACCGTATTTGATTTCTTTGAATTGTCTAAACCTTTAGTAGTTCTAATAAAGTTGTCGTTCAAAAAAAAAAAAACATTCCTTAAGGGCATCTTATTTTTTTTTTATTATCTCAGAATGGAATCAAAATTACATAAAACTCCATCATTAGTTAACCACCTTAAATAAACTTTCTATCATTAATGGGTATTTTAGTATTTTTATTATCGATTCCATTACGTCTTATCATATAAACCAAACATAAATAATAACTACAATGAATTATTACATTACACTCTTCATTTCATTACATCGTTTATTCCATTCAGTTAACATTTTATTTCATCCTACCAAACAAACCCTAAGTAGTTCCGTGTTCAAACTATATGATCAATACGAAGACTATATAAGATAGTCGATAAAAAACTGATCAAGTAACAAGGCATAAAGATGATCGAAATTTACAAGGAGGATTGATTTGGATTAAATCGCCTAAAATGTTTAGAAAAACAATTCATTTTGCCATGTTTTGTGTTTGTGTACATTTCTTTAACAATTATGTTGGTTTCTAGATGGTCACAAGAAAGCCATTTGTCATTTGTATTCACACACTTCTTTGGGTGCCAATATTCTTGCTATTTTCCACAAGTCTTTATTCTGTAATATGATAATATCCAACATTTTTGGCTTTTATTTTTAATCTTTTGTTTATTTTTAAAAATTAAATAGTAAAAAAACATACTCTAAAGATAAATCAAACTGGTTTGGTAAATACCATTTCGGTTTTAAGAGTAAAGTAAACTAAACATAAAAAATCTACTGAAGACTACCGTCCTCCTTCAAATCTTGCATCAACATATACTAGACGACACCGTTTGTATTGTATTCAAAGTTACGTAACGGGTAAGGGTGTAAGAATGTACCTCGTGTGGCAGTATGTTACTGAATAAATAAAGGATTAAGATATTCTAAAGTTAAGTCAAACATGATAGGACATGTTTATCAATTACAAACACAATTAAAATCAAATAAGAAGAAAATTTAAAATAAGAATGATAAAAAGAAATCACAACCAATAACATTTCGACGACTTATAAAAAAATCGATATCTTTCAATTCTCCTCTTATTTCAAATGCGTGTACGAAAATTTTTATAATAAAAAATATAACCTCATAATAAAACTAATATGATTAATCACGTTGACTTAACTCGACAAGATCTTGATCAATAAACACTACAACAATCGGATAGACGGCGAGGAGATTTTCGTGACGAAAGTCCCTTGCGAAGTCGCAAACGACAAAATCAAAGGCGACGCAAGACATGAATACTGACCGGTTGTTGAAATTTCAACTACTTTCACGGGGAATTCTGGAAATCTGATGACTATTTAGTATACTTTGACCGCCCAGTCAAAATTCAACGGCAAGTCCCGGCAAAAGTGTATTTGACTTTGACGAAAATTTGACCAGAGTATTCAATAGCATGTTAATTGTTCCCGCCTTTATTCCCGCCAATACTTTTCCCGGGGACATGTCTCCGGCAAAAATGGTATTTACAAAAATACGCTTAATTATATGTTAAAAATACACAACAATTAATACACAACTAAAACCCCAATTAAATGTTAAAAATATGAACTTAATTATATTGTGGTTCATGTTGTTTCATCTGCTTGTGATACACAACTAGTTATAGTGCTATTACACCATTTCCCGACATCATTTCATTCTCCTTTTAGTTAAACATACGTATTATTCCAACAACAACTACAAGAACAACAACAACAACAACAACAACAACTACAAGAACAATAACTACTATTACTACATACGAAGATTTTCCATGTCACCTAACAGCTCACGAAGTAATGCATCCGACTGACATGCGTGGTCGCCGAAATCCTTGCGGTTCAAGTCTTGCCTCCAAAGATCCTTACTCTTGTCTCTAGCACTGCTTTTGTGATTCCGAGAAGTTTATCCTAAGATCTTTGGCATTGCGCTCGAGCACTCTGTTGCTGCGCATCCGTAACCTCGAGATGTTGAACCGTAAGAGATTGTTCTTAAGTACTGTCAAATTCACTCTTCCAAATAAAATATCCGCACCCATTATCTTCTTTTCCGAACATGTTACATAATAAGAAAATTATAAGAGATTACAACCCAATTATTTGTATATTTACATAAATAAGAAATGTATGATTGTTCACCTTCGACGGAGGACATGCATAATATTTAGTTTGTCGTAGGTGGAACTTGGGGCCTTTCTTTCAATTCTTATGCAGAGTGGCTCGTTTGGTTCAAATCGATACGTCTTGGTGCTAAGTCTAAAGAAGTGTTGGAAGGCATTTTTACGTCTCTTGGTGGAGCTTATGGACCTACAGGAATCAACTTCTTTTTGCGGTCAATAAACCTCGAAAAGACACTATTTTTGATGATATTGTTTTACGCTCTTTTAACTGGTGTTTAGCCAGAGGTTTTAGAACTTTGAATTGGGTTAGTTGGCTTCAACACCCGTATTTGATTTCTTTGTAATTGTCTAGCTTCTTGCTAGTAGTTCTAATAAAGTTGTCGTTCAAAAAAAAAAACCATTCCTTAAGGGCATCTTATTTTTTTTTCATTACATCTTGTGATGGAATCAAAATTATATAAAACTCCATCATTAGTTAACCACATTAAATAAACTTTCTATCATTAATGGGTATTTTAGTATTTTTATTATCGATTAATTCGTCTTGCTCATATAAACCAAACATAAATAATAACTACAATGAATTATTACATTCACTCTTCGTTTCATTCGTCGTTTATTGAATTCGATTAACGTTTTATTTCATCCTACCAAACAAACCCTAAGTAGTTCCGTGTTCAAACTATATGATCAATCGAAGACTATATAAGATAGTCGATAAAAACTGATCAAGTAACAAGGCATAAAGATGATCAGAAATTTACAAGGAGGATTGATTTGGATTAAATCGCCTAAAATGTTTAGAAAAACAATTCATTTTGCCATGTTTTGTGTTTGTGTACATTTCTTTAACAATTATGTTGGTTTCTAGATGGTCACAAGAAAGCCATTTGTCATTTGTATTCACACACTTCTTTGGGTGCCAATATTCTTGCTATTTTCCACAAGTCTTTATTCTGTAATATGATAATATCCAACATTTTTGGCTTTTATTTTTAATCTTTTGTTTATTTTTAAAAATTAAATAGTAAAAAACATACTCTAAAGTCAAACATGATAGGACATGTTTATCAATTACAAACATAATTAGAATCAAATAAGAAGAAAATTTAAAATTATGATGATAAGAAAAAATCAGAATCACACATTTCAAATGCACTTATAAAAAAATGCATCTCTTTTTGAATTTCTCCCTCTTATTTGAAATGCGTGGCTGAAAATTCTTATAATAAAAAAATATAACCTCATAATAAAACTAATATGATTAATCATGTTTGACTCTAACTTGACAAGATCTTGATCAATAAACACTACAACAATCGGATGGACGGGCGAGGAGACTTTCGCCGGGGACGCAAAGTCCCCGGCGAAAGTCGCTAAACGACAAAATCAAAGCTGACGTGGCACATGAATACGTTGACCAGTTGTTGAAATTTCAACTAATACTTTCGCCGGGGACTTGTCCCCGGGGAAAGTCTGTTGACTATTTAGTATACTTTGACCGCCCAGTCAAAATTCAACGGCAAATTTCGCCGGGGACTTGTCCCCGGCAAAAGTGTATTTGACTTTGACGAAAATTTGACCAGAGTATTCAATAGCATGTTAATTGTTCCCGCCTTTATTCCCGCCAATACTTTTCCGGTATTTACAAAAATACGCTTAATTATATGTTAAAAATACACAACAATTAATACACAACTAAAACCCCAATTAAATGTTAAAATATGAACTTAATTATATTGTGGTTCATGTTGTTTCATCTCGCTTGTGATACACAACTAGTTATAGTGCTATTACACCATTTCCCGACATCATTTCATTCTCCTTTAGTTAAACATACGATTATTCCAACAACAACTACAAGAACAACAACAACAACAACAACAACAACAACTACAAGGACAATAACTACTATTACTACATACTAAGATTTTCCATGTCACCTAACAAATTACTCAAGTAATGCATCCGACCGACATGCGTGGTCGCCGTAAATCTTGCCATTTCAAGTCTTGCCTCCAAAGATCCTTACTCTTGTCTCTAGCACTGCTTTTGTGATTCCAGAAGTTTATCCTAAGATCTTTGGCATTGCAATGAGCACTGTTGGTGCGGATCCGTAACCTCGAGATGTTGAACCATAAGAGATTGTTCTTAAGTACTCGTCAAATTCACTCTTCCAAATAAAATATCCGCACCCATTATCTTCTTTTTCTCGGTAACATAATAAGAAAATTATAAGAGATTACAACCCAATTATTTGTATATTTACATAAATAAGAAATGTATGATTGTTCACCTTCAACAGAGGACATGCATAATATTGTCGCCCGATGAATATTCTCTATATGATGTTCTTAATCTTATATTTCCCGCCCACAAGAACACATAAAAGGATTAAATGGCTCCATCTCGTGTTTTGAAATTTGTGTGAAGATAAGAGGTTGAGGTTGAGTGGTTTTGAGGATAAGAGGTTGTGAAATTCGTGTGAAGATAAAAAGGACTATAATGTGTTTGTCATGTTGGTGGGAAGTTTTGCGCCATTTTTTGTATGGAATTTTGGCCTTTTTGTGAGAAGTTTTGGCGCCGGATTTTTGGAGGGAAGTTGACATGATACGATACCATAGCACCTATACCGGCCGCTTAACATGATACGATACCATAGCACCTATACTCGGCCGCTTAACATGATACGATACCATAGCACCTATACTTGGTCGGTTAACATGATACGATACCATAGCACCTATACTTGGTCGCTTAACATGACACGACCATAGCACCTATACCGTCGCTTAACATGACACGATACCATAGCACCTATACTTGGTCGGTTAACATGATACGATACCATAGCACCTATACTTGGTCGGTTAACATGATACATATACCATAGCACCTATACTTGGTCGGTTAACATGATACGTATACCATAGCACCTATACTTGGTCGGTTAACATGATACGTATACCATAGCACATATACTTGGTCGGTTGACATGATACGTATACCATAGCACCTGTACTTGGTCGGTTAACATGATACGTATACCATAGCACCTGTACTTGGTCGGTTGACATGATACGTATACCATAGCACCTATACTTGGTCGGTTAACATGATACGTATACTATAGCACCTATACTTGGTCGGTTAACATGATACGTATACTATAGCACCTATACTCGGTCGTTTAACATGATATGTATACCATAGCACCTATACTCGGCCATTTAATATGATACGTATACCATAGCACCTATACTTGGTCGTTTAACATGATACGTATACCATAGCACCTATACTCGGTCGGTTAACATGATACGATACCATAGCACCTATACTTGGTGGGTTAACATGATACGATATACCATAGCACCTATACTTGGTCGGTTAACATGATACGATACCATAGCACCTATACTCGGCCTGTTAACATGATACGTATACCATAGCACCTATACTCGGTCGCTTAACATGATACGTATACCATAGCACCTATACTCGGCCGCTTAACATGATATGTATACCATAGCACCTATACTTGGTCGGTTAACATGATACGATACCATAGCACCTATACTCGGCCGCTTAACATGATACGTATACCATAGCACCTATACTTGGTCGGTTAACATGATACGTATACCATAGCACCTATACTTGGTCGGTTAACATGATACGTATACCATAGCACCTATACTCGGCCGTTTAACATGATACGTATACCATAGCACCTATACTTGGTCGGTTAACTTGATACGTATACCATAGCACCTATACTTGGTCGTTTAACATGATACTTATACCATAGCACCTATACTTGGCCGGTTAACATGATACGTATACCATAGCACCTATACTTGGTCGGTTGACATGATACGTATACGTATATAAAGTATATAAAGTATATAAATACCTATAAAACATGTATATATAAATTCCCGTGTCCACGCCCTGTCCGTGTCATATATTTTTAGACTTTGTCGTATCGCCGTGTCCGTGCAACCTAGGTTAAAAGTAATTCAAATAATTTTATAATTTTTAGGTTAAATTTAAACTGATTTATTATTGATTTTATTTATTTAAAATCATAATAAAGAGTTTTTTTAAAAAGAAAATTGAATAATTAAACCTTTTCCCGGGGACATGTCCCTTGGGAAAGTTTTGGCGAAAATTTTTATTTTCCCTCATCTCTTTTACTTTATCCCGCCATTAGTTTCCCCGGGGACATGTCCTCGGGAAAAGGTTCGCTAGATTACAAAGAATAATTTCTCCGGGGACATGTCCCCGGAAAAGTAGAAAGTAAATATTGACCTCAATAATTGATAGATCTGGTCATACTTGGAAAATAAACGAAAGTCGTCTTCCTCCTCTCAACTCACCACTGCCACTACACGCTCCATTACCCATTACCACTGCTCCACCTCCACCACCACCGCTCCATTACCACTGCTCCACCACAGCACCACCTCCACCACCACTGCTCCACCACCACTACAAGCGCACCACTGTGCACCATCTCCTTCTCTCCTCTCAATAAAATGATTCTATCCTCAATCCCTCTCAAAGTTTGATTCTTTCTCTTCTCTTCTCATTTCTTACTCTCGGCTGATACCATCTCCTTCTCTCCTCTCAAACTGGTATTTTTTTTTAATTAGTTAAACATATTTTTAATTTTTGTAATTTCTTTTTAATTGTTTATAATTTTTGTCAATTGTTTATAAATTTATAAGTTTTGTGTTAATTGTTTTGATTTTTTATTAATTTTTTTGTTAATTTTGTTTTTTGGTATATATAGTTGCTGCTGAGAAGCCGATACCTGAAGCCGAGAAGTGAAGCCGAGACCCCACAACCAAGGTATTTTTTTTGTGTTTATGTTTGTGTAGAAGGGACATGTCCCGACGAAAGTTTATAGTTGAGCATTTTTGGCCTTAGTAACCCCATCGCTTCCCTTTTGAAATCGATTTGTCGTCCCAAACAGCTCCATAAGTTTTTGAAACCGATTTGTGTTTGATTTGTGATAGTTATGGGTCAAAACTCGCTTTGACCCATTTTAGCTATCAAAATGGTTTTATTAATGTTCTATATGCAAGTGTTGGCTTATTTACTATCATTGACTTTGTACTTATCGTGTGCATATCGTGTACTCCTCAAACGTCCTTCCTGGATTTTTTTTGTTGACAATCCGTAGACTAGCATATTTGATACTTCCACATTAGCAAATGGCCAAATGTAACTAGTAATATAGATTGCAACTTACAATTTTCATTTTCATCAAAGTATTCTCAGGCAATGGTTGTTTAATTGTTAGTTGTTGTTTTAAGCTCATGTGAGCTTTAATTGAAGGTATCAAATCGCTTTTTAAAAGCTCCAAGTTCACAAAAAAAAATTGATTTTCCGCCTCAAGGGTTGTTTGGAACAACACCTGAGTGGGTCAAGACCCACTTTCAACCCATGTTGGGTCTCCCAATGGTTGTAGTAGATGTTAGATATGCTTGTTCATCCTTCTCATTGGTGTCAATTTGCAAAACAAGTTTTAAGAAGTCATCCATGCATCCCATATGCCTCAATTAGCTTTTGTTTTGAATTTTAGTTTCTTCAATTTAAGATTTTAGAACTTGTACTCTTGTATGATTAATCTTTGGTTGGTAGTGTAGTCATTCCATATTTTTTTGAATTTTTGTTTGAGCTTGTAAGTGGCTTTTCCCTAGCTTGAAGTTGCCCTATTGAGCCCTGTGTGACTGTCTCAGCAATCCCATAACAGCCCCTTGCAGCCCTGTTTTTAGCTTGTTAACAGCTCATTAGTGGTTGCCCCTTAGCTTGTAGGATCTCTTTAGTATGTCATTTACTAGTCTTGGATTACCTAGTCTTTAGTGCTTAATTTAGTGCTTATTTTCTAGCCAAAGATGCCCTTGGAAGACTGCTCTTGTGGGCTGTTTCATATGCTGATATGGCATATGCTGATATGGCATATGTTGTAATTTTGATTTTTATTAACAAATTTGATTTTTTTTACAGTCGAGACCAGCCGAGAGCCGAGACCAGCCGAGATTCGAGACCAGCTGAGAGCCAAGACCACAATCGGTATGTTTTTTTGTCTAACTTTGTTAATGTTTGCTGTTAATACACGTGAAACTTATATAAGCTCACAATCGGTATTTTTCATAAACTTCAATTTTTCGGCTTATTTGGAGACTTGTGGGCTGATATAAGTATATTATGATATGATAAACTTATATAAGCTCACAAGTCTCCAAATGTTTGAAAATCGAGTCTTGTGATATGTGTCGAAATTGACAATGTGAATATGTTAGTATTGTATGGTATTTGATTGTGTTGAATTCATGTAAATGATTTTAGGACTTTAGTGATTAATTTCGAAAGTCCTCGTCCGGGTTAATCATCCCATAGAAAACCCGTCCAAATTAATTTATTAGAAATTATTTTCGAAAGTCCCCGTTGGGATCGCTTGAATGTTTTGTCTCATTTAGATAGAATGCAAGATATTGATTTATTATTTGTGAAAATTTCGATGATGTTTCCCCTTTACTCCTACGAATATGTCTTTAATGCACATATTTGGGGAGTCGAGGGAAATGTCACAAAAATTTCTCAAATAGTAAATTCAATTATACGATTCATATATGAGACTAAACATTTAAAGAGATGGGTTAGATTGCCTTCCATAGTTGGATTAGGTGAACAAAACACACAACCTGTAATTCCACCTTTATGTGTTTACGGTAGATTTTTTTTGAACATTTTAAGTCTATATAATTATTTGTTGCTTCATTAAACGCAGCTATGCCAATTGATAAAAGTCGGGTCTCACTAGCACGCACAAGAGAGAATTTTAGTTGGTCTTAAAGTCATGAGTATTTCAAGCCCTTAGTGAATATTGATGGGAATATAAATGTCCCTCGTGCTCGTTGTTTAAACCTACCGGATAAAGCACCTAAAATTTGTTTGACCACATACGCAAATGGTCGGGACCATAGTTATACGAAATGGTATAATCATGGTGAGCCGGATGCCGAACAACAGACACAACACAAGACACCCCCGGATGAGTGACATGGTTGAGTTCCTACATGATATTGGTCCTAATAACGAACCGATGATCAAACTTAAGGAAATATTGGCAGACAAGTAACCACGACTTCTCAACGTAATGAGTATGAGGAGTTACTTGCCACCGCCAACTAAAAACTATACCAGTGTGTGAGCGGATGTCTTCATTAGACTTTATGGCAAAGATTACGCACATCAAGGTCAAAGGTAAAGTGAGTGACACCACATTTAATGAGTTCCTAACTTTATTCAAGGAAGTTTTCCACCTGCTCTAGGATACAATATGCCATCGCCATACTATGAAATAAAGAAGACATTTAAAACTATCGTTAGGATATGAATCGATACATGCTTGTGTAAATGATTGCTTTTATATCGGGGCGAGTAACAAAGATTTGCAGACTTGTCCGATCTGCTGCGCTAGTAGATGGAAAGAAAAGAACACACTGGGAAGAAAGTTCTAACAAGGTGTTATGTTATTTTCCTATCATTCCTAGACTACAAAGTTTGTACAAGTCTAAACACACCGCAAAACATATGACTTGGCATGCGTCTGGGCGCCTAGGGAGAACGGTAAGATGCAACACCCGGTTGATGGTCAAGCATGGAAGAAATTTGACATCAAGTATTCAAGGAATTTGCTAAAGAAAAATAAACGTCCGGTTAGGGTTGGTCAGCCGATGGTTTCAATCAGATGGCAACCTTAGTCACCATACACACATGTGGCGTCATATTAACCACATACATACGCCTCCGATATGTATGAGAGAGACTTCTTACGCTGACATTGTTAATTCCGGGCCCCAAATCACCAAGGAAGGATATTGATATTTACCCGAGGCCTTGATTGATGACCTAAAGACTTTATGGAAAGATGGAGTCATGACTAAGGATGTCACATGCACCGACCGACTCGTGATGAAAGCGCCGCTTTTATGGACTATCAATGACTTTCCCGTCAAGTAGTTTGTCCGGGTGAGTGGGCAAGGTTACAAGGCATGTCCGACATGTAATGTAGACACTCCTATGCTGCGTGTTAAACAAAAACCGCTTATGTTGGTCACGAAGATTCTTAAGTACGACCAATAAATGGCGGAAGGACGTATGGGCATTCTATACGGTAGATAATAGAGACCATCCTAGAAAATTTACCAAAGGATGACATCTTGGATCAATCAGAAGATTGCCTAAACGCTCTCGATTCGTCGAAATGTAGGCTTAGGGGTATGTATGGATAAAACCACAATATCGATATCAAAATAATCACGAGGATAGATTAAAATTCCTTTAGAAAAGAATATTAAATCAAATCCCGTAGTGATCGTGATACCGGATTAGTCAACCCAATCGCTTCCCAACGAGGCGTGAATTGCCAACGCCGCTTTTGGTTTGGAATTTTAATGCTCGATGTTTTGGATTAATGATTTTGATTTTAAAAACTACGGAATCGAAAGTAATTATGGAATCTAATCTACGGAAATCCTAATTACGAGAATTAACTAAACGTAATAAACGAAACGTAAATAAAATGCAACTACGTCTAATCTATATCCTAAAAATAACCTAAAATTACTTTTACTCTAAAAATGCAATTTGAAAATTATTTATGAATTAAAACTAATTTTTAGGATTTTTCTGGAATTTCTTTGGATTAAAAACTAATTTTTAACTTTTAAATCTAAATTAAAATACTAGAAATTATGAAAATTAAGGGAAAAATTATGAAACTATTTTTATAAAATCTAAAATAACTAAAGAGAATTTTCAAAACTATTTAAAACTAATAAATGGCTAAAAATTACAAAATAAGCTAGGAAAAATCTAGAAAAATTATTTTTTTGCTTTTTGTATTTATCTTAATCTATGAAAATTTAAAAATTATTTTTTTGAAGATTTTCTGATTTAATTGTAATAAAAGCTATTTAAAAAGTCCTAAAAACTGTTTTAAAATGGGAAAAATACTAAACAGTGATGAAAATTTATGAAAATTTCAGTAAAAGTCTAAAATATTATTCTAATTTTAGGTAAATTATAAAAACTATGGCTTATATGTAAGAATACGAAACTGTAGTGTAAATTGAATTCAAATAAGCTACTAAAATAAGATAAAGGGCACTATAAGCTACCAAACTGTCTCAGAAGCTAATTTATACTAAAGCTAACTAATATCAACTAATTCCAGCTACTCCTAACCTAATAAGCAATCTACCAAGTATTTATACTAAATGTTAACTAATTCCAAATGACCTCCACCCTCTACTTTGCGTACTATATACTAGCTTGTCAAGAGAGTCAAATGAAACCGTAAATTGGAAACTAGAAACCACCAACCAGAGATTACACAAACCAATTTTTAGGCAAGGATAAGCTATAATGAAGCCTTGAGAGCTTCTGTAAGAAGCCTGTGCACAACTCAGTAATGGCTGAGTGTGCACAGGACAAAACAGGTCTGATTTAGGGGCTTATTTGGAGCTTATGAATAATCACAAAAATTCCACAAAAATGGTTTCTCAAAACTTGACCAGTTGAAGAAACTTATCCCAAAAACTCAATAGATTTGGACCAGAAATGAGACTATTAAAAATCTACAAAGTTTTGTGAAAAACCACTTTTACAACTTTTTGACTAATTAGACAGATTATGAAAAGTTGACTAAATTGAGATTTGAATGCAATTTTTGGATTGATTATGCTAAATTATGATAAAATGAAACTAATACAAGCTAGATTATCTAAATCTAATCCTAGTTGCAGCTTATGATTATTAAAAACCTAACTGATGTACTAATTTGAGCAATTTATAGTGATTTTGACTAATGACCAGAAATGAGTACAACACCAAGTCCTAAATGACTTATTGAGACTAATGCAGCTATAACCTTCTACTAATCTGACCTCTAACACAGTCTATTCAACTGATCCAAACAGTCCTTAAACAAGATATCATGCAACTTATCCTAACCTATTCTCTAATCTAGCCAATGATAGTAACAAATCTATATTCTAACCATCGAATAAGGACTAAAACTCAGTAAACAACAATTATGCAATAATTCACTGAGAAATGAACTTACATGTGGTCCTAGCCACTATGGCTTGTAACTGAGATTATGAACCACTATTCTAATCTTATTCTCAACCCAATCCACAGCTAAGCTAACCTAAATCCATAACATATCAGCTACTTAACCCAATCCAGCTTCCAAATGCATAACTGTTGACTTTGTTTGACTGTTTTTATGATTTGAGTGTAAATTGATTGTAGAACTGAGTAGACCTTAAGATAAGCACTAAATAAGCGATGTATAAGCTTATAAGAGCTTATGGAAACATAAACACAAGCTGATTACAACTAAATAACATATTTAAAATATTTTTGATTTTTAAAGTATTTTTCTTACTTTTTTGTGATTTTTGTTTAAAAGAGAGAATAAGCTGAAAACAAGTTTAGATAAGCTAAGATGATTAGCTGAAACACTAATAAACTACTGAAATCAATGAAACAGTGATTGAGATTAATTGAAGATGAAAGCTAAAATTACTTTTATTAATAAAACTTTGTGAGTACAATAGAAACTGAAAAACTGAAAATACGAAATGAAAATTAAACATAAAACTTTTATAAACTACTTAATTCTACTCTAATTCTACATGGATTACAATGGTGAAGTGAGGGGGTATTTATACACGAGCTTGAGGCCTTGGAAGCATCTAGAAATCCCAAACTGTGCTTCATTGAGTGCATTGGTAGCCCTTGGATCATTCTCCACCTCATCCAATCAATCTAAGCCATTGGATCATTACTTCCACGCTGTTTCCACCAATCAGAGAAGAGTATAGGGCATGTGATACACGGATCGATGACCTGGCAGTCACGTGTGTCAGATGGTGTCAGGCGAAAGTACTAATATGCCCTTAATTGCAGTTAATTTGACCAATTTGACGCATGGGTAATTTAGGGTTCTTCGTTCCTGGGTTAATTGGGGAAAAGGGTAAAATGTTTTGGCGGGGTTCGTTTTTTTATATTATTTCGGTTTTAGTTTGACCGGGTTTTAGTTGGGTTTGACCAGGGTGGGAAACGGGTTGGACCGGGTTAAGTATTAAACCGGCTGTGGGTTTGGTTTATTTATTGGGCCAATTATAATTGGATTGGATTTAGGACTAGTTTAGGACGTAAGTAGAATTATAAGGACCAAAAGTGTAAAAGCTGGAAATCCAGGGACCATAAGTGTAAATCTAAAAATGTTATCCAAGGGTCATTCTTGCCAATCTCAAATAATCCAAGGGTTGAATTTGCAACTTCTGAAACTTCAGGATAGATTCTGCCAAATGCTCAAAGTTCAGGGACTGATTCTGACAATTCTTTAATCTTCAACATATCTTTCAAAAATTATCTTTTCAGCATAGAATTCTTCACAAATGCAAAATTCTGATCTTCCGGCTCAACTCTAGCACTCTTAATCTCTCGTGCTCGGATTTTCGTCTGATTTAGCTTCTTTTTGTGTGTTTTGAAATATCCATACCTGCACAAGCACAAACTCAAGAAAACCACAAATATTAGCAATAAACGGCTCTTTCTTGGTTATTTTGGGTTTATTTTAGAAAAGAAATGATATGTGTTTTTGCACATATCAAAATACCCCAGACGAGACCATTGTCGTGTCCTCACGCAATGCAATCAACTCACGCTTCTAAAACCAAGGATTTCAATCTCTTTCTACTAAACCTATGAAGAAATAGCAAAGATTCCTCAAAAGAGATTAAGAACCCTTAATTCTAAAAATGCCCCGTTTACCTTTTATTTCACATGTAGATATTACGATTAAGCACATTCTGGTTATGAGTGACGGTTTGTTGAACTTTCATGTCGATAAATAACTCCAACATTTTTCAAACGACACATTAGGATCACGGAGTAAGAAACACAACACAGCGTGAAGTGACCATACGGATAGAATACATCGTCCCTGATTTTTCACAAGTCCCCAAACTAAGCGTAAAATCGAAATCATTGTTAAATATGATTCTAGATGCTAACACTACCCATGGAAGTTACTTGTGTAATTACCGCTTGTTCCCATTTTCCTATTTTCCTCTAATTATTTTATTTTTTGAGAAATGAATTTCTTCAAATTTCTCGCTTCGATAACTTTTATCCGATAAAGATATGAAGCTAAGTCGATAATTAGTTATCCATCTTCTCTCAAGAACCATTGTCTCAAAAATGAGGTCCACATCAAGGAATTTTTATTCACTTATATTTTGACTTTTCATCATTTCATTTTTTCAATTTTTTTTTTTTTTTTTTTTTTTTTTTTGCACTTATACTTTTACTTAAATGAGCTATGAACTACGGAGCTTCACGGGTAATTCCAAGACTATAGGCTTCATGAAATGAGGATCCCAATGGTTGACCAAGAACCTCACCCAATCCGGCTAGAAGATCCAAGGGTCCGATCTCGAACCGCAAACTCATAACTTTACTTATTACTTATTTATTTATTACGAGTCCTTGATGTGTACCCAATTTTTAAAACAAAGATTCTTTAAGAAGATAAAGAACTAACTATCGCCAAAAACTCAACATCTCTAATTATTTATTTAACAGATATGGGTGAAACAATTTTGTAGGAACAAAAGCCATAAGTACCTTCATGGGCTCTAAAGAGAACCAACTACTCCACGCTTAGCATCTAAACTCATAAGTAACTCTATCATTTCTATCTCCGCAAATTTAAAATCCCAAATAATGAGATCCATGGATGCTTAGCCGATAATTTTAGATTATCTATGGTTATGGAACAAGTTAGGGCTCAACACGCCCGGTCAAGTCGTAATTCCATTCCTACTCACCACCGAAAGCTAACAAGGTGTCAAAACATATTTAACTTAGCAATTGCTTCACAAATAATCTCAAGTCTCGATTTTAAAGTCACTTATAAGAAACTCGCAAATTTTGGTTTAGCTTCAGACATATAAAATCACTTAGTGGAGACTTGCAAATTCTTGGCCTTTGAGCTAGAATCGCATTTTATAGCCTCTTGTCTAAGCAATTAGCAAAGGCTATTTCAAGAAAAACGCATATTTAAAGTAACTTCTAAGAGACTAGCAAGAACTTTTCAATCATAAAACTAACAAAAGCTTACAAAAATTTTTAAATTTTCTCATTTTTGCACAACTTTTCATTTTCTAAGGAAAAACGGGGTTGCGAGAGTAAATGACAAAAAGTAAGCAAGTGCGGTCAAATCAAATCGAAGATTACCCTACCCCAGACTAGAACGAAACATTGTCCTCAATGTTTAAAAGCAAGGGTAAGAACGAAATCTAAAAGCCGCTTATTAAGTATGCTAGAAGATAAACGTTAGTCGATAAGATTAGATATCGGATTTCTATAAGCAACGATCATGAAACCGAGTGGAGAAAAGACAAAATTCGAGCACGAGAGTCTTCATATCGGAACATCCTAAACACAACATCACAAACAACCAAACACGAGAAATCAAGAGGCTAACCCTTCACGCCACTTATTAGAAAATAGAAAGAAGATAGAGATAAGCATGGGGTGCCTCCCACGGCGCCATCTTTTTTCTTCACCGAGTCGCTAGCCCCGACTCGCCCCCGAATTCATTTGTCCTGGGGAAACAAGGGAAGGAATACCGGATCAAAGATGGTATCCTCACTCCGGAGGAATGAGATTGGGTGGTGGGAGGAAAGAAAATGTCGGGCTTCAAAGACATACGGAATAACATCTCCCAAACTCACAAAAGGTTTTTCAAGAAAATTGATCCATCATCCCATGGTTTAGCGGGCGGACGGCGGGATGACGGATCACAATAAGAATACTCCATAAAGCGGAGTCCATGGTACAAAGAAATGCATTTCAAGGTTCAACAATGAAGGCATCCAAGATAGGATCCTTCTCCATAGAAGAAGCGGAGTCCATGGTACAAAGAAATGCATTTCAAGGTTCAACAATGAAGGCATCCAAGATAGGATCCTTTTTCCTAATAACTTTGGTGATAAGAATGTACTCTTCGATGAGTATCCAGGTTTAAAATCTTATCCCTCGGAGAGGAAGGAAATCAAAGTATCATCTACGTGAAAATCCTCACGAGGAGAGGATTCACTCTCGGATAAAAAATAATGGACCTCAGTATCAACAAATTCATCAGTCGTAATCGTTGCTTCCTTTTCTTTCTTCGGATAAAATGGATCATCGTATTCATTTTCTTCATTCTCAGAAAGGATCGAGTCGGTGGTAGCGAGTTCATCGGCGAACTCCTCGATAGAAAAATCCTTAAGCTCGGATTCAAGAAATTTTATCGACGCTTGAACTTTTTTAATTTCTTCAATCGTGATCTCTTTCGAGGAGTGACGGTGATGGATCTTCATTCAACAATTGTTCAAGATAAAGGATATCTCCTCCTAATCATAAAACCATCATCAATTCCCGTGGAATCAATTCATCAATAGCAAGAAACTCATCGATCTCTTTCAAAAGAAGTCATCTTCCTCAAACGGAGTAAGAGGAGGGAAGAATTAGAAGACGAGCGGGATTGCCACCAAAGAAATCTCGACGCTCTTAGGAACAAGATCAATTCGACACACGAAAACGGAGGTGGGACAAGTGGTGTGCTCTTAGAGCTAGCATTTTCCACCACTACCGTTGTAGTCTCCTTTTCTAGTTTCTTCTTTTGCTCAGCACGTATCGTAGACAAACTCTTAACCGTGAAACGTGAAAGACTCGGTTCAATTCTTGATGGTTTAGGCTCAACTTTTTGGACCACTGGAGGCTGGACGTTTTTGGTATTTCCGTTATTAATAGGAATTCCTGGGTCCTTTGTCATCTCGGTGTCATTAATTTTTGCCACATCATATTGGTTGGTTAGAGATTGAGAAGTATGGTTAACATTGAACGTGACGGCTTCTTTTCCTACTCGTAAAGTGATTTCTCCTTCATACACATCAATCAACGCATGGCCTGTCCTTAAGAAACATCTTCCGAGAATAAGGGTACTGAGGGTCGGCATCGAAATCAACGACAACAAAATCATGGAAAATCGAACTTCCCACTTTAACAAAACATCCTCGCTATACCGATTGGTTTTGTCGAGTACGGTCGGCTAGCTCGAGGGTCATACATGTTGGGGTAAGTGGGGTAACGAAAGCTTTCGTAGATTGATTTCGCATCAAATTTATACTGCACCAAGATCGCCAAGGAGCATTGAACAATTCCTTGAAATCACACGAATGAGGAATTTGCCGGTCACCTAACTTTTCTGAAGTTTCTCGAGGATAACCACGAACAATTCTCATTCGTAGATGTCGTAGTGTTTATATAGTTTCACCTTATTCGTAAGCAACCTTTAATCGTAGAAGCAAGTTTGGGCATCAAGAGAAGGGCATCCGAAAACCGATCTCCACATTCAAGTCTTTGAAGATTTGGAAAACGCTTCCATTTGATGATTCGACTTTTCACGAAGAGTTTGATCTTTAAGACGAGACGGATATGGGATAGACGGTTTTGGATTAGCTTTCTTCACATTAACGGAGCATCTTCGGCTCGTAATCTTGACAACCATGGGTTGACATTCACAAGACTCCTTTATTAGTAGGAAGCACCGTCCTTTGTCACCCCGGTCTCACTTGCCCTACACGAGACGGAGAAGAAGGATTAGTGGTAGGAGCTGGTCCATCGTAAGCAACACCACTGGTAGTGATCGCTTTCATGTCACCTCTCGGGTTAGGAATCGACATTTGAAGAGAACCGAACCCGAGGGTTGAGAATAAGAAGTAGACGGTTGATTGGCTTGAAAGAAACTAGCCATCATATTCCTTATTTCACCATCCGCTTGTTACTCGTAGCTTCAATTTCCTTTTGAAACCGTCCTCATGCCGTTAATTTGAGTTTGCAAACATTTAATGGTGTTGTCGGAGTTCTTCATGTGTTAAAACTCGTTGTTCTGAGCAACTGATGAGAAGGTTGTTGATATTGTCATTGAGGAGGTGGTTGTTGGTAAATTTGAGGTGGAGGAGCTTGGTAGTGTTGATTTCCATGATTAGCTCCTCGGTTTTGATTGTTGTTACCATTGAAACGGTTTTGATTATGGTTTTGTTGTTGAGGTTGGTTGAAACCGGAGGTCCGAGATAATTGTTTGAACGGTAGCTAAGAAGATTTCGATCTCCTCATGCTTGATTGTAGTTCCTCAGAAAGATAAACATTCTCATGTGCGTAGCCACCGTGCGGTCAGGCACTGAATAAGAATGTGGACCTCCACAAGTCTCACAAGTCGTGTACCGCTTTCACTTGTTGACTTTGACTGAGATGATGCATTTGGTACATTTTCAACATAGCCGTGTTCAAATCATCAACTTTCTTATGAAGAGCCAGACGCGAGTAAGAAGACGAATTTGATCTAAATGATTCACCCTTTCGCGGTAGAATCCCAATAATTGTGATGAGCGGTCATGTTCTCAATAAGATCGTAACATTCTTCTGGACGCCTTTTCATGAAAGTTCCACCGCAAAGCAGATTGATTGTATCACGATGTCTCAACGTCAAACCATTATAAAACGATCAATTGAGTGACAAGCAACATGTTATGATTCGGACATCGATCAATTGCAAGTTTATATCGCCCCAAGCTTCAAACAAAGATTCGTCGGATATTGTCGAAATTATCGATATCATTTCTCAACTTCGTCACCATCGACGGTGGAAAATACTTTGCCAAAACTTCAAACCATTTCCTCAAGGTATGAATCGAATTCTTCTGAGTCGATCAAACCAAGAAGTGGCATGATGAGTCAAAGAGTATGGAAAAGATAGAGACGAAGGCGCCATCGGAGAACCCATTTTGTTTCATACTTTGAGTGACGGTTAAAATTTATC
Organism: Chrysanthemum lavandulifolium; assembly: GCA_022545495.1. NCBI lineage: Eukaryota > Viridiplantae > Streptophyta > Magnoliopsida > Asterales > Asteraceae > Chrysanthemum > Chrysanthemum lavandulifolium. Next base: position 186,345,929 of record CM040242.1, read on the forward strand.
AAGATGCTTGTTTACATCGTCATCGGGTAAACCATGAAATTGACAAATGCTTTTTACTTGTTCTATCATATGATGTTTCAAGCTAAAATCGGTAGCTTGAATATTAGTTTGCATGGGTCCTCCCTCCCGCACATTGTAGGTTGACATAGCTCCTCCATCGCTCGGAGATCGGGAGCCACATTTTGATTAACGGAGGAGGATTAGGACCGGTTTGGTGGTACGCTAAGCAGCCATGTTACGTAACTCTGCACGCTCGATTCTCGATCAAGTCGCCTTGATCGAGAGCGCATGCACTTAAAACCAAGGCAATTAAAAGAGACCGTATTCAAAACACAATGAACTTAACTAATAATCCCAAGTGAATAAATCACTTATAAGACAAACGCATGTTGAGTGAGAAGCTTTTTAGGTCGCCAAGCTTATTAAAACCCGCTTTTTCACCGAATTTAATGTCGTCGCCCTTATACCCACCACACAGTTTGTTTATCCGATAGAAATAAATCAATTCACAAGCGACACAAAGGCAAGTTTTTGATCTTTAGTTCGGGAACTTATTAATGATAATACCTCCGTTGAGAATGTTATATAATTGGTGTCTTATTTAAGCTCAAAACACAAGAGAAAATCTTTTGTATTTTTAATATGATATATATATATAAAAAGAAAAGAAAATATTTTTACTTTTTTGATTTTTAGAAAATAATAACTTCACGAAGGAAGGATCTCGAGTCACTAATCGTCAAACCTCTAACGATATTGTCGCGACACAACCTCCCAAGAATACGCCCAAAATTTAATTCGTCGAAATGTAGGCTTAGGGTATGTGTATGGATAAAACACAATATCGATATCAAAATAATCACGAGGATAGATTAAAATTCCTTTAGGAAAAAGAATATTAAATCAAACCTGCAGTGATCGTGATACGGATTAGTCAACCCGAATCGCTTCCCAACAAGCGAATTGCCAACGCCGCTTTTGGTTTGGAATTTTAATGCTCGATGTTTTGGATTAATGATTTTGATTTTAAAACTACGGAATTGGGAAAGTAATTAAGGAATCTAATCTACGGAAATCCTAATTACGAGAATTAACTAAAACGTAATAAACTAAACGTAAATAAAATGCAACTACGCCTAATCTATATCCTAAAATAACCTAAAATTACTTTTACTCTAAAATGCAATTTGAAAATTATTTATGAATTAAAACTAATTTTAGGATTTTTCTCGAATTTCTTTGGATTAAAAACTAATTTTTAACTTTTAAATCTAAATTAAAATACTAGAAATTATAAAAATTAAGGAAAAATTATGAAACTATTTTTATAAAATCTAAAATAACTAAAGAGAATTTTCAAAACTAATTTTGTATTTTTCTCGATGATTTTCTATTTTCTACTTAATTTAAAACTATTTAAAACTAATAAATGGCTAAAAATTACAAAATAAGCTAGAAAAATCTAGAAAATTATTTTTGCTTTTTGTATTTATCTTAATCTATGAAAATTTAAAATTATTTTTTGAAGATTTTCCGATTTAATTGTAATAAAAGCTATTTAAAAGTCCTAAAACTGCTTTAAAATAGAAAAATACTAAACAAAGGATGAAAATTTATGAAAATTTCAGTAAAAGTCTAAATTATTATTCTAATTTTAGGAAAATTATAAAAACTATGGCTTATATGTAAGAAGACGAAACTGTAGTGTAAACTGAATTCAAATAAGCTACTAAAATAAGCTAAAGGGCACTATAAGCTACCAAACTGTCTCAGAAGCTAATTTATACTAAAGCTAACTAATATCAACTAATTCCAGCTACTCCTAACCTCTAATAAGCAATCTACCAAGTATTTATACTAAATGTTAACTAATTCCAAACAGCCTCCACCCTCTACTTTGCAGCTTATATACTAGCTTGTCAAGAGAGCTGAAACAGAAACCAGAAATTGGAAACTAGAAACCACCAACCAGAGATTACACAAACCAATTTTTAGGCAAGGATAAGCTATAATGAAGCCTTGAGAGCTTCAGAGAGCTTCAGGCACAACTCAAGAATGGTGAGTGTGCACAGACAAAACAGTCTCGATTTAGGGGCTTATTTGAGCTTATGAATAATCACAAAATTCCACAAAATGGTTTCTCAAACTTGACCATTGAAGAAACTTATCCCAAAAACTCAATAGATTTGGACCAGAAATGAGACTATTAAAAATCTACAAAGTTTTGTGAAAAACCACTTTTACAACTTTTTGACTAATTAGACAGATTATGAAAAGTTGACTAAATTGAGATTTGAATGCAATTTTTGGATTGATTATGCTAAATTATGATAAAATGAAACTAATACAAGCTAGATTATCTAAATCTAATCCTAGTTGCAGCTTATGATTATTAAAAACCTAACTGATGTACTAATTTGAGCAATTTATAGTGATTTTGACTAATGACCGTAAACGAGTACAACACCAAGTCCTAAATGACTTATCGAGACTAATGCAAAGAATAACCTTCTACTAATCGACCTCAACACGCCTATTCAACCGATCCAAACAAATTCTTAAACAAGATATCATGCAACTTATCCTAACCTATTCTCTAATCTAGCCAATGATAGTAACAAATCTATATTCTAACCAATCAATAAGGACTAAAAACCGCAGTAAACAACAATTATGCAATAATTCGCTTGAGAAATGAACTTACATGTGGTCCTAGCCACTATGGCTTGTAACCCAGATTATGAACCACTATTCTAATCCTATTCTCAACCCAATCCACGCCTAAGCTAACCTAAATCCATAACATATCGCCTACTTAACCCAATCCACCCCAAATGCATAACTCATGACTTTGTTTGACTGCTTTTATGATTTGAGTGTAAATTGATTGTAGAACCGAGTAGACCTTAAGATAAGCACTAAATAAGCGATGTATAAGCTTATAAGAGCTTATGGAAACATAAACACAAGTCGATTACAACTAAATAATGATTTAAAATATTTTGATTTTAAAGTATTTTCTTACTTTTGTGATTTTTGTTTAAAAGAGAGAATGTCGAAAACAAGTTTAGATAAGCTAAGATGATTAATCAAACACTAATAAACCATCAAATCAATGAAACAAAGGATTGAGATTAATTGAAGATGAAAGCTAAAATTACTTTTATTAATAAAACTTTATGAGTACAATAGAAACCTAAAACCGAAAATACAAAATGAAAATTAAACATAAAACTTTTATAAACTACTTAATTCTACTCTAATTCTACATGGATTACAATGGTGAAGTGAGGGTATTTATACACGAGCTCGAGGCCTTGGAAGCATCTAGAAATCCCAAACCGGCTTCATTGAGTGCATTGGTAGCCCTCGATCATTCTCCACCTCATCCAATCAATCTAAGCCATCGATCATTACTTCCACTGCTTCCACCAATCGAGAGAGTATAGGCATGTGATACACTGATCGATGACCGGCAACACGCCAGTGTCGATGGTGTCGCGAAAGTACTAATATGCCCTTAATTGCGCTTAATTTGACCAATTTGACGCATGGGTAATTTAGGTTCTTCGCTCCCCGGTTAATTGGGGAAAAGGGTAAAATGTTTTCATGGGTTCATTTTTATATTATTTCGGTTTAGTTTGACCGGTTTTAGTTGGTTCACTGTAGGAACGGGTTGGACCGGTTAAGTATTAAACCTACCGTGGGTTTGGTTTATTTATTGGGCCAATTATAATTGGATTGATTTAGGACTAGTTTAGGACGCAAGTAGAATTATAAGGACCAAAAGTGTAAAAGCCGGAAACCAGGACCATAAGTGTAAATCTAAAAATGTTATCCAAGGGTCATTCTTGCCAATCTCAAATAATCCAAGGGTTGAATTTGCAACTTCGAAACTTCGTGATAGATTCGCCAAATGCTCAAAGTTCGTGGACCGATTCGACAATTCTTTAATCTTCAACATATCTTTCAAAATTATCTTTTCAAAGATAGAATTCTTCACAAATGCAAAATTTCGATCTTCCTACAACTCTAGCACTCTTAATCTCTCGTGCCGGATTTTCGCCCGATTTAGCTTCTTTTGTGTGTTTTGACATATCCATACCGCACAAGACACAAACTCAAGAAAACCACAAATATTAGCAATAAACGGCTCTTTCTTGGTTATTTTGGGTTTATTTTAGAAAAGAAATGATATGTGTTTTGCACATATCGCCTCCCGGAAACATCCAAGATATGGGGGTGCGAACAAAAACGTGATCCCGATTGCAAATTGAATTGACAAAAAAATGCTTCTCGAGCTAGAGTATTGGTCTTTTCTTACACTAAAACACAATTTAGATGCCATGCATATCGAAAAATGTGTGAGAGTGTGTTGGGTACTTGGTTAATGAATGACAAATCAAAAGACACCAACAAGGCAAGACAAGACTTACAAAATTTGAATATTCAGATCGACTTGTGGCTCGTCAACAAAGGAAACGAAAGTGCTCTAAGCCTCATCCAATGTACTCTTTCACAACCAAGAAAGAAAACTTTTGTCAATTCATTAAAGGTACGCGCTTTATTTGAAAATTTCTTTGTTCCAATTAATTCGCGTATTCATTTTGAAAACTTATTCTAATATCATGATTTTTTTCTTAATTCATCAAAGGTGTTAAACTACCCGATGGTTTCGGATCTAACTTCAAGCATAAAGTGACCGACAACGATAGCAACATAACAGCTTGAAGGCTCATGATCACATAATGATGCAACGGTTGCTTCCTCGCTGGACTTCAAAATTACTTGAAGGACCAAACCACCGCAACACCAATAATCGAGCTTTGTTCATTCTTCAAACAAATATGCGCCGAACTTTGATGGTGGATGACATGTTGAAAGCTAGAGAACAATCGATCAATATTTTGTGCGCCGAGCAAATATATCCTCCACTTTTTGACATTATGATTCACTTGGTTATTCATCTCATCGGAAGAGGCTATTGAAGGCGGTCCTGTTTATATGAGGTGGATGTATCCATTTGAAAGATACATGAAAAAGCTCAAAATTATTTCGTAAATAAAGCTAAGCCCAAGGTTCAATAGCGGAGGGTTATATTGCTGATGAAGCATTAACTTTCTGTTCGCATTATTTTCGGGTGTTGAGACGAGATTCAATCGTCCTGACCGGAATGAGGACGGTCCAAGCCCAACGAGTCGATTTGAGGTGTTTCGATCAGTCTGCAAAAAGATTGGTAGACTATCATTAGTTCGGTTTCAAGGAGACACAATGAAGCAAGTAGTATGGTACGTACTACACAATAGTCATGAAGTCGACCCGTACATGAACGAGTACAAGAGGTACGCGTTTTATTTCAAAATTTGTTTTACGTAAGTTGTTATTCGACGACTTATTCTAATATCATGAACATTTACAGGGCATTTCCTGGCAGTGACTTGCAAGAAGGATTTCCTCGCTGGTTTGAGATGAAGGTAGACTTATTGTATGTATTACCCTGTAAAAATAACGACTATTACTTAGCTCTATCTATTCTTAACTTTTTCATAGATTCGTGAATTAAAAGTAAAGAAGGACCCAAGTTGTACTTCCGAGTTATTCGCTTTGGCTTGTGGACCATCATGTACTGCAGTCTCAGTCAACTCTTGCGTAGTCAACGGTGTGAAGTTTATCGTACACGACCGTGATTTACGTCATTCAACTCAAAACAATGGAATTTCAACTCCTAACCCTGATGGAGGAATGTATTATGGCCAGCTTGAAGAAATTCTCGAGTTTTCATATATTTCATTCAATGTTGTGTTGTTCAAAGTCAAATGGTTCGACACTAATAATAGTAATAGGGTAAAACGTTGTACCTATAGAAACAACATTACGCAAATTATGACCGATCGTGTATCGTTTCAAAATGAACCATTCATTCTTGCAATGCAAGCAACACAAGTCTTTTACCTTGATTTCCGGTAAACGTGGTAATTGGAAGGCAGTCAAGATTCTTATCATCGAAAGATTTGGAACCCGGATATCATTGTGGTAAAGACAATCGTGATGTTGTACATGACAACAACTCATCACATATCACACTCTCTACTGAGTTGGATCAGTTGGATTATAACATTATAAATATAGATTTTCAACCAGCGGAAGTTGAGGCACCACCACCAATTATCACTATTGTGGAAGACGAAGATGATATTGATTATGATGACCACGTTCCTCATGATTTAGCATCTGATGATGATGATGACCACGAGAATGAAGAAGATGAAGCTGACAATACTAATAATGTTGAATTTTATGTTGATGATGTGGGTGATTAATCTCAAATTGTAATTTGTAGAAAATACTTAATTATTTGAATGAAATTGTTATCGAGTGGTTAAATGTGTTTATTTGTTTGTTTATTTATTTATTTAATTATTATAATTATCTTGTTGATATATACTGTTATTTATGTGAATGTGTTTATATATATATATATATATATATATATATATATATATATATATATATATATATATATATATATATATATTTCTTCACTAATTTCTATGTTCTTTTACGAGATGGGCGATGTTGTAGCTAGGTCTCACGGTGGCGATGGAGGTAATTCGCCACCTCGTGGTCCGTCGAGGAGGATAGGCACTAATTGCCAGCGTAAGAATTTCTGAATTATTTTCAATTAAACTGTATTTGATTACATGTTATTTTAAATTGATAACTTGTTATTTTATGTCATCATCACTTGAATTTGATTACTTGTAGGCTCTAAAACCAAAGTTGCCAACCCAGATGCCAAAATTGGGAAAGGCGGGAAGGTGGTGCGTGGTCCCACTAAGAACACGGCACTCAAGGCGAAGGTGGCAGTGGATCGTCGTCCTGTGTCGATCGATTTTCGGGTAAACCAGGAGGGGTTTTATACACACGTGGGCCCTCACGCTTCTTGGTTCTCCAACTATGTTGGGGAGGTGTTACGGGACTCGATTCCCATGTTTTGCGATTCATGGGCTAAGGTTCCCGAAACGGCTAAGGCCCACATCCATGACCAACTACACGTAAGTTTTTTTAACCTTTATTTTTTTAATTATTGTGTTTATTTATTCAAATGTGTTTATTTATTCAAACTTGTTTGTTTATTTAAATTTGTATATTTTTTTTATTTATATTTTATTGCAGCACTACTTTGATCTCGACCCACACATTGCTGGCCCGAATGGAGACAAGATTGTTGACAGTATCGAGTATTATCTCCAAAACGATACGATGACAACAAATATAGATACAAAAAAGATCACTTTCCTGAGAAAGGGGTGGAGAGGATTGAGGAGATCAAAAGACAATCCCAAATAACAAGACGCAAGAGGATTGGGATGCGTTGGTAAATTCTGGATCGACACTTTATAATAATAATAATTATCATTATTATTAATAATAATAATAATAATAATAATAATAATAATAATAATAATAATAATAATAATAATAATAATAATAATAATAATAATAATAATAATAATAATAATTCATTTATATAATAGTTTTTATAATTTAAAATACGCAGTTAAGCTTTGGAGAAACCCCAAGAAGCGTAAGATATCGAGGTCAACCGACAAAACCGCATGGCTAACACGAGTTCTAGCCTTCATGGATCTCGATCGTTAGTGCTATTTGCCATAACTTTGTAAGAAACTATTTAATCATTTTATTTATATACATACATGGTGTTGGGTGTGTCGTTATTGATTTCATTTCTAAACAGTTGAGCAAATGGCGAATCGAGGCGGTGGTTGGAGAAGACTTGATAGAGTTATACCACGAACCATACGAGGTGATGTCTTTGAGTCCCGTTATCCGAGACTAGATATGTAAGTATAATTTATTTTCAAAGTCACCCACTTTGATGAAATATAATGCATCACAACTTATATATTACTTTTCTTGTTTTTGTAACTAAACAGAACCGGATGATACGGATGCGGGAAGAGAGCACCTCCGATGGGACCCACATGATCGACATGAGATTCTCCGCACTGTGGTTGGTGGTAAGCAACATGGTCATATTCCCCGGTGTAGGTCAAGTCTTACCCGCGGTGGAGTGAAGAAGACCTTTAGCGCCTCCGACCTCGTGATGAAGCGGACGTGTCCTCACCGCGGAAAGCAGTGTAAAATGATCGAGGAGCTCGCTACAGAGGACCCGAGATGGAGCCGGTGATGGAGTTTGTGAGGTCATTCCGGGTTGGCGGGAGCGACTACACATCGCCCGGATCAGTGCTACTCCACCGGTGGGTCGGGATCCGTGCTACCCACCGGGTGGGTCGGGATCTCGTGCTACTCCATCGGGTGTAGTCTAGAGATACCGGGACGGGAGTGGGGTAGTGGGGTTTGAGATGTCGATTTATGTTAGTTTAACATGTTTTGGATATGTCTCAGAGAATAACATGGATTATTATGTCGTTTATGTGCATTATGTGCTAGGATTCTGCTAAATGGATTATACATATAGTTTTGGACCATTCATGGATAGTAGCTTATGTATAGTTTTGTTGATGATCATGTGTTAACGGTTTTGAACCGTTTTGGCGATTTTGGAAACACATAACTATGTTAGCGATTGATGGGTATATATGATATTATGTTTAGCTAATTTTTGTTGTTGTAGCATAAAACAAAGTTGGTTGTTACATTGTATTACCCATTTTGGCAATCAATTTTACGCAAAATGGGTCGAGAGCTTTCGGGACATGTCCCCATGAAAGTGAAAAAGCTAAATTTATATTGCCACTTTCCCCGGGGATAAGTCTCCGGCAAAAGACGCAAATCAACAGTGCATATAGTTTTTGCAGGGGACATGTTCCCGGAGAAAGTGGTTTGCTCAATAGTAGTGTTCATCTTTCCCCGGGGACATGTCCCCGACAAAACTCATAATTAATTATTCTGATAACGTAATTAGCTAAATAATTAAATATTCAAAAATACTTTCCCCGGGGACGTGTCCCCGGCAAAAAGTAGTGCCATGTCGGACTTGTTTGACCGGTGAAAAATGGCTGCGGGACCCACCTGTCCCCGGTAAATGTGGACATATGTCCCCGGGGAAAGTATTCCCGAGAGGGTATTGCCGGAGGACTTTCGCCGGGGACATGTCCCCAGGGAAACCTTTCGCAGGGGACATGTCCCCGGCGAAAGCCCTGATATTTCCCCTGCGAAAGCCCTGATCGTTGTAGTGAAATGCACATTTCTGTGTTGGCTCGCCTTCTTCAAAATTGAAACATTTAACATTTAAGTATGTATCGCTTCAAATTTCTTATTCGAGAATTAGGTTTGGCACTGTACATCCTGCCACAATTATGACAATTTGCATTTCTATCGGCAAGGGTTGCTCCTTCGATCTTCTCAAAATAGCTTCGTACTAAAGAACGTTCTCTCTTTAAAGTCGTTGAAGAAGCCTTATCTTCTTTATATCCTTCCATACTTTGCTTCGACATATTTGGAAATTCTTCGTATAATTAGAAAATTAAAAAAAATCAAAATTATAAGTATTTTCAATAATTATGGGAGTCATTGTTAAACACAAAACCTAGCATAGTAGCAAAACAAATAGTCCCGGCCTTTAATTCAGGTATAAAAACTGTCCAACAGACCTGTTAATTCAGGTATAATAATAGTCCGAACACTCATTATTCAACTGTAAAAACAGTAACAATCGCCCCATTAACTCATTATTTTAGTTATTTCTCTTTGTGTTCGAAACTCTGACTAACCATACCAATATTACTATACATCAAGTATACTTGTTTGCAGTGTGTAGAAATCCCTAAACATTGATCAAATCCAGTTTATAAATTTAAAGCTTGCGATTTACACACATCAATTTGGTTTTTTAGAAATCAATCACATTTGTATTGATACCGAACAACCATCATTTTGGTATTTAGGACCCATTTGTTTGATGGTTTTTGATAAAGGGGAATTGGTCTGAGGTCTAATACAATTTTTTGGTTTAAGTCTTAGACTAAGGGGTGCTTGGTTGGGGTAATGGGGGGATGGGAATGGCAGGAATGATTAAACATGTTTGGTTAAAACTAGGAATGCAATCATTGTTTAGTATTGGGTAATGAGGCATTACCCAAGAATGGGAGGTATGGTAATGATTACCCACCACCACCGTATGTACCCACCACCACCACCACCACCACCACCACCACCACCACCACCACCACCACCACCACCATTAGCACCACCACTACCACCACCACCACCACCACCACCACCACCACAACCACCCACCACCACCACCACCACCACTTCCACCACCACCACCACCACCACCACCACCACCACCACCACCACCACCACCATCACCACCACCAACAACACCACCACCACCACCACCATTAGCAGCCACCACCACCACCACCACCATACCACCACCACCACCACCACCACCAGCCACCACCATTAGCAGCCACCACCATCACCAAGCCCACCAACATCACCAAGACCACCAACATCACCACCATCACCACCACAGCCCACCACCACCACCACCACCAACCATCTACCACCACCAAAAGCAACCACCACCACCACCACTAACCACCACCACCACCACCACCACCACTTTGGAGGTTAATGTATTTTTCTCATGCCAAGCACTATTAAAGATAATGATAATCTCCATTCCATTCCTTTGCATTCCCATTGCCTTTCCCTTTCCCATTCCCCATTTTGAACCAAGCGCACCCTAAGTTATTGGGTATTAAACCATTTGAATGAATCCTTACTGGACGTGTAAATTTGAGTGGATTTTACAAACCATTTGAATGAATCCTTATGTGGGACTTTCCATTTACTCTATCTCTGGCTTAATAATTATTTTAAAATAATTGCTTCAGATAATTTTTTTGACATAAACAATTATTTAATATAAATACTTAACTTTTTTCTCTCTAAAATATTTCTTTCATTCCATTAACAAATCCATATCCAATTCTAATCGCATTAACAAACCAAACGGCCCCTTATATTATGTCAATATCAGATCACTTAAGATTATGTCAAAGGCATATAGGGACAAGATCCATATTTTAACCTAGTTGATTGAAAACCCGATATTTTTAATATTTCTACAAAGCAAACCCTGAGATGATCGATGTTAATCATTTTTAAGCTCCACTTGCATACAAATGTGGCCTTTATAAAGGTCAATAGCCCACAAGTGGTCTCAAATTAAAAACTAGAAAGTGGACGAGTTTACTATTTGAAAACTTTATAAACGGATACTCACTTGTAAATCGAAATGTCAAACACCCGAAAATCTTAAACGTCGTTGTTTGAATGACATATAATTTATCATTTTATGAATGTTACGGAAGTAAACATACGGTTAATGAAGCAGACATGCACGTTCATTCATCAGATAATGGAAACCCTTCAAGTGAGAACGAATTAAAGGAGACTCAATCGAGGAACTACAACTTCCGGTTGGAAAGATAGACCGTAGACGCTTAATCAGCCCCGAACCAAATGAGTAAATACACAAATAGACTTGGTACAATTGATGCTTACTTGATGAGTCTGTATCACACTCTATATATGGAGTATAACCACATGCGACCCCTTTAACCACGTCCTTTATGCTATTCACTCTACACTTTGTCTCGTTCGGTTTAAGTCCTACATATGAAAAATGGTGTGCATGAACTCAAAATGAAGACCATCATGTGCCTAAACTCGTTCATTACTCTATCTATGTAAACAATGATTTTCACTAACTTTTTTGAATTCTAAACTACAATTGTATACTAACCCAAACTCTTTGAGCAAAGTAAAACACTAAAAACAAGATACGGGCCTTGTATACACTCTTAGCTCATACAGAGCCCATTTACTCTTCTGTATTTTCTTGGTTGGTTATTAAATAAAGTTATGCTAACTTATTTCTTTGTCGTAATTTTGTTTGCTAAAGATTATTAGAAAGTATTATGTTAGTCCATTCAAATTTGTTTGTGAGCTAGGGTCCATTAAGGTTTATATATTGCATTTACAAATGCAACATATGCACCCTAAGCCCACGGTCTTGAGCCAAGTAACGAGTATTGTCTAATAAAGATTAGTACAGTTGCATGTTCTTGTCAATAACTCAATATCAGAAATTTCTTTTTGTACGCCACAGTGTTTCTTGCTGAATAAGAGGTTAAATTGTTTCTTGTTTGTTTGCTTCCTTAGCTTATTTGTCTAGTTCTTCCTTTGTTTCTTGGTTTTCGATTTGCGTGTAGGTTTTTAGTCGACATCTCAGCTCCAGGTTTGATGTGGTCTTTGTTGAGGTTATTAAACTTCACATACAAAATAATAAACAAGACACTACATATTATACACAACGGAAGACTTCATATAATTGCAATTAATTAACGAATAAATAAAGCGTAACATACCTCTTGTAAATAGGCTAGATCTCTTCAACAAAAGTGAAAAAGTGGTTTAACGAGTTATCTTTTACCGTTTTATAACTCAAACCAATTGATGTAATAATAATGTGGTACACCACGTTCTTATACACACGAATTAACCACGAGTTAAAGTGATTGCTAGATCTAACACAAAACAAGTTTTTACTTTGAAAAACAAAACCAAACTATGGAGGGGGTCGGCCGAATATGCAAGAGAAAAGGAGAACAAGGTTTAGGTTAATGTGTTTGCACAAAAGTTAACCCTAAACATTTATCCTTGATTTGTTTATATAGTGTATGGAAATCTTTGGGAACAAGTTATGGTTTTGGGTTGGGTAAACCCTCCCCAAAACCGGCCACTATGCACAAGAGATACCCAAATCTTTTCTTTTTTAACGATTTTCACTATTAGTCATTCTCTTTACATTTAACGACCGTTAGTCATTTTCCGTTAAATGCTTAACGACCGTTAGTCGGTTTTGTGTAATAATTAATCGTAATCATTTCACATTAATTATTTAACTTTAATTCTCATTCGTGATGTGTGCAATCCCGTGGTCACGAGTTCGAATCCGGACATACACATTTATAAATATATACATAAACCAACAGCTCCCACTTGGATATGTTTACAAAACGTGTAATGACATTGGTTAGCGTCTAGCAACACGCCGATGCCCCCAGTACAACTCGTGTATGGTTTTCTGGAGAAAAACCATTTTGATGATTCATCATCATATTCATCCTTTTGTTTCTAATATCATGTCAATAAGAATATGGATCTTACTCATTCCTTAATTAACTATTATGTTTCTCGTTTTATATGATTGATCAAGATTACCAATTCTTCTGAACGTATTCCAGAAGATCTTGGGCATGGCCATGCAAACAACTTGTCAACCCTCGAGGGCCCCGGCAGTATTAAGCTTCAAAACAAATTTGAAGGAAACAAATCATGTTTTAACTACGAGCAGAATTCATAAATTTCGCAACACTTCTGAAAACAATCCTTATAACTACCAGTTACGTATAGCGTTAGATTGCCTCACAAAAATGCACTACATTCATGACATTTCTCTGGTATCTCAAGTCTGAGGATAAACATTTATGATGTACTTAATGACAAAGATCCATAAAGTACCATCATGTGGTTGGTTTAAGTCCTACATTCAATCCATTATCATCTGATATTAGTCATGTTTCGCATCAGTATACTTTCAAGTATATCCTAACTAAAACTCATATTTGTCTTAGTTAAATATCATTCCCATGTTATTGATTGACAACAATGTTTAGAATAACTTAAGTTATTCAAGAATTTAAACATGCAAATATAGGATAACATTATAATAAATGAATAATAAACATAATAAAAATACTTTATTTCATTTGAATAATAATGTTTACAATATCCTTTTATTTAAAATACTTAGTCACATATGGGCATGAAACTACTAGCTAAGCGAGGCCCAAGCTTATCAGATAAATGATTAAGTTTCTCACCAGGTAAGGCCTTCGTTAAAGGATCTGCTAGGTTATCATCTGTGTGAACTTTGAGTAGTTCAATTTCACCTATCTCGACTTGTTCTCGAACATAGTGATATTGTCTAGGATAGTGTCTGGTGCGCTTCATGACTCCAGGTTCATGGGCAAAGTGATTGTAGCAGAGTTGTCACAATACACCTTGATAGGATTTTCAATCGACGACATAACTCCAAGCCCCGAAACAAACTTCCTTATCCAAACAGCTTCCATGGCAGCTTTTGACACCGCTATATAATCATTTTCTGTAGCAGACATTGCAAGATTAGTCTGTTTCTTGCTCTTCCAATCAACAGCGCCACCATTGATGACAAACATTGAGACTTCGTATCATCTTTGTCACACTTCCAGGATGCATCGCAGTAACTTGTAACACTCAGTTCTGCTTCTGGATTTCCCCATACACTATGAACATATCTCTTGTAGCCCTAAGGTATTTAAGAATATATTTAACATCATTCCAGTGAAGTTCACCTAGATTCTGTTGATATCGACTAGTCAAGTTTTGAGCAAACGCCGCATCAGATCTTGTGCATCGCACCACATACATGATAGATCCTACAGCCGAAGCATAAGGAACTTTCTTTATGCGTGCCACCTCTGCAGGTGTTGAAGTAGAGGCTTTGCTACTTAAACCATGATTTACTTGCATCGGCAAATATCCTTTCTTGAAATTTTGCATATTGAATCTTTTCAATATTTTGTCAATGTAAAGACTTTGACTTAAACCATTAACCGCTTTTATCTATCCATGTAGATCTTGATTCCGAGTATGTATGCCACTTCACCTGAGTCCTTCATTGAGAAACATTTACCAAGATAGGCTTCCATCTCATTTAAACTTGGTATGTGATTTCCCATGATTAACATGTCATCGACATATAGAATAAGGAAAGTAACATGACTCCCACAAGCTTTGTGATATACTCATGGCTCATAAAGATTCTGAGTAAATCCAAAACTTTTGATTTCTCCATCAAATCTTTTATTCCATTGCCTTGATGCTTGCTTTAGTCCATAAATGGACCTTTTAAGCTTGCATACACGGTTAGGAAATTATGGATTCACAAACCCCTCAGGTTGTGCCATATAGATGTCTTCATCTAGACGACCATTTTGAAAGGCGGTTTTGACATCCATTTGCCAAATCTCATAGTCATAGTGTGCAGCTATAGCTATGAGAATCCTAATAGTTCTTATGTCCACTACAGGAGAGAATGTCTCCTCGTAATCTACGCCATAGGTTTGAGTAAAACCTTTAGCTACCAGACGAGCCTTATAGGTGTGTACATCGCCATCCATGTCAGTTTTTCTCTTGAAGATCCACTTACTTCCAGCGACTTTAGCATTGGGAGGAAGGTCAACTTCAATCCAGACATCATTCTTTTCATGGATTGCATTTCCCTATTCATAGCAATCTGCCATTTGTCCTTTTCAGGATCAGCCATGAGAGCCTTATAGTTGACAGGTCAATAAGATCCCCAACCATATTTTCCTCCACCTCTACGTTTAGACATAGACGGTCAGGTGCATGTATAGTCCTTTCAGACCTACGAATGGGAACAACGTCAGGTGGAGCACCTAGACTTTCTGACTCTTCTTGAAGTTGGCTAGTATCATCAGAAGGTGTTGTATCTTCATGATCATCTTCCAGATCATATACTCTCCCACTGAGTTCTTGAGATATGAGTTTCAAGAAAGTCTCCATACCTAGCCACAATGACTTTGTTCTTAGGTGGGTAGTAGAAGTAGTAACCCATAGTTTCCTTAGGGTATCCTACGAAGATACACTTAACAGATCTTAATTGGAGTTTATCTGGTGAGTCACGTTTAACATACGCCTTACAACCCCAGACCTTTAAGTAAGAAAAGTTGGGAGCTTTTCCTGTCCATAGTTCAGCCTCCATAGTTGGCTCGATCATTGTTTCTGTGATTTCTTCTTCTTTTCATCTTCTTGATCAGAAAAATAATCGAATTCTAACGAATCCGAGTAATCAAAGCTTTTGGTCTTGAAAAGCTTCCTTAATGAATAAAAGGCTTGTTTAGGTTCTTTATAGGGTTCAATGAGCTCTTGTTTGGAATTCATGGTCATACACTTCTTGAAAACAAGACAACAAGTATCAGTAGGATAGGTTGAAGAAGTATAATTACAGAAAACTAAGAATCAAAACAGAATACGAACAATAAAAGTTGCTGATATCTGCAGACGATAGGCCGTATCCAATAACCTAGATACGTCGTATATTAAGAATAAAAATATAGATCAGCCTTTTAGTCAGATAAAAATATACGCCGTATTGACAAAGATCAATGCACTCGTATTTTTGGATTTTCTAATTTGCTTATATAGAAGAAAATAAATACGCCCTATATGCAAAAGTTGATGCGGCGTACTCTCGTTTTAAAATTTAAGCTTTTTATTTAGAAAATAACAGTATCGAGATAAATCGATACGTTGTAGATTTAAAAATTCGCACTGTTTTGAGAATTAATATAGATTAATACGCCGTATAAGCAAAAGCTTATGCGTCGTATGACTTTTAAGGGTTTTAATTAATTCTGATTAAAAACAGAATACACCGTATTTATGAGAGTAGATGCTTTGTACCCGAATAATTAAATAAGATACACTGTATAAATAATAAAAACGCAATACGCCGTATCTATGAGATTAGATATGTCGTATCGTTTAGTTCAGTAAAATACAACAGACATATCAGATTCGCCTTAGCTGTAAAAGCGTGAGCCTTGATTATGGCGTTACGCCACGCCACGCTTAGCGCTATTTATAACATTGGCTAAATCATAATCAAATTTAAATATGACATGCTCGGAATTAACCCCTTAATTTATTACGGTATGTTGTATCATCTCTTCCCGCATTACATAAAAACTTCCATAGCCACCAAATAATTTTCAAGCCACCACCTGCAACTACACAAGCAAAGAGGTAAATGTTAATCTAGTAATTTTATTACAAAACTAAAATAACAGGGATAAATTTCAATAATATAAATAACAGAAGATACTATTTCCTCCCCCGGTACGGATACTTTGACAGCGTTGTTGGCTAAGCATCACATACTTCCTCCCCCGGTTATGCATGTTTCCTTGCTCTCTAAGCCTCCACTTGTTGTGGATGTTGATAGCGTTCTTGGGTGTATTCAATCTTTCCCAAAAGGGACTTCTTGTGGGCGGGACGGATTGAGGGCCCAACACATTTTAGATGCTTTTTGCGGAGAGGGGTCGGCGATTGCTGTTGGGTTACTCAAGGCTATCTCTGTGGCGGTTAATTTATGTTTGGGGGGGAGGTGCCCTAAGGTTTTGGCGGAATTTGTTGCATCTGCGCCCCTCACACCGTTGCTCAAACCGGACAATGGGATTAGGCCTATTGCCGTGGGAACGATTTGGAGGAGGCTGGTATCCAAGGTGGGCATGAGGGTGTCAGAGGAGATGTCCAATTACCTTGGTGATTTTCAATTAAAGGGAGTCCTTAGTGGGGCGAGGCCGTGCTCCATAGCGAATGATTCTTACATGAGTTTCATTCGGATGGGTCGTTGGCTATGCTTCTCGTTGACTTCTCAAATGCCTTCAACTTGGTGGATCGGACCGCCTTTTAAATGAGGTTCGGACTCGATGCCCGTCTATTTCCTATGGGTAGATTTTTATATGGTCACGGCGAGGTTATATGTGGGTGACGACCATATTTGGTCCACCACCGAGTTCAAGAGGGGACCCTTTAGGACCTCTTCCTTTGCCTTAGTTTTGCACCCACTTGCCCACCGGATTAGGGATTGTTGCGCCTTCTTTTCCATGCTTGGTATTTGGATGATGGTACGATTATCGGTGACACTAAAGAGGTAGCTAAAGCCTTAGATATAATCATGGTTGAGGGCTCCCACCGGCCTTGAACTCAACATTAAGAAAAAGAAGTTTTTGGCCCTCATGTAATGGGGTGAAGGTGCAGATGGTTTGTTTCCACGGGATTGGGAGGCCGACATTGGGTGTGAAACTCCTTGAGGCGTCATAGCAGGGATGCGTGGTTTATTAGTAGTTTGGTTGTGAAAAGGGCATCTCGTCTTTGTGGAACTAATGAGTTGTCTCACAAGTCTGCGCGACCCTCAATCTGAGCTCCTTTTGCTTCGCTCATGTATGGGCGTCCGAAGTCGATATTCGGTCTCGAGCGTGCCATCCTATGTATATAGGGGAAGTCTGTTTGTTTTTGACAATGGCCTTCGAAGGCAATAGAGGCCATTGTGGTTTGTGGGGCCCTTTTTGGGGATTTTCAATGGAGGCTCGCATCCCTTCCGACTCGGTCAGGTGGGTTGGGTTTATGTTCTACCGTGAGGATGTATCTACTTATGCTTTTGTGGCCTCGAGGCGCAATCTTGGAGTTTGCGGATCACATTCTTCGGGATGTGGTATTGATGGGGTTGACTCGATTATGGGTATGCAATGGATCGCTTGCGCATGTCCCTTCCCGATTTCGATCTTAGCGGTTTCTCTAACAAGGACACCGCCCACCTAAAGCCCAAATGTTTTGGCGTGTGCCTTTTTAGTGGAATCGTCCGGAGTTTGGGAGAGAAATTTGATTTATCCCTCGGCAAAAGTGGTGTTTGAATGTCTCCGAGCTCCTCATGCTCAAGATTTCTTCGTTATCCCCATTGAAGGGCTAGGCCAACATATGTCGACCAGAGTACCGGACTATCCTTAAGTACCGGCTAATGATCCCTCTGCTTTTCGGTGATGAGCCTTGCCCACCGCCACAAGGTTTGTCTAGATTCCTTTGGCGAGCATGCGGTCCATTGCAAGGAGTTCTGGGTTTCAAATATAGGCATGATTTGGTTAGGGATGTTATGTATGATGTTCTTAAACGAAAGGTGAATTTCTTCTAAAAAGATGCCCGTGAACTTTCTCGACAGATCCGCTTGAAGGAGGTCTACTTTACGACCACTAATATACTTGTGTTTGGATGGTAGGAAACACGCCATGTGTGGATCTTACTTAGAGTGTCCCTCTTGTTGGGCTAAGGACAATGGGTTTGTTATGACAAGCGGCGTTGAAAGCGGAATCGAGCAAAGTTGCTAAACACGAAAAAGCTGTTTAGAGAATCAACACGATTTACCCTTTGCTTTTGATACATTTGGGTTCCAAACGGCCAATGGAGTTTTGGTAGGGTTCAACGGGTTGTCAGAAAGTAATTTTATGACCCTAAGTCACAAAATTTCATTTTAGTAGAACTTGGTTTGCCATTCAAAAGGTGTGTGACACATTGCCGCTTGGATTCATCGTCATCTTATCAGAATCCCTTATAAAAAGTTAGTTGTTAAAAAAAAAAAAAAAAAAAAAAAAAAAAACTATTTTTCTTAAAATGTCCCAATTTCATAACAAACCCTTTTAAGCTGGTCGGATTGGCTCGGTTTTCCGGTGAGCTTGATTCCAGTAGGTACATATTTAGTTCTTTAATAGCGTGATTACTAATAATTGTGGTTGTTTTGACCAACACCCACCAGGTGTTCGCTGAAATGCTTCAATGAGTCAGTCTATTGCATTATCAATAAACTCTATAATCTAAATGTTTTGTATGTTCCTATTGCCATTGTTTTGATGAACTGTTCGATGAAATGATTGTATAACATTTTTGTTTATATCTATTGTCCGTTGTTATTCGTGGCCTAACTTATTTTCCTCGGTATAGGATTTGAATGTGCCGATTTATATTGATGACTTATATCGTCTTTTTATTAGAAAAATGGAAGTGGTAGATAAAAAACCCAAAGCATCGCAAGTTGCACCACAAGAAGATGTGATTAGCAGTATGCCGGATATTGTCATAAATAATATTTTTGATCGTTTGCCAATACAAGAAGCGGTAAGGACTTGTATCTTGTCGAAAGATTGGAGGTATAAGTGGAATATACTCTCACAGCTTGTTTTTGATATAGAATTTTTTGGATTCCTACAAGCTACAAAAAATGAACGAGATTGTGGGAGGATTATTAGTAGCCTGATGCATCATCTTAAGGGTTCCATAAAGAAGTTTGTTCTTTGCATAGATGACAAGTGTGACTCCGTTATGGATGCTGAAGAGATTAATAAATGGATTATTTATTTAACCGAAAATGGACTTACGCAGCTGACTATTAAAAATCGCGGAGAACGACCACTTAGGCTAACTAGCCATATTTTCTCTTATCTAGAGTTAACACAATTGGAGCTTCAAAACTGTGAGTTGCCTCCAGGGACTGACTTTCGCGGTTTTCCCAATCTTCTCGGCTTAAACTTGGATTCGGTGGACATTGAAACCTACAGATGCGGGGAGTTTCTGACGCGGTGTCCGAACCTGGAAAGATTAGTTTATTATTTTTCGAATTATGATATAAATGAGACCGACATTGCTAAACTTGTAAATCTCAAAATGTTATTATGGCAATTGGGTACCTTTAAGAATACAAAGATGATCACAAGCTCCAAAATCTTTATGGTTATGGGATTTTTAACAAAACTCAGCGAGCTTAGTTTATTTTTTCTTAATTGCCAGGTAAAGTTAAGTTCCACCATATATAATATATCCAACATATATATTTGAATGTTTCTTAACAAAATAGAGGGGCGGCTTTTTCTTGCAGCTATTGGAGGATGCTAGAAGGAGTGTCCCGACATCTTTCCCATGCCTCAAGAAACTTAATTTATTAGGAATAGATTTTAGCAGTAAAAGTATGGTGTCCTTTGCTGTTGAACTGATTTGTGCATGCCCGAATCTGCTTTCTCTTAAGATTTGTGCATTATACGAGGATCTGCTCTCTCTTAAGATGAAAGTGAGTTGGATGCATGTGATCATATTGAAATATTCGTTATCCTAAACTCTTTTGCTAAACTAATTCATTTTATAGACTGCAATTGAAGATGCATTCCAACCTGGTTCTTCAGAGGTCGATTATAGCAGAATGGGACAGCTACAGCTTCGGAACGTGGAGTTGTATTCCATTACAGGTTCAAAGAACGAGGAATGTATGATAAAGTCCTTACTTGCTTGTTCACCTTTTCTAAAGAGGATTATTATAAATGCGGACTCACAAGTTTTTGGTGATGACCATGAAGATAGCGAATTTGCTACAAAGTTGTTAAAGCTGCATCGAGCCTCTCCCATAGCTGAAATAGACCTTGTCCGACGACGTTAGTCTATTGAATCTCTTTATTTGTTGTTGTGGCTTTGGCAACACTCTTTATCTGTATCTGTAGCAAATAGTTAATGTGTGATCAGTGAAACATCTGGCTGGTGAGGGTTTATGCTTCCTTTAATAAATAGGATTTCTTTTGTCGTATGTTTGGCATAATGCAATAGCCCTATGACCTCTTTTATACTCCACTGTGTTCTTTGATTGGAACACAAAGCTGGAGTTTTCTTAAGCAAGATACAAGTTTTATGCCAACTTGTATTAGTTTTTTGTGATTTCAATTGCACTCAATCTAGCTTTGTTTTTGGGATGCGACTTATGCTACCAAATAGTTAATGGAGAAATGTACTCAACTAATGTAATGTACATTAGGATATGATCTATGACAAAAGCATACAGGGAAGGTGTTTGCAACTATGTTTCAAGAATTACACTTGATGTTATAGCAGAAGCATATGTTGAAATAGGGTCTTGCCTTGTCTATACTTGACCATGATCTTTTTAATTTGTATGGTTTTTTCAACTTGTCTGCTTATTATTTAGTGTTGGCACAAGTTTTCTATTTGTATATCACAAAACAAAACACATGACTGTAAGAAAGAAAGGTTTAGGTGATTTGGATGACCTGCTACTAAAGTACTATACTGCAATTAAGAATCATGTACTTGAGAGTCGAGACTCGACATGTATCCAAATCTAGTCAATATAGAAGATCAAATGTCTTGGATAAAACATGGTAAACTTAACCATAGTCTAAAATCACATACAATTTAATAGAAGTTGTATTAGAAACAAACATATTTGTTAGTTCATACATCAAGTAATTAACCGAGACTTTTAATTTAGAATGAAGGGAACTCAATGGATGAACCACAACTTCCATGAGGAAAAACAGGACACTCAATGAAGCCCGAAGCTGATGAGTCCACACACAAATAGATTTGGTACAATTGACTATTACCAGACTCATCCTTATTGCACTCAATCCATGGAGTATACCCACTCGCTCCTTTGATCGCATCTTTTATGCTACTCAAAGTATACGTTTGGCCATTGGGTTGAATCCCTGCAACATGGTTTTGATCCAAACACAACATTGTAAACTTTGGAACAACAAAAATACAGTATGTTTTAACTACAATTTATTATTAGTTGTACCTGCATTTTGGAGAGCTTTAAGAATGTCTATTTCGGTTTTGAGGTTAAGAGCAGTCGAGAAATAACCATGTTGATCGAGTACTGATTCAGAGCACGTGCCATGCTTGTCCCACTCATGACCCCAAAATGTTAACCCATCGTTGCTTGGGCACGATAATGTTGGCCAATCGGACTGCATTTGTCTCATAAGGTCCGAAATCTAGAATTCACATAATAACAAGTATCCTTCAATATTTTTGTTACATAAGACAAACATGTAGACCAACAAAAAAACAAAATTTTCGTAGCATATATCATAGACAAGACAACAACCTTGGATGAATCGAAAGGATTGCTAGAGTCACAATTTGAAGGATATGACCCATCATTTCTATTAGGCCAAAGTCCATGAATTCCAAAATCCGAAGCCGGTTTTCCTATTTTCGGGTAGCAACAACCTTGTTTTGTGTCACAATATGATCCTGGCCACTACAAAAAAACATTAAAACTAAATGATTATAAACTATACTTTTCCATGAATTATAATATGAAAGGTGTTGAAATATTCTAAAAAACCTGTTGAACAAAGTAGAAGAAATCGAAATCTTGAGAAGCACAAAGAACAAGTAGGGAATTAAGGGTTAATAGTTTGATCAACAATAAACCATTTTTGGATTGCATGTTCATGTTTGTA
Source organism: Chrysanthemum lavandulifolium (assembly GCA_022545495.1). NCBI lineage: Eukaryota > Viridiplantae > Streptophyta > Magnoliopsida > Asterales > Asteraceae > Chrysanthemum > Chrysanthemum lavandulifolium. Next base: position 186,368,926 of record CM040242.1, read on the forward strand.
AGAAAGTGAGTATGTGTTTAAAGATGTGCTTTATGTGTTTATTTATAGGGATGTTAGTGTGTGTATGAAACTATCAAATACAGTAAAACCTCTATAAATTAATAGTGTTGGGATCGGGATATTTTATTAATTTAGCGAGATATTATTATATCGATAAATTAATATTTATTAATTTAAAAAGGTTTTATGTATTACAATTAAATTTTCAAGTCTAATATACTAGCTAGCATAATTGTGATATATTATTAGAGATGAAATAAATTTGAAAACAAGTTCCAATTTTATGAATTCACATTCACACTTTAGGAAAATAAAATTAACACTTTTTGTTTGAATACGAAGATAACGACCAACTCTTTAGTGTTAATAAGGAGATTTTAAGATAAACTCAATATATATTGATTCATTTTTACTAAACAATCTTGATTTTCAAGTATATCACACACACACAAACATATATACATATATATGAAATTTTAGTAATTATTAATTTATAGTTTTATTTGGACTAATATATATACACTTGGGTTTCAAAAATTATTATCTTATTATTTTATCGATTGAGGCCAATTTGACTCATTCCCAAGTTGGAACGGACAAATTATTAATTTTATCGATGTTATTAATTTATCGAAGATTAATTTATAGAGGCTTTACTCGTAGTATTTAACTCAAGATGAAGAATATAATGTGTTTTCTTTTATTTGAGGGAGATAATTAATGCATTAGTGTTTACTACAATTAAATGATCATTAATTATTTCTGTTACTCTTTATATTTGTTTGTTACAAATACATCTCTTTTTTTTTTTTTTTTTTTTTTTTTTAGCTACTAGTAATCATGTATAAGTGTGCATCTAATATCAAGTCTACTTGATGATCGTTGCTTATTTTTTGGTACTATCTTACAACAGGAGTTGAGATTATATCGTAAAAAAAGTGTGCATATCATAGATATGCATATATAGTGTTATCATATGTTTATTGTAGCGTGCACATCACCTTTTAGGAGATACAAATCATCTATTCATCTTCATCTCATAGCCATACATTTAATAAAGTTTCGTTCAAAACTTAACATTAAACATTAGTATGGATATATCCATTTGTTTCTCATATAGTTAAAACTTGAGGTAAGCATTGGTTATTTTCAAGGATTTAACATTAAACTCATTAATTAATGAATTATTATAATTAACATGTATTTATATTTTTGAACATGATGACTCTTAGTTTGACTTAGGCATAGAGACATGGATGATTGCAAAGTAGTAGTATTAGGTTAATAATTGGCACTTTCTTAATAACGTTCATAATTGGTATTTTACCTCCTCATATTCAAAGAAATTGACTCCAAATCTAATCTTGCAAGGCACCATGCTAAAATTCCAACTTAACAAGAGATATATTAGATAGTAATCGGAATACATGTCTAACTGATATGCCTAATTATATGTTTAAATCAATGTGTCAGCATTCTGTTGGTGATAGTAGGGGGACTCACTTCTTCACAAACAAATAAGTTATCACCACATTTATTTAAACAAATAACTAATCACATTTTTAGGCCTTCCAAACATTTTCCATAATAGTTTATACACTACAAAATATAATAGACACTTGTTTCAGGTAAAAATTGGAACCACCAATCATATTTGATCGAGTAAATATCACACGCTGTTTTTGTTTTCCAAAGTTATATTTATAGCTTTCATACCATGAAACTAACAAAAACATTTCTAGTAAATAAGAAGTCACTAAGAGATGGTGTGTGTGAAACAAAGAAAGCATTTAGGGATATTCCACCACAATGCTCGGCAGTGCATCTCCTAACTACAATAATTGCAACACAAAATAATCAGATACATGCAAAAAATGTTGTTATGTTTCTTAATACATAAATGTATATAGTTTGTATGTTGTTAATAGTAGTGGTGTTCCCATTGGCAACTCCTTCTGTTCACACCAAAGTTCATTAGTGTATTCATACTCTTCATATGTACTAGTTTTTATTACTAAGCTAGTACCCACATTTGGAATTGTTTGACCCTGAACTTTATAGATAGTCATTGTAAAGCTAAGGTGCACAAGGAATTGTGTTCTCTTTAGGTTTAAAGAGGAACATATCTTCTTCAGATAGAGCAAAAGAAATTAAGTATCTTCACGGCCAATTCCAGAATTCAAAATCATACCTTACAAAAATTTAGAGTGTGCATTTATTAAACGCATTTGTAGCGCTGGGGAATTATTTTAGATTGTGCATTCATTAAACGTATTCCTCCATTAAACACAATCCTTATTAAGTTTTCTAACTTTCCCCCATTAGCATTTTCATACTTTTCACCTTGACTTTTCCCTCCATTAAACGTTTTAACATTTCAAGTTTAACCATTCACCTTGACTTTTTTTTTCAACATTTGAAGTTTCAACAATTCCCCCTTAACCATTTTTACATTTTATGTAGTATAGATATAGTATATAGCAGGGTACCCGCGCGTTTCGGCGGCGGATACCCTGTGACGAATAACCGAAGAAATAAATCTCGATGAGACATGATTCACCAGTTTGTATCGGTTTCAACAGGTCATCTTTGGTTCGTTTTCGGATGGCTTTGATTGGTTAGCGGAGCCGGTGGAGACACCAGTTTCCGGTTGAACACGTTGGTCCGATCCGGTTTTCAAAACTATATGTAACATCAACTTTTTAGCTTGTATGAAGTTTTGTGTATTTTATTAATTTGTATAATGTGTATAATAACATGTACTTTTCATTTTAGGGTGTTTTAAAAATAATATTAATTAGTGTGTTTAATTATTTTATATTTTGGATTATGTTGTAGCTTTTTTAAATTGTACGTTATGAAATTTTTATTGTACTTTTTAGTAAGTGGTATTTTAATTGGTTGTTTTTAATTTGGTAGATTTGCTTTTAATTGGTTGTACAATGTAAATAAATTATTGTACTTTTAAGTAATGTGTGTTTTAATAAGAGTATTAATTACACTATGTATTTCTCTCTCATTTGACTAATTTCAAATATTCAACTTTTCAACTTTGACTGTTTTTCTAATATATGTAGTATAGATAGGTGAGTACCTGCACTTGGAGACAACGGTTCTTAGCGGTAGACAATTAACGATATGCGATATTATGCAAGTGTTTCGTTTAATATTCAAAATAGAACGTGAAAAGATCAAAATGTAATTGCAAAACAAAAATTCTTAACATGGTTTGGCATTCACGAATTGTATGAGAGTATATGATATGAATATTTTACAAAGTTACCATGCAAACCACATTTTTCACTTTTCACATTCCACTTTTCCAATTCTTGACTTATTGACCATTTTTTTATTTTATGTACGTATAGATATGTTATCCTTAAGAATATACTAATATCTTAATAAGATCTTGATCTACTTACCCACTTGCATGTATCACCCCACATCACTCCAACACACTCACTTAAAATACCCCTCAATCACAATAAGAACTAACTCACTTCTCTTCATTTAGGCCCACCCACCACCTTTTTTCTTTTTATTTTATTTTCTTTTCCATATTTTTCTCAAACGGTTCACTTGAATTGATTTTTGTCGTTTACCATGTCGTTGCACTGGCGAGAGGGGAAGTGGCGAACAAGCATGGTGTCGTGGCGGTGGCGGTCAACCAGCGGGTCGCCACGTTGAAACCATGAGCCACTTCCGTATACCCCATGCTCTTATTACACAATTAGACCTAATTGATATATGAGACTGAAATGTTTTGATTTTGGTTTTCTTGTAATTAAGTTTGGTTTGATATGTGTGTGGCAAATTAAACGGTTTACGTCGACGAATGTAGTTATATGGTGTGTTTGTTAAAAGTAGCAGTAACAGTGGCTTGTGGTTGTGAGCAGTAGCCGTGAATCATATAGCCATAACTCACTACTTCTTGAGCAAGCATTGGAGAATTAGTCTTCCTAAAAAAACCACAACTCACCGCTTTTTTGTCAAACGACCACTAAAAATTAAAATGCTCATTGTTTACCGTTCACAGCCCCAAAAAGCTTCACACTGTTTGGCAGCAAGATACCCATACTATACATATATACTATCTCATTTTCACCATCTTACAAAGTACATTTGGTGTGCGCTTTTTTAGAATTGTAGTTTTTGTTACAAAAATAATCTCCTCCAAAACAAGTAGTTCTGTTTGGATACATCAACTTCAAGCTTTTATTTTAAACAAATAGCTTAAAATGAAAAGTTGATTCATGAAGTTTTTTAAATGTCTATTATTTATTAAAACTTTAAATTACTAATATACCCTCCAAACATTTATTTACAATTCTGATTTGTCCTTTTATGTCATTTTACATATTATAATTACATTTAATAATTAATTTACCATACATTAGTTTTATTAAACATACCCAAAGTATGCTTACAAAAACTCTAGTGAATGCATGGCTGTCTTCAAAAGGACGACCATTGGGGATTAATTTGAGGATAAATTTAGGCAAAGTCTGCTTACGAATAGTTAGGACATAAATGAAGCCTAGCCCAACTAATCAAGTTGGTGAGAAACAAGAGACCTGAGACCAAAGTATGCTTACAAATGGTTGTCTCCAAATGCTTTTATCGTTTACAATTTATTTCAATTTTCTCATCTTATATGATTAGAGAACATGTTGAAGCTGTCGAGCCGTGATGTATATATATGTGCCTATGCATCTTTGAGTGCAGCATTTTATTTAAGTTGTTGACTTTTAATACTCATAATTATATATGAAGCCTAAACATAACGTTCCAAGTTTCGAGCAATAATCTAGTTGAGTCCAAACACGAGCCTATATGAGATTGAAGAACCATGTTTTGAGCTTATTCAGCTCAACTTGTTACACCTCTAAATGACCTAAGATACATAAATAATCGATATTGTTTTAAAGATAAAATGAAATCCAATATGAAATGTTGTTATTCCAATAACATAAAGGTGTAAGAAACATTACAAACAGAAAAAATCACATACAGAATTAACTACAGATTAAAGAAGCAAACATGTTCAACAATCACATTAGTCCATTTACGTTAGAACGTAGGAAACTCGATGCTTGAACCGCAGCTTCCGTTAGGAAAGACGGGACATTGAATGAAACTCGAAGCTGATGAGTCCACACACAAGTAAATTTGGTACAACTGACTGTTACCCGACGAGTCATTATTGCACTCTATCCATGGAGTGTAACCACTTGCACCTTGAATCGCACTTTTTATGCTACTAAGACTATACTTTTGGCCATTTGGTTGAATACCTGAATCAAATGTCACATTTGTTATAAATTCACTAAAATTAATATTTACTTTCCAATGATTTATGAGTAAATCATAGTATCATACCCGCGCTTTTGAGAGCTTGGAGGAGATTGATTTCGTTCTTAAGGCCAAGTGTTGTCGCAAAATAACTATGTTGATTAAGAACGGATTCTGAACACGTCCCATGCTTGTCCCACTCGTGGCCCCAGAATGCTAGCCCATTGTTGCTTGGGCACGCTAAAGTTGGCCACTCTGACTGCATTCGACTCGTAAGGTCTGAAATCTGTAGTTTATAAATCAACGTCATTAATATTGTTACACATATGAAAAAGAAAAACATATAGAGTTATAAATCATCATAACTAAGAAATGGTAAAAGGACCACCTTGGATATATCGAAAGGGTTGCTAGAGTCACAATTGGAGGGATATGATCCATCATTTCTATTAGGCCAAAGTCCATGAATTCCAAAATCTGAAGCCGGCTTGCCGGTACTTGGGTAGCAACAACCTTGTTTCGAGTCACAGTATGATCCTGGCCACTACAAAGACATTTATATCAAATGATCATGTGGTCACAAAATTCTCAAGCACTACAAAATGTTATTAATTCAAATATATCAAAAATGTTACGTAAGGGTAAAGTCTATAAATGCTAAACGTGGTCACTTTGTTGTGCCATTGCGAAACGAATTTGAAAGTACGTTCATCAAAAATAGGTTTTTATAATGACACGTCAAAATGATCACGTTTATCACTTATAGACTTCATTCGACAAAAAACAGTTACTATAAAAGTGACTAGAGTACGTAGTTGTAACTGAATAAATATATACCTGTTGAACGAAATAAAAGAAATCGAAATCTTGTGAAGCTGAGAGTACAAATAAAGAAAGAAGGGTCAAGAGCTTGATGGACAAGAAGACATTGTTGAATTGCATCTTCATGTTGCAAGTGTTTGTGTGTTTATGATATATGGTGTATTATGGTGTGTATTTATAGGGGTGAGATGTGTGTATGAAAAGGTATGAACTCAATATGGTGAATATCATGTTCCTTTGTTTTATTAGAGTTGATAGTTTAAGTGATGATTGAGACACATGAATGTCTTTATGTGTTTTACTCAATAGTCAATACAATATGTAATGAGGGTACATCATATTAATGTTTTAAGTAAAATTTATGATACTCCATATTTCTCTTTTTGTTCTCCTCTATTGCAATACTCCATATTTCTCTTTTTATGACCCATAAAAAAAAAAAAAAAAAAAAAAAAAAAAATGTTGGCAAATGTATTGTACATAAATATATTAAAGTAGAAAAAGCTACGTTAAGAATCATAATCATTATTATATTTTTGAAAACTTAAAAATACTCGTTCAGTCCTATAATAAATGTTTACTTTCATATTACATAAAATTTTATAAAATCTCACTATCTAGTAATTACATTTCTAACCAATCAAATATTATATTTACTAACTAAAGTTTATTTTCATTGAGTGAAATATAAATGTCATTTTAAATTCCATTCGTAGCCTATAACAACGATTACGTAATCATTATCATCATCTATTTTTAGGTTTCTTTGGCCCATATCCTTTTTGGACAAACTAATACTGTTAATTGTCACTTGTGATTGTTCAAGTTGTTAGACGTAACTATATCGACTTAAAAGTTAACTCAAAAGTCAAGTAATCATAATTTTTAAAAACGCGGAACCAAAACTTTAGTCTTAATTATTCGGGTAATATGATCAAATCAAGGGTCACTTTTTAGACTCACAATTTATTTTTTATTTGATAGGCCATTCACATATTGCTAAGTCATTGACCCTTTGATCTTGTTCGAGTCACTACTTAAAAGTGTAAACCGCTAGTTTTCGGGAAAAAGTCGTTTTAGATATAATTATCTGAAACGTATTGTTAAAACGATAATATAGTTATTACTTAATAGACGGTTTTTCGCGTATAGCAACGATGATGTGTACTAGCGTTAATTTGTGTGTGTATATTAATTTGTGAAGTAAGTGAGAGCGAAAAAAATTTGTGAGTTAAATTTACTCTCTTTCCCCAAGCAATTGTCATCTTTCCATTTCAAATTGTCTCAATTTAATCGTCTATTAGTAAAAATGGATAGGAAAAATTATCGAGTTTACCCTATTACCCTTTTGTTTAAGTTATTATTGCAACAAATCTTAACTTAAAACTAATTAATTAGCTGATATAAAACTGTTATTATTCAAAATGTGATAATAATAATAATAATAATAATAATAATAATAATAATAATAATAATAAGAGTGTTCGGCGTTTCTCTATGACCCGGGATAATAATAATAATAATAATAATAATAATAATAATAGCAATTGTCACCTTACTTAAGCGTGTTCATTTCTACGACCCAGGACATTGGGCGTCGTGTTAGCTTCATATCTTTAATAGGATTGGTTTACTTATTCTTTGAGGTGTGGGAGCTCGATTGGTTTCGAGGCTCCACCAATCTTTGTAATCCTATGAGTTTTAATAAAAGTGTGATTTAAAAAAAAAAAAAAATAATAATAATAATAATAATAATAATAATAATAATAATAATAATAACAACAACAACGATACGGAGGCAATTCTATAAACTATCTCATTAATGGAGGCAATTCTTAAACTTAATGATCCACAATGTGAGCTCCTCCTTCTTCATATTTGTGTCGGGGTTGCGAAATTATCTTATGCTTTGAGGACATGCTCCCCTTTATATTTATGTGAGGCCCAAGTTCAGTTTGATCAGATGCTACGTGCCTCTTTGGAGAAGATTATTACTGCCTCAGGACCAGGTTTTGGTGATTGGCAGTGGCGGATGGCCACTCTCCCAATCAAGATGGGTAGGCTGAGCATCCCTGCTGCTAGTGATATTATCCAGTACGCCTTCCTCGCCTCTCGATTGCAAATGAGTGATCTACAGGACAAGATATTGGTAAAATCTGGAATTAATTTTTATGGTTCCTCATTTCAGCATGCTCTTGATTCTTTCAATATTGCTTGTAACATAGACGTGCTCTCTGTCACCATTGACGCTTCTGCCCCTCATATGATGAAAACCTTGGCGAAGTGTTACTTTGGTGTAATTGAGAAATATCTTGTTTCCAAGTACTCATTAAGTCCTAGACAAGTGGCTATTCTCAATAGCATTCGCGCCCCTCATGCATAAGATTTCCTATTCACCATATCTATCGATGGGTTGGGCCAGAGGATGAACCATCGCCAATTCCGGTCGGTGTTGTGTTATACGCTTGCTATACCTATGTTTTCTGAAGGCAGTCCTTGTCCGAGTTGTAATGTGCATCGTATAGACCAATGGGGAGATCATGCATTTCCCTGTTCCAGCGAAGTGGGTGTGAAGTTCAGGCACAACCTGGTACGTGATATTCTTGTGGATATATGTTCCAAGGTAGGGATCATGGTACGGAAGGAGGCTCCCATGGGGTTTCTTTCAAGGGATGGGAAAGAGCTACGTCCTACAGACTTGTTACTATGCAATTGGATCCAGGGTAAGGATGCATATTTGGATGTGACTGGAATCTCTCCTTTTGTTGGTATTGAGGCGACTTCGTGGGCCCCGGGGGTAGCCTTACATAATTCAGTGGAGAAGAAGAAAAAGAAATATATGTCCCAATGTGAAGACAACGGTTACAAGTTCATACCATTTGCTTTTTCGACATTTGGGGAGCTTGACGTAGAGGCTTTGGATACACTTTCACGCATCAAGACTATTGTTGTTAGCCACTCAAATAATGTTAAGAGTGGTGCATTTATCTTTCATAGACTAAGTTTTTGTATTCAGAAAGGAGTGGGAGCCAACTTGTGTCTCGGCTTCCCACCAATTTTTCGTAAATCTTGTTGTTTTCTAATGAAGTTTTAATAATAATAATAATAATAATAATAATAATAATAATAATAATAATAATAATAATAAAGTTTTTCTTAAGCTATGTTATTTTTGTCGGAGGATAAATATTTTGGAATGAATGAAATAATTGACTTTTGTAAATAAGCATATTTCGTTAAACCACATCAGTTATTTTTTAAGTTTAATAAATTTTATTGTGTTTTAATATCGAGTAATCTCTTATATAATAAGAAAATATACAAGTATAGAAAAATGATTTTCTTTATTAACCAATAAGATAGCTTAATTCAAAAAACAAGCCTTCTAATTGATTAATAAAAGTCTAAATTAACTTCAATTTTGGTCAAACTCATCTTAATTTAATCTAGCTTAACAAATATGTATAAAAACACATGTGTATAAAAACACATATGTCGATTTTATAAAATAAAAAGTAAAAAAATAAGAGGGTAATAATAAAACTTTAGCTGTTAAATTTTAAATAAATTATAATGACTTATGAAAACTTATCAGTTTTCATTTTTCTTTTGTAACTCTAAAAATTTAGTAAATACCTCTAGAATTTATATTAATTTTTCAAAAAAAAAAAAAGTTGTTGTTATTACTAAATATTATAATCATTATATATTAAATAATTAATGTATATGTATGAAATTATACATATCAAAATAAAAGAAATTAGTTTTTGTGATATGTAAATGAATACACGAGGTTGTACATATACGGACGACTCATGTTATTCATGTTATTCCGCTTTCTAAGATTAAGTATGGAGATCAGCACAAATATTTTGTTTTACTAATGGTGTTTAATAACGACTCACGTTATTCATGTTTATAAGCTTAACTCGCGCGTACACGGATTTAGAAGTTAAATATGGCTAACATTATTATTAACATGAATATAAATATCAAAATAAAGACACGACGCCACGAGTTACTGTAAGATAAAAATAAATACATCAGATTGTACATATAGCAAAAACGCACATAAATCCCTTTAAACTTTAAATAAGGATAGCCGGAATATTTTTATTAAAAAAAAGGGTCAATACAAATAATACACCCCCTACTAAAAAATTCAATATAATGCACTCAAAAGGCATTATTAATCGAGTGAAATTATGATAAGATGTCACAAATTAGGAATAGGCACACCCACGCATAAAAGTAATCATATATCTATATCACTTAATAAGTATCAAAAATAATAATTATAGGTAAATGGATTGGTATTAAACAAGCATGAAGTCTAAAATATGGTAACAATAGTTAAAATAACATAAACCTTAACATCATATAAGTTAAATAAAGTCAAATATTTCGTCAAACAAAAATATATACAAAATAGTAATCTATACTAATACATAATGAAACTTTTATGTAAAAACTCGCACGTGCACGAGTATTGTAATTATATAAGTATAAAAGATTTTACATAATTTTTTTTAAAAAAATCTTCTTTGACAACCTTGTCTATGCACACTGTAAAAAACTCGCGCGTGCACGTGTATTTTAACTTAATAAAGTTTAAAAGATGCTACATAGTTTTATAGAAAAAAATTATTTAATAGGCCATGTGTATGCACGAGGTTAAAAGCTAGTTAGTAAAAGGACAACGATTACCAAACTCGATATCATATATTGCAAGAGGAGTGTTGGTCGTTTTGGGTGTTTCTTGCGAGTATCCATTAGTGATCATGTGGTTTCTTGAGTCATGATATAAGTAAAGTGTTTGGTTATTCGTACCCCGCTAAATAGATTCTTGCACCCTCTTTATTTTTTATTATTTTTATTTTGTTTTATTTTTATAATTTTGTTTTTATTATAAAAGTAAGGTTGAAAGTACGAAACAGAAAATATGAAGTTTGATAAATAAAAGTATTAAAAACACAAAATATACGGAATAAAAAACGATACAAAACTAACTTATACTGTTAATAGAGTGGGTAATGTAAGGTAGAGGGTGCCACTATCCACTAAGGGTGTTAATTGGGTCGGGTTGGGTCAATTCGGATCGGGTCAAAGTCGGGTTGAGACTAAATCAATTCATTACTCGTTAATTTAGAAACTATGCTACAAATTGGTTCGTTAGAGGGGCGAATTGTAAAAATAGCCAGATATTTTGAGAAAAGTACACTACAATTTTTTTCGCCAACCCTGCCCCCTCATGCCTCCGCCTCTAAGTGTGTATCGAGAAGAATGAGGAGTTTTAGCTATGTTTGTTTCTTTTTGTCATTCACAATTGGGTGACAGAATCTTGTGGCGGTTGGTGCGATGCCGGAATTTGGTGGGTTTGTCCGAATTTGTTGTTGGTGGCTTTTTATGAAAGACAATCGTAATATGAGGTGGTAGAAGATGAAGAATAGTAGGTGATTGGGATTATGTTTTAGTTGCTTATGTGTTAAAAGAAGATGATATGTCGATCTTATATGGATATTATTTAACCAAAAGAATAATTAAAAACTGAAATAATAACTAGCAACTGGTTTAGCCAGTCACTCATAAACACATAACGTCGAATTTAAAAGTTTAATGATATCATATAAAAGAAAAGTTAACTACACAACAAAGCAAAAAGTGTCAAGTAAAATATATTTTGAGACAATTAGCTCATCTAAATTTAAACTAAAAAAGATGTGTGCTCCAATTGCAAGAGACAAGTTAAAAAAAAATGGAAATTAAACCTGAAACAAAGCGCGTGATCAAACATCAACAAAAGATGCAATAAACTGAAAGGTTTCAAAAGAGTATAATGATATAGAACCACACATCATAAAAATAATTTCTAACACACATTTGTATTGTAAAACCTTTCATCTATTTTAGTCACCAATCTTCTTCTTTTTCTCGTAAATCAATACTCAAAAGTCAAAACACTAGAAACACTCTAAAAGAATAATGCACCCATGCTAAACCCATGGCCATGGAGGACATCAACATGTTTGCTTTTGTAGATATGTAACATTTGTGTAAATTATAAATGTATATCACATGAGCAGTTGCAAATGATAAAATTTTACAAAATTTAAAATTATGATACTTCTGTAATCTTGTCTCTTTTGTAGGTACTCTTGTCAATTTATGAATTTTTTCTAACCTATATATATGGAAGTCATTATTTTTTTTTTAACAGAGATAACATTTCACTCCACACAAATGGATGTAATTTTAACACAACAAGTTACATCGAACATAATGGGCAAAATCGAAACCGACTTGCCAAACAAAATACACAAGGTAACAAGTTAAGTCAAAACAAGACATACACTATAATAGTTGTGACAGACTACATCAACACATACAATGGAAGTCATTATAACTTTGAAAACTTTAGAGTTTACAATTTTGTCTATTTTTGACAATAATGGAAGTGATTATAAGATCTTATTTAAATCTACAACATCACCTAATCCTTTGACATAATCATCAAGATCGAGATTCTGAAACTAAACTAAAACAGTAACTTGTAACCTATCATTTTCATTGAAATATAGGTGTGGAAGAGATAGAGCATTTGTGAAGGGATATTCGATCAAAATGTTGGGCACAGGAGCATCTCGTAGGTGTACAATAATTGGGACACAATGTTTTGTTTTATAAATAAAAGCAGCTTTTGCTTCTTCACTTAGATGTGGACACTTGTTTGGTTTTTATTTGCTTTCGTCTATGTAGTTTGGAGTAGTGGTTTCGTCCATTGGCAACTCACGCTTTCAGACTTCATGTTCACACAAAAGGGTTCAATATACTAGTATTGCTTCCTTCAAGAGTAAAATGGATTACGTTTGTTTTTTTAGGTACATGGGAGGATTGAATAATGGAAAATGTATTTTCATTATTCATCAAATCAATATAATTATTCTAGGACATAAGCTAAGCCCACATCGGGCCAACATGACCAATAATATATGATATCTAACACTCATTTGCAGTTTGAGCGGGAGAAGATAGAACACTAAAACTAGATTGAAATTCTTCAAACAAAATGGAAGGTAGTCATTGGTGAATATGTCAACATATTAGTAACAGGATGGCACATGTAACACGCGAACTTGTCCCTTGGCAACCATATATCGAACAAAATGAATATCAGCTTCAATAAACTTCGTATGCTGATGTTGAATAGGGTTAGCTGTCAAGTAAATAGCACTAACATTGTCACAATAGACAAGAGTGGCAATCAATAAAGGTATATATATGTCATGGTTGTTAACATCTCGATCTTGATCTTACTATTTTACGATACTATAAAGCAAAAACGATCTCGATCCTACGTTGGATCTTTGCGAGATAGGATCTTACTATAATCCCGATCTTGACCATAGAATCTTAAGATCTCGATCGACCCTGTCTTACTTTTCTCGAACCACAAGCTAAAAAACTGCAATATATGTATTAAGTTTTGTAAAACATAAAGAACAAAAGGCTAATTGTATTAAACACTTCATAATCATAATTTTGACATACATTTTCATGACATATGATATATAATAATATGTAGATTTGCATAAATTTACAACGCATATTAAAAAATGACACAATAGTAGGATGTTAAGATCTCGATATAATCTTATGATCACGATCTTGTAAAGACAAAATCGATCTTAAGTAGGATCTCGATCTTAAAAACCTTGGTATATGCAGCTCGCGAAGAAGATTACGAAGCTAAGTTGTCTCAGCAACCGTATTAGCAACACCTCGATATTCGACTTCAACACTAGAACGAGAAAGAGTATGTTGGCGCTTCGACGACCAAGACAATAAATTATTACCTAAAAATACACAATAACTAGAAGTAAAACGACGTGCAGAGGGGCAATTTTCCTAGTAGACATTCGAGTAAGCAATAAGAGAAGACTTAGATGAGGCGTAAACCTGTAAAAAAAAATCCAGTGTCCCCTGCACATATCGTAAAATACGCTTGAGATAAATCGGGACGAGTAAAGTTGTAAACCAAAATACAATGTCCCGCGGATCATGACCCACTTAGGCATAAAGCTGTAAAGTTGTAAACCAAAATCCACTTAGGCTTAAACTTAAGCTAAATTGACACACGCATAAACTTGTAAACAAAAATCTAGTGTCCCGTGGATCATGCATATAAAGACAGATTTGTTGAACACCACAAGATAAATTGGGACGAGTAAATGTCAGATATTGAAAACTACCTGCAAGACTATGATATAAGGTAGGATTCAAAACAGGATCACCCACCGGACCAAGTTTGGATTCCGTATCAACGAGAGTCCGGGCTGGATTACAAGTACTCATATGTGCCCGTCAAAGTAACTCGAGAGCATACTTGCGTTTAGATAAGAACATCCCAACAGTACTCCGAGTAATAGAGATACAAAAAAAAAATAATTAAGGCACATAAGTCAGTCATCTCAAACTCCCGAAGCAAAGACGAGATAATACATCTCAAAAGAGGAGTAAGGGAAGCAGTAAGCACAATATCATCCATATAAGTCAGTAAGTATGCAATGTCAGAACCGTCGCCAAAATCTTTTTTCTAAACTCAAAAACTGTGTGTGTTTTGTTTAAATCGGTTGATATAAAAACTTTTCTCAATCTTGCTACACATTAAAAGGTTTTGTTACAACTCTTGATATTCTTCAAAATTATCTGGTACTATATCTTGATATTCTTGTCATCAAACAAAAGAAAACTTTTCATCATGAAAAATAGCAAGAACTCAAAGCATTATGTTTGCTCCACAGTGGATAGGAGGTCTAGAAAATGTAGAATTTAAAATAAATAATGTTATAGGCAATTTTAAATACCCTAATGATGTACCAGCCTATAAGGGAATTATGAAGTTTTTTTTCAGCTGCCCACTGAAAAAAACCTTTGTAAATTCACCCTATATTATGTACCAAAACTACCTCAGGGAGTTTTGGGCGACTGTTGTAGCCTTTGACCCGACACCCTCCACTGATGAGAACAGACCAAGACCCCTCAGGGAGTTTCTCATTAAATTTTCAGTCTTAAATGGGGAGAAACAACTCACTTTGGACTTTAAAACTTTTTGCTCATCAACAGGGCTGGACTATAACAATGAAAATATGTTGAACACCCTGACCCAGCCGTGGTGAAAGCTGAGTTAGCGAAAATTGCTTTTGATCCAAAGTCACTGGATAAAACCCTTGTCATCAAGAACTCTTTTCCCGTGGCTTGGAAGATCCTGTTCACTTTTGTGATTCAGGTTCTCGGCGGGAATCACTCATCCACTGAACAGATCAATTTTATTCAGTTGATGATGGCATATTGCTTGATGACAGGGATCACTGTCGACATAGGAGAGATCATTTAGAGTGATCTCGTAACCAAGCTCCAGGGCAAGTCTAGGGTGAAATACGTTTCATACCCTAGATTTGTCTCTTGTGCTTTACAAGAGTTACTGGGATGCAACTACACTCAGGAGTTTACTTTTGGCGCTTTACCTACTGTCCTAAGTGCTTCAAATTTTACAAGGATCCCATCCTTAGTCCCTGAAATAGAATTGACCTATTGGTTGCTGTAAACAACCAGAGGGACTTAGTGTCTCCAAACCCTGCTTCTAAAAAGAAAAAGAAGACGACTCAGACTGGGACTAAAACCAAACCCAAGTCCCAGGGCCCTAAAGCTTCTGGAACACAGGCCAAAAGACAAAAAAGACCCCTGACTCACAAGACACCCTTGGGTGACCAAGAAACAAGACCCCCATTGACAATGAAGGACACTGATACATCACAGTCAGTGCCCTTGGTCCCACTTACTACTTACCAAGATCCAGAGGGAAACAAACAACCCGCTGGTAGGGGAGCGCCTTCCACTAAGCCTGATAAGGACATTCGCAAATCAAAGCTTTTGTCGGAGGGCATAAAAACTGATCCCCAAGACTCAAGGGGAAACAAACAACCCACTGATAGGGATCTCACTTCCACCGTCCCTAGTTATAGCACTAGGAAACTCCCACCAGTGCTTAAAGGGACAACGAGGGACAAATACTTAGAGGGAACTATACCCCCCGCTGATATGGAACTCACAACCAAACACACTGATCCTCGTGATGACGGTGGGAAATACCTATCAGTGTCTGAAGGGTCTTTGGGAGACAAAGACTCAGGGGGACAAAAACCACCTATTGATACGGAACCCATGTTGGATCGATGTACTCTAACCAAACTAACTTAAATAGCTTGTTAAGGGTTTAATAACCTCGGATAAATCCTAAGCTATTAACAATGAAACACTGAGTAATCTTTATCAAGTATGCGGAATTTACTTAACAAAGCTAAGAAGAATATAACTTTATTAATAACTCTAAAACACTAAATATTGAACTCTCTAAAACTCTAATATTGATCGTACTTTAGGATTCTAAAACTCGTTATTCTAATATCAATCTAGGGGTCCTTTTATAGGCTCAAGGATAACCCTAAACGATTTACAATTCTTATCCTTGTACGTCAAGTAAACAATACTTAGAAAGTTCTAGATAAACATTACTTTCTATCTTTAATCAAATACAACCGACTTTAACTTTACAGTACTTTAATGAATAAGCAAGATTTTGACTTTTACTTAGCAAGACTTTGACTTCTTGCGATTTTGTCTTTCTGCAAGACTTTGTTAATCTTGATGACTTTAATCTTCTCAGATCCCAACAATCCTCCCTAACTTGAATTCTACTTGTTTGATTTCAAGTTCCTTTGTAGATTTAGCTTTAACATCTTTATCTTCAAAGAGGAATTGTGACTTTATCTTCGATTTTATCTTTGTAGATTCTCCGCTTATATCATCATCAAAGTAGTCTTGATTTGAATAATTCTTTTCAAAGATCAATCAACAATCTTATTTCTTTTCAAAGAACATTCAAAGAAGCTCCATCTTTTCAAAGAACATAAGACAATTTGTACATTTAATTCAGCTTTAAGTTTCACTATTCTCATCACTTCCGGTGTGTAAACTCCTGTGAGAGTGAATCATTGAAAATTTAATGGATTTAATTTCTCTTTACCAAAGCCATTAACTCGAGTAGCCAAATGTTTTGATGTGTAAGATCATGATACACCGATAACCATATGATTTTTAGCAAATCATCGCCTATCAACAATTTGATTTGTCTTTACCAAAAGTCGTACCTTTTGGACTAGTTAGTTCTTTCATCATGGTGAACTAATTACCATATAATGGTTTTCCACGCCTTTACCACAAGCCATTTTCTTGTGGGCTAGCCAACTCTTCACATTCTTGATATGGTGAGTTGATGACCATACAACTTATTAGCAAGTTGTTAACTAAAACGGATTTGAAATATCTTTACCGAGCCGTTTGCTCATGGATTAGTCAATCCTTTTGTAACCATGGTGGATTGATAACCTATTGGTATTTTCATCTCAAAACCATTTATTTCTATTAACATTTGTTTCAAAACATTTATTACTTAACAAAGGTTTTCAAAAACAAGAATCGGTTTAAAAAACGCAAGCGATACTTTGATTAAAGTCTCGTTGATCGCTGATACTTTGAATAAAGTCTTGACATATCAAAAATTTAATCAATTAAGATTCATACCGCTTATTCATTATCATCAACAATTGTAGTCCATCTGATAAACAGCTTGATGACCAGACGTGCTATTTCATTATCTTCTTCTACTTCCATTCCATGCTCCACCATTCTCCTCATAAGATCTGGTGTAAGAGGATATCTTCTATCAGCTAACATATGAATCATTGTCCCATATTCTAGCTCTAGAACATGTACTCCAGATTCTTCAAAGAATCTCCAGCAAGTAATCTCCCAATCTTCTTGGTTTTTTCGAGATCTCGGAAGATTTATTTCTTCGCTTTCCCAAACAGTTATGTGTTAGTGCAAATATTACGATATTTAATCTATACGGTCTCGTTTGTTTTGATTGATGACAAACATGTAACTTGTAATACATAACGTAAATGTACAAGTTACTTGTAATCACACGTTGTCTCAACATACATTCAACACCTCTCGATGTCTCAAGTCCTCAGATGTTACAACACGGTTCGTACATGTTTGTTATGTGGCATTATGATCAAACCCATTAACAAATCATTTAGAATGTTTAAAATACGTTTAGAGTCACTAAGTATTTTAATAGGTTAACCATTCTATTTCGAACCTCATTTTACATTTTGCATTCACAAGTATTTCATACAAATACTAAAGTTTACTTACACTTGACAAAATATATTTTATTTTGACAAGCACTCTTTACAAAAGGTAACTAGACATTTTATTAACTAGTTACATAATACATTTTACAAGTTTACCTTGATAAACTTTTTAATCTAAAATGGAAATACATGTTACATCATGTCATGCATCATCTTTGAAATCCTTGGAAGATCACTTGAATATTTTGGTTAGATTGACACACAATATATCAAATGTGATCTTAGTAAGATTTGGTAATATCTTGGAAAGATTTGAAGAAAGATTTTTAGCTTTTCATCAGCACCCACGGAACCCTTTTCTATAAAGGCGGAACCCTTTAAAGGGCTCCTTGGTCCGTGGACGCCCCGTCCACTTTTGCTATAAATAGAAGCCCATTGTTTTCCCATTTCTTCACCACTTCAAAGCACATCTTCTCCACCTTCTTGCATACATTTAGATCAATCATTAACAATGTAGTAACACACATTAAACACCCTAATGATCATGATCATAATGCTTCTAACATTCATCTTTGTTGTAAGCATACTCTTTGATCAACCAAGGAAATCTTGGAGATCTAGCCATCCCCACTCACCACAAGTTGAAGATCTATCACAAGAAGTTTAGGGAACTTGTGATCTTCATCATGAAGGCTTCCTATCAATGGAAGTTCATTTAGAAGTAGTTATTCATATCCATTAGACATTTGTGTCATGGATCATTAGTGTAAACATCATTGCATCATAACAACACTTTCACCAAACTAGATTAGATGGTTTATGTGTTTGTGCCATAAAACACAAGGTTTATTATGTTGGGCCATAAAACATATTGGGAGTGGTTGTACCCTTGTAAAAGAACTCGACATCTAGCTTAGTGTCGGAAATATTGTATAAGCGACGTTAGGTTGGTTCTACCTCGAACTAGAACCCGGTATTTAGCTTTGTACCGAAAAAGTGTAAGCGACGATTGTAAGGTTTTCTCCGCCGAGAAGGGAGCTTGTTGATTTAGTGAAGTAACTCTCGAGTTGGGTACTCGGGAGTGGAGTAGGCGGAAAGGAGATCCGTGACCGAACCACTATAAATCCTCGTGTTCGGTTTGCACTTTCCTTTCTTTATCTCTTTACTTTTATACTTGCACTATACTATTGTTTGTGATGTGGTTTGATGTTCATGATTGTGTGACAACTTGGTTTACCATGCTTTATATTAGTCACAAACAATAATTGGTACTTTCATATTATAACAAGCTTCATAAGCGATTTGATACTAAAGATCTAAAGTTTTAAAGCGGTAACGTATTCACCCCCCACGTTTCCACAATTGGTACCAGAGCCACGTAGCTCATATTTTCAAAACAAATGGTTTTTAAAATAGAGTACGATCCATGTATCAAATTACCATTGAAGCGAAAAATAATATGAAAAATGCTTTGCTTGTTATACTTAGAAATTTTGTTGTTAAATGTAACTTTGTATACAAGCTTGAAGGTTTTCTTGAAAAATAAAATAAAAGTTTGTTGAAAGAACTAGTAAGTATTGTATTGTGTGCTTATAGAAAATTTACGAAGAAATATGATTTTAAAGGAGTGTTTGGGATAACTATAAATCTAGTTGAAAAATCACCTCCGTAAATGTTTAAGATAAGTTACATAAGTAGATATGTTGTTAAATATGTATTATATGTTTACTATGAAATCTAGTAAGTCGCACACGTTTTCTCTATGTCAAATACTAGTTTTGGTGAATCTGTCTCGAGAGACCACGGCACCAAATCTTATAAAGGCGGATCCCTTTATTTGGTTCCGTGGAATCCGTCTGTCAAGATGCACGATTTTGGGCAACTTCAAAAATCATAACTAATTAACCGTAAGTCCGTGCGAGTCGAGCCACCTATCATTTTAAAGGGAATTGAGTCTACTTTCATTTAAAAATACTTTCATGGCCTGAGTCTAATTTTAAATAAGTAAAATAGACCAAATACTACAGTATGTCTAAAATATTAAGTTTCGCTTTAACATAAAAACTCAAATTTTGAATCAAACAATTTAAGTTGGTATTCTTAGAACTTTGATACAACTTCCTTTGAAACTAATTAATTTGGTAATATGTTTAAAGGAAACTAATCAAGCTTGGTATACATCGTCATACTTAAACGAAAAATGACGAAAAGTGTCTTTCTTGTTATGCTATGCTAAATGACCACTTGTTTATGTTGTTTGCATATATGTTGCTTGCTTATTTTCAAATTGTTGTTTACACTTGTTTGTTTGCATAATATAAGTGTCAATCTTGCCATGTTATTTATTCGCTTGTTTGACCATTTCTTGTTTATGCACAATAGGATATTTGCTAGATTTTGTGCACTAAGTTGGAAAATTGTTTTACCATCACTAGTAGAATTAGATCACTTCCTTTGCATAGGTTATACTGACATCTCGCATAACTTATGAAATTTCATAACTAACTCAGCAATGAGTACTAAGTAAATTAGTCAAGTACTTTGAAAAATGAAGGTTTTAAGAGAGTGTTTGGTACAAGGACAAAAACAATGTTGTATGATGTAATTTATTTGTTTTTACTTTGTAGGATGATAATATGACTTAAAACAATGTTGTATGCTAACCGGTTTATGCAGGTGGATAGCACAAGTGTGTTATCAAATTTTACCCATTTTCACTTTTATGTGAAAATCGTTAGCCCTTGGTCAAAGTCTATGCTCCACTATGTTTGTATATGTGTTATCGACTTTTCCTAACTAGAAGTAATTAATGTCACATGTTTTAAGCAAAATTTTAGGTTTCGGAAAACTCCCGACACCTAAAAATGGGTCTGTGAACTTTTCGGTGTCCACGGATCGACGGCACCAAAATGTTGGTACCGTCATTATGCATTTTGGTACCGCCATACACAGACAGAGACGGACCAGCGGCACCAATTTAAGGGTTCCGCTGTGTAAAGAAATGGTGCCGTGAATCCTACGGTAAGTTATTGAATTTTACTAAATCTCGCAATCTAATTTACCAAACTTCGTTTCTAGGATAGTTGTTAATACATATCTTTCATACCTCATTCAACACATCCTCAATGGATTAACTTAGGATGTTTGACATGATCTTAGACACTTCCATCTCATTAGAAACTACCATCTTTGTATGGATTAACATCAAATCCATGAATCCTTAATTCCATAAATCGACACATTCAAGATGGTCATTTTCACACCTTCATCATTACTTTTCCTCAAGCTTAGCATTTCTTAAAGCAAAGTTAAAATGACTAAATCCTTAACCTCAAATAAGCCACTTAAGAAAACCACTAGGATTAGCATTCGATCTTGTTGCTTCATTAACTTGAGCTCTTCATCCTCAGACTCATTACCTCTCAACATCTCATCACCCATTCAAGATGTGAACTTTCTAAACTTGAGTACTCCAACTCCACCACCAAAATCACCCACCATCATCCAAAACAACTTCACTACCAAAGTCTCCAAAGCTTGTACCTATCGAACTTTGTGCAACACCACCAACATCTCCTCACCCGTTTGCGGATGACTTAGATGACTTACCGAGACTAATAAACCTGGACTCATTATTTGCAAAGATATCATACACAAGTCTAACATATGACTATAGATATTGTTTTGTATCTACATGTATTTCCTCACCTGGTTAACATGAAAATAATGTGTCATCCTTCAAGACGATAAGTATTTACATCGAGTCATAACTCACACATATGTTAAATACATATTATCAAGTCTTGTTATCCTTGAGTTCAATCTAAGCTTTATAATCTCAACAAATTAGGATTGACAACTTAAGTATTTCATCCGAAATATTCAAGTATATGCGACTTACGATTGTAGTCATTAAAAGTCATATCCAAAAATCAACACCCAAGTATTTTAACAACACATGTTGAAACACTTATCCAAAACAAACAACCCACGGTGCCACTTATCCCTCTTTGACACCTACTATCCATCTTCCATCTTTTGGCACCATTAACCGTATTGCTCATGAACTTCCAAGAGTATACTTTAAATCAAACGTGCCCTTTCAAGGTGAACCTATACCTCAGCCCCTAAGCTTCATAAACATAACCAAAACTTCAAGCACTTCACCCACTAGTTGTAGCAACCAATGAACCATAAGAATTAGTATCCGTATTTTTTTGTTCAACATCTATGGACAAATATTCAACCTAAGTACTCCCATAGCACAACAAACCCCTACATCACCACATCCTTATTTAGACACTAGAAGACCTACCACCTAGATCAACCAATCCACCATCCTTACCATCATTTGAATTCGTTGAGTGTATTGCTCAAAAAGCCCTTGTGTCCAACACTTGTACTAAATCAAATGCACGTTTGAACAAACTCAAACATCCTTTCCAACATATAAGGACTTAGATAATTCATTATGGCTAGAACCTCAACTATCAAATAAGCATGGTGCTCTTGGTAATTGTTGTCAATTTCCACTAGGTATAAGTAGTACTACCTTCACAAATTATCAAAGTATTAGTAATACTTAGTCGTTAAACTTCGCATAAATTTCGTTAAACCTCAAATCAACATTTTAACAACATATGTTAAAATGCAATCTCAAAGCCAACATCATACACCCCAAGCAACAATGACTTTTGAGGAGTATACATAAGAAACTCGAGTGAATTCCTCTTGTCATCATCTAGTGAATATAATCTTGAGACCAAGTTTATTTAGATGGGACTATCCGATTCAAACACTTTGGCTTCATATCTTCATTTAGGAAAACATGATGTTTTGAAGAACATTATGACTAAGATTCATGCGTTAAGATTTCATCTTGTTAAAAGGATATTGTATATCCTATGCATCATTCTTGTGACATAAATAGTTGTGTTACAAGAGATTTCATTACACCTCATTGGCTAAATGATCTTGAAACAAACATCTACAAGTTCTATGAACTAGCATATCCAATTCATCTTGTCATACTTGTTTTCATAAGCATGATAACTTTATCCCATGGGATAATCTCATTTGTTGAAAGATACTATTTGTATCTATTTCCTTTCAAGCGTACATCATAACCTAACCTTGCTCAAACCGAGTGCACATCCAAGGTTAAAACTACACATCTTTAGAGCATACACAAGATCTATTGAAGTTGGTAACCTCACTTAGACTCTTGTTAAATAAAATACCAAAGAGCTTTCTTGAGAACGTTCTTAGTTTAACATATTCCATTATCTAGTCTTAGATGATCAATTCACATTTAAAGTACACACTTCAACTCAACATAAAAATGTCATCCATTAGATCATACAATTAATGTGTAATTTGAACAACTTTAGATTCTAAACACAAGATTAAAACACATTGTTTATCAAACACACCATTGTTAAAATTCATGTGTATAACATGACGTCTTCATCACCTTAGTTATATTGCATATTAGTTAAGTCACATTAAGCCAAGTATTGGTAAACTATCATCTTTTATGCACTTTAATATGCAAAAGTAGGAGTTCTCATCTTTCTAACATGAGAATGACTACTGGAGAACCTATTGCACTAGAAACTCAATTTGACCTAACGGTTGAATTGCTTCCGGAGAAGTTGGGTATGTGGAATCACCCGTAAAATGGTCGTGTTTAGCCTTAATTGAGCACCGCTAGTAATAGTCTCATATTCATTCTCCAACTTGAAAAATCGTATTCCTATACTTGCCTAAAGTAAGTGTTAAAACATTGATAGTTTGCCTCGCCTTAGGAATACTAATCAAACAAGTAGTATATATGACTTTTCTTTTAAAACCACTTGCATTGCACTTACATGTGTTGATTACATGTTCTTGTTTGATACGATAAGTTGATTTGACATTATCTTAGTGTTTGATAACTAGTCAAATGTGTAAACCTTAGTACGGTTTTATCTTTATAATGCTTGTATTCTTGTTTCATGCTACTAAATGTTTAAACCTAAACTTTATTTGCATGATACTTACTTTGAATTATTTTTAGCATGATTAACATGTTACTTATAAACTCATAATATGTCATTTTGATACGTGATAATTTTGATATGATATATTTGTGTTTGAAAGCTATTAGTTGGCATTCATTATATCTATGTGTAGTACGATCTAAATGATACATGCTCCAAATTGTTATGTCTTAAACATGGCTTGCATGACTCTTTCATCTTGTTTCTTTTGCTTCTTGTCACACTATTTGTTTGCTACATGTGCACATATAATATGTCAAAGTGCTTTTGGTATGACAAACTTTTAGAAGTTTTTTATCTTACAAATTAATCACATAGATTGTTGTGTTAATTTATAAGCCAAGTATGCTTAAACGTCTAAGTCTAACGACAAAACAATCTCAAAATGAAATGTCTTGAATAAAGTTGTATTCTTGCATAATATGATTGTCTTGATGCTATCTTGTATGGTGATTTCTTGTCTACTTAAGTGCAATGTGTTGTTTTTGCTTATATAATATGTTATCATTTGATTTCTATCATGTTAACATCTTTTGTCACTAACAAATTTGTTTTGTAGGTTGATAACAAATTATTTGTTATCTCAATTGGTTCTAACTTTTATATGCTCATTTTGCATAATCCCCTTTATTGCTACGTAGATTAGTACTATGCTTTATGGGACCCCTACACTTGCATATAGTTTAAAAGCATATAGAATTAAGTTCTAGAGGTTGGCTTTGCATTTTGTCTTTCAACCGACCTCTTTCCAAATCTCATTTTGCTTCCGCTTTCCAAAATCACCTCCATCATTATTTAGTTATAACAATACTCTAATCCTCTTCACTTCCTATTAGGAAACCACATGCCTCATCATACGATCATCTCGTATTAATCAAGAAGAGGTACGTAGGTAAACACCACTTAGCTAAAGCCGGTTCATGAAACCACAACTAGTTCAACCTTTTTCGCACCAATACCTCATCAAGTGAAAACGCATCATGTGTTTTTACAAAACGTCTTCATCTCCACATATAGGATTTTCCTTAGACTAGCACCTTACAACTTCACTATCTAGAACACCATCATAGGATCTTATCCTTTTCTCGCTTATCATGCATGTCCTTGTCGGTTGCAAACGATATATTAATCAAAACATACCATCTCCAACACGTTGGTCCATCCAACTCTCACTCATATGATGTCATTCTCATCCTCATATAAGTACTCATTATTAGTATTTTCCATATTGTCTTCACTTCTTTTCAAAGTGATAATCATCCATGTCTCATCAAAACCATGCTAATACTACCTTTCCCATTGTCACCTAGAATAGGTCATTTTATAATTCGTGTCAATCAATGAACAATTTATCTTCATCACTTTTATATCTTTTGGTATCTTCATTATAATATTCTTAGATAGAACGCATTATTGATTACTCTTGGGTTGAAGCATATGAGAACTTGCTCAAAACAATAGATTGTTAGCATCAATAAATCATTCAAATCATAACCCTTATGCATCATTGAAATGCAATGTCCATTCACATTTTTCTTTCTTTCTTTCCTCTTAGCTTTGGTCACTTGACATGACGAAAGGATTGCATGAGTCCATATTTCTATATTTGCTATACATACGAGTTTATAACTCCTTAATAGCTTCCTACCTAATCACCACCACCTTCCATCACCACTTTTACTAATCATTACCACCATGGATTAGCGAAAACTTGCTTTTGTAAATGTCAAGTCATCTACCATCACCACATGAATCCTACTAGTAAACCGACACCAACACTAGCACCACTAGTGGCACACCGATGGAAGACTTCATATCTTCTTTCTAGGAATTATTTTGTAGGATTTTATCATATTATATTCTCACTTTTCTTATGATTGTAATTAGGAGACTACACTTCATGAGATCTTTGATTATATCATTTATCACATATATACATCTTATTTTTCTTTGTGAAAAGATGAAATATATTGCACTAATGTTTTTCATTGTAGGTTCATCATCATATACACTCGATTGTATATAATTTACTCATCTAAGGATGAAGTTTGCATCAATTATTTTTCTTATTTTAGGTGCTTCTTGACACCTTAGAACAAGGAGGAATGTCCTTTAAGCACTCATATTGCATCGTCTATACACTTGGTTGTATAGGACATATTTGTCTAAAGACAAAGCTTCTATTATACTAATATTTATTTTGAAGGTTCATCTTGGCCCTAGAGCAAGGGAGCTTCCGTCAAGAATTCTTGAATGCATCTTATATACACTTTGTTGTATATCACTTACTCGTCTAATGACGAATATAGTTTTGCACTAATATTTGTTTTGTAGGTTTTAATTATACCCCGACGCCTCAAACAAGGGGAGCAACCGTCAAGGGGAGCATGCATGCATTTAGCATCATTCTCACTTGTCAACACGCATTTGTGCTTCGATAAAAAGTGGAGAAAATAGGCTAACATTGCTATGCATTTTCCTTTTTCATATATTTCTCATAATTTTTGTTGCATAAAACTAACCTTGATGTAGGTTAAGCCTCTTTATTTGATCCATGGATCCGCTACCAAACAAGGGACGGATTGTAGTGGACGATTTAACTTCACTAGCGATGATGCAAGCTCGCCTTTTGGGGAGAAATTAAGTTAAACTCAAGGACACGCCTTTTTGTTTCGACAAAGGGGAGAAGAGTGTAAGCGGAGAAGGTAATGTAAAGGTACTAAGGATACAAGTAACTTTTTACATTTTACTTTCTATTACGTTTACATATATTTGTCATCATCAAAAGGGGAGATTGTTAGTGCAAATATTACGATATTTAATCTATACTGCCTCGTTTGTTTTGATTGATGACAAACATGTAACTTGTAATACATAACGTAAAATGTACAAGTTACTTGTAATCACACGTTGTCTCAACATACATTCAACACCTCTCGATGTCTCAAGTCCTCAGATGTTACAACACAGTTCGTACATGTTTGTTATGTGGCATTATGATCAAACCCATTAACAAATCATTTAGAATGTTTAAAATACGTTTAGAGTCACTAAGTATTTTAATAGGTTAACCATTCTATTTCGAACCTCATTTTACATTTGCATTCACAAGTATTTCATACAAATACTAAAGTTTACTTACACTTGACAAAATATATTTTATTTTGACAAGCACTCTTTTACAAAAGGTAACTAGACATTTTATTAACTAGCTACATAATACATTTTACAAGTTTACCTTGATAAACTTTTTAATCTAAAAATGGAAATACATGTTACATCATGTCATGCATCATCTTTGAAATCCTTGGAAGATCACTTGAATATTTTGGTTAGATTGACACACAATATATCAAATGTGATCTTAGTAAGATTTGTAATATCTTGGAAAGATTTGAAGAAAGATTTTTAGCTTTTCATCGGGCACCCACGGAACCCTTTTCTATAAAGGCGGAACCCTTTAAAGGGCTCCTTGGTCCGTGGATCGTTCTGCCCACTTTGGCTATAAATAGAAGCCCATTGTTTTCCCATTTCTTCACCACTTCAAAGCACATCTTCTCCACCTTCTTGCATACATTTAGATCAATCATTAACAATGTAGTAACACACATTAAACACCCTAATGATCATGATCATAATGCTTCTAACATTCATCTTTGTTGTAAGCATACTCTTTGATCAACCAAGGAAATCTTGGAGATCTAGCCATCCCCACTCACCACAAGTTGAAGATCTATCACAAGAAGTTTAGGGAACTTGTGATCTTCATCATGAAGGCTTCCTATCAATGGAAGTTCATTTAGAAGTAGTTATTCATATCCATTAGACATTTGTGTCATGGATCATTAGTGTAAACATCATTGCATCATAACAACACTTTCACCAAACTAGATTAGATGGTTTATGTGTTTGTGCCATAAAACACAAGGTTTATTATGTTGGGCCATAAAACATATTGGGAGTGGTTGTACCCTTGTAAAGAACTCGACATCTAGCTTAGTGTCGGAAATATTGTATAAGCGACGTTAGGTTGGTTCTACCTCGAACTAAAACCCGGTATTTAGCTTTGTACCGGAAAAAGTGTAGCGACGATTGTAAGAATTTTTTTAAAACCCCAAAAAACCAAAACATTTTTGTTTTCAAAATTTTAACCCAATTTTCATTTTTGTTCCCCTTTTTTTAAAAAATGGTTAAATTTGAAATTAATTTGAAAATTTTTTAAAAAACAATTTTCCAAAATTTTTTTAGAGGAAATTTAAGTTTAAAATAAGGGGGTTTTTTTAATGATTTTATTTTAAAAATTTGATTTAAATTTAAAAAAATTTGGGAATTAGTTTAATTATTTAAAAAAAAAAAGTTTGGGGAAAAAAGGGAAATTTTTTAATGGTGTGCTTTAGGGAAATTTTTGGGGGAAATCCGGGGGGCCCAAAAGGAAAAAATTTTAAATTTTTGGAGGTGGGTAGTTTTTAAAAGGGGGGGTTTTTAAAAATTTTTAAAGAGGGGTTTTTAATTTTAAAAAAAGAAAAATTGGGTTTTTTGAAGGAAAAGGGTGTTAAAGGATAGGTGTTTGGGAAAAGGTTTGTGTAAAGAAGGGATTTTTAAAGTGATTTTTTAAAAAAATTTCTATTTGGTCGGAAAGGAATTTTAAAAAAAGGGGGGCCATTTTAAAAAAATTTATTTTTTTTGGAAATTAAAAGGGTTTCCTTGAAATTTTTGAAAAAAAAGGGAAAAAAAGGTTTTTAAAATTTCCAAAAAAATAAGCTGTTGTTTTATTTGTTTCGGTTAATTTGAAAAGGGTTTTTAAAACGAAAAATTAATTCCCCAATCCCATTTCAGTAGAATTTTTTTTAAATTTTGGGTTTTAAAAAATTTTTTAAATTTTTAGTAATTTATTTCCAAAAATTTAATTAAGTTTTGGGAAAAAAAAATTTTTTCCCTTGTTTTTTTGAAAAATTTGTTTGGGTTTATTTGAATTAAAAAAAAAAATTTTTTCAGAGTAGGTTTTTTTAGGACTTAAACTTTTCCAAAGTTTTCTACCCCTTTTAAAAAATTTTTTTTAAAGGGTTTTGAAACTTTACTTTGAAAAATTTTTTTTGGGTCGTTTTTGAAAACCGAGTTTTGGTGTTTTTTAAAATTTTTTGGTTTGATTAAGGCAAAAGGGGGGTTTTTTTTTGGGATTTTTAAATTTTGGGTTTTAAAGTTGGGGGGAAAAATTTGAGGCTTTTTGGGGAAAACTAAGGATATAAAAAAAATAAAATTTTTAAGGTTGGAATTCGTAAATAAATTTTTTTGGGGGTTTGCCAAAAAAGTTGTTAGGGAATTTGAAGTTTTAAAAGTAAAGGGGAAATAAAATTTCTTTTAAATCTTTTTTTAAAAAAAATTTTTTAAAAAAAAAGGAAATTCGGGAAAAATTTTTTAAAGGCCCTTTTTAAACCCAAATTTTCATTTTTAAATTTTATTTTTTGATACCCGGAAAATTTCCCTTTAAAAAAGAAATGGGATTTTTTTAAATAGTTTAATCTTTTTATTTTAATTTTAAAAATTTTGGGAAAAAGATTTTTGTTTTAAATTTTAAAAAAGAGAAGGAAGGAAATTTTTAAATTTTTTGGGTTTTTAAAAAAATGGGAAAAGGGAAATAACAAAATTTGGGAAAATATAAATTTATTATTTAAAAAATTTTTTTTTTGCCTTTTTGGGAAAAAAGTTTTTTTTAACTTTTTAAAATTTTGGGCCTTTAAAGGTTTGTTTAAAATTAATTTTTGTTTTAAAAAAAAAAAAAACTTTTTTAGGTTTTGGTTTTTTTTATTAAACATTTTAAATAAATGGGACCCGGAAATTTTGTAAAATTTAGGGGTTTTTAATTTTCCCTCTTTTTTTAAAAAACCCAAAATTTTAAAACTTTTTAAAACCCTTTTAAAATTAAAATTCAAAAATTTTTCATAAATTTTTTTAAAATTTACCCAAAAAAATAAAAATTTCGGGACAAAATGGGTTTTTTAATAAAAATTTTTCGCCTTTTTTTTTTAAATTTTAGAAAACCTTATTTTTTTTTTTTTTTATTTGAAAGGTTAAATTTTAAATTTTGGGTTTTAAATTTTTGAAACCGGGAAAAAATTTTTTTAAAATTTTAATTTTTTTAAAAAAATTGGGTTTTAAAAAATTTTTTAAATAAAAAATAAAAAAATTTTTTTTTAAAAATTTTTAAATTTAAATTTATTTTATTAAAAAAAAATTTTTCCCCTCCCAAAAGAAAAAGGTTTACTCCCTTAATTTTCCCAAAATTTAACTTTTGGGAAATAATTTGATTTTAAAAAATTTTGGCTTATCAAAGGGAAAAAGTTTTGGGGGAAAAAATTTTTAAAAGGTTTCCAAATTTTAACCCAAATCAAAAAAATTAAAAAAAAAATTTGTGGTTTTTTGGTTTTTTTTTTTTTTTCATTTTTTCTTTATAATTTAAATTTTTTTAGGGTTTGTTCCTGAAGCTTTTTGGGACCAACTTGAAAAAAGGAAAACTTGTACTTTAAAATTTTTGGAATTTAAATGAATTTTGGGGAAAGGTTGAAAAAATCAAATTTTAAATTTAAAAATTTTAATTTCTTTTTTTTTTTTTGTTTTCTTTTTATTCCCAAATTAAAATTTTGGGTTTTTCCCCAAAAAAAATTTTTTCCCTTAAATTTTGGGAAAAAAACGAAAAAGGGGAAAAGGGGGTTTTTTTTAAAATTTTATTTTGGTTAAAAAAAATTTTTTTTGGAATTTTTAAAATTTTTGCTTTTTTAAAATTTTTACTTTTTTTTGAAAAATTTAAAAGTTTTTTTATTTTTTTCTTTTTTTAACCCTTTTTTTTAAAATTTTTGGGAAATTAAAAAAAAAAATTTAAAAAATTAATTTTTTTTACCAAAAATTTGAAAAAAAAAAATTTTAAAATTTTTTTTGGTTTTTTTTAATTTTTGGGGGAATTTTTTACAATTAAAGGGATTTTTATAAAAATTGAAAAACTTTTTTTGAAGATTAAATTTAAAAGGGGAAAAATTTTTCCAATTTTAAAATTTTTATAAATTTTAAAATTTTTGGGAAAATTTGAAAAAATTTTGAACATTACAAATTTATTTTAGGGCAATTATTTTATTTTCAAAAAAAAAACTTCTTTTTCCCTTTTTTTTTTCAAAAGGGAAAAATTAAATTCCCTATTATTGAAAAACAAATTTAAAAAATTTTTGCTCCGGGAATTTAAGGGGTTTTTTTTTTTTTTTAAAAGAAAAAATTTTTTCCTTTTCTTAAGGGAAACCTTCATCATAATCCTTTACTTTAAAACCTTGTAAAACCCTTTTTTTTTAATAAATTTTTTTTTCTTTAAAAATTTGTCCAAGACCTTTTACCATGGGATAAAATTACCCAAATTTTAAGAAATTTTTTTCCTCTTCAAATTTTTTAGTAATTTAGCAATATTTTGGGTTTTCCTTGGGAAAAAAGCAAAGAATGTTTATGGTTTAGATTCACTTTACTTTAAGAAAAGCAAGTAAACATTAGTTTTATAAAACTTTTGTCGTCTTACCGGAAGGACCAATATTTATTGGGGACGAATTCTTAAGTTTGGGTGGGCTCCATAATACCTAAATTTAGCCTCTTATTGGTCAAAAACCCACCAAACTAATTGTTTTCAATAAGCTTAAATCTCAAACATTAAAGTTTGTGGTGTCGAAAAAAAACTTGTAAATCTTGTGAAGACTTGCATTTTCTTTTCTTTTTCGCTAACTTTTCTTTTTCATCTTAAAAATGGTAAAAATTTAAAAGTGTTAAGTTCATTTAAAATTGGGCCAAAATTTTGGCTACAATATTTTCTTCCTTTGGGGTTTTTTTTCGGGAAACTAGGCAAAAATATCAACATTTGACCTTGTTTCATTTTATTTACCTCAACAACATAATTCTTGGGTCAAAATTAAATCACATCATGGGACCTTTACCCTTTTTTTGTCTTCTAAAAACTAACATGCCCTTAACCTTTTTAAAATTTTTCCTCAAACCCTTTTTTTGGTAAGGGCCAAAAAAACCTTCAACTTTTAAACTTAAATGTAAGTTTAAAAAGTGGAGGCCAAACTTCTAAATCAAAAGGGTTTATTCCCATATATAAAATTTTCCTTTGGGGGGGATATTGTTAATCTGCCGGGCCACATTAAATTAATATTTGCAAGCTTGTCTTCTTCTTTGTTATTCTTTCTTCCAAATTCGATTTAAAATCTTGAACCCCTTTTTTTTAAAAAATTATCCAAAACTTTTTTAAGGGTTTTTCCTAATACCCAACTTTGGTCAGTTGATTTTCGGGTTTTAAGATAGAATGCATGATTCCTTAAATTAAGAAAATAAGAACTATAAAAATTTGGTTTTTTCAAATTAAAGGTACATACCAAAAGACCAAATTTATCAAGGTTTCGGGTCCTTTTGTTCTTGGAACATTTTTATTTTAATAAAAATTAATTCGAATCTTTAATAAACCTCAACAAATTCCTTTACCAATTTGTTGATATTCATAATTATTGCCCAATCTTTGCCAGGAGTTTTAGGTTCCCCTTTTAAAAGTCTTTTGGGGTAAACTTTCTTCTAAATAAATTGGTTCTTTACTTTGAATTAAATTTCATCTAAGGAATTGTAAATATAGAATTTTGGTCATAAATCCTGCTTTTCACGTTGGGCCAAAGGTTGAACTTGGCTTTCCATACAACATTTAAAATCTTGCTTCCTTTGATGGTTTTTTCCAAATTTTTCCCATAGATCACCCAAATCAACCCTCCCAAATTGGCCTAAAACCCAATTCCTTGTTCTTCTTTTAAAACCATACACATTGACTTTTCTTCCGGTTTCCACCAAAAAAAGGTTATGTCAAAACCCAAATTCTTCTTTTTCCCCAAAAAATAAAAATTTTTATTAACTTCATTTTTAAACAAATCAAGTTATTTTTTTCAAAACTTGGTGGTTTAAAATTTTTTTCAACAAAAATCCCATTTTCAACAAAATCATAATAAAAATATATTTAATTTTTTTATTTTTCTATTTTTCTTTCTTAACCCATTGGTTTTCCCAAATTCAACTCTCTTTTTTAATTAGCAAAATTATTTTAGGGTTTCTTTTTTAAATGTTTTCCCTTTTTTAGAAATTTGGTTTGGTTGATCCTTAAATTATTTAAACGGAAAAAATCTTCTCAAATATCAATAAAGTTTTTGTATTGACCCTAAATTATTCCATTTGGTTTTCCCCGGTTTTTCCCTAGTTTGGAATTTTTAAGGTTTACTAAATTCCAACCTTTTAAATGGTAGGCTGAAAAAACCTTTTACCCTTCCCAAATGTTTTATTTTAAAACATTTTCCTTCTAGGGAAGATTGCTTTTTTAAAAGTTTCCCAAAGGTTTAGCTTTTGTTTGAAAATTTTCTAAGGTTTCTTGTGGGGTACTTAATTAACCTTTACTTTAACTTGTTTTCCGGTTTTTTGGGGTTTTGGCCAGATTACCAATGCTTTTTCAAATTTGGGATTCCAAAGGAAAAATCGGGGGGATAACATTTAATTAACCTTTCTTTCTTTAATGGGGGTTTTCACTAATTTCCTCAACTAGATTTCCAAATTAAAATTTCTCACATATGGAACCCGGTATCCCGTTCTCTTCTTTTCAAACCATACCAAAAACCTAAGCCGGTTCAAGTAAGTTTTTTTTTTGAACAAAGCATTACGACCGGTTCTTTGGATAAACTTTCTCAAATTCCTTTTTTTAATTTCTCTTTTAAATTTATTTCCATTACTTGTTTTAACTGGTAATTTTTTAACTTTTCAAAATTTCTTATTTTCAAATATTTTGGTTATTACTCAAGGATTTGTAAACCCTTTGGCCACAAATTTCTTTTAACCAATTTCCGGAAAATTTTTGATAAAAACTAACTTTGAGATACCTGGGATGGGGAATTTAGGCCACCAAAGGGGGAACCCAAATTTTTCCCCCCCTTTCCAAAACCACTGGTTCAAAGCGGTGGGGTTCCTAAAAAAGGAATAAATCTTGTTCCATACCCGGTGGTTTTGGTTCATCATCAAACTCCCTTGTAATCTAAATTCAGAACCAAACTTTTGTTTATAAGGGATTTTTAAACGGCCCCCATTGTTCTTTATTTTGCAAAACTTTTTGCTTGAAGATTAATTTGGTTTGCAAAAGTAATCCAGGGTTTAAGCTCTTTTTAATTTTTTCCTACCTTGACCCGAATAATCAATTCCCTGATTAATTTTTAGTCTTTTTTCTGAGAACTTTTCTAAACAAAAGGCTTATTCAAAGAAAAGCTAAATTATGGGGGGAATGATTTGTTTCTTACAAGGTGGGGTAAATGGAAAATCTCTCTAGGGAGGCTACTTTTAAAATTCTCCGGTAACAAAAGCAATACTATGACTTTAGTTTTTGGCCATTCACCAGCCATCATTAGTTTTGGTTAAATATAACATGTCGGGTTTCCTCACTTGAACATCCATTCATCAAATTTAAAATTAAGTTACATTTTTTGGAACCTGTTGTATACCCCAACAAATTTTTAATTCATTAATTTTTCCTTTTCCCACGATAAAGGTTTCAACTTTGCAATTTAAACATTTCTTAACACATTACCCAATTATTTTGAAAAACCCAAATTTTGGCATCTTTAGATAGGAATTTGAGTAGGGCCATAATAGGAAAACAATTTTACTTCTCTTGTTCCTTATTTCTCAAAAGGGGTTTTGGGGAGGTTGTCGGGCCTCAAGCGGAACACTTCAGCCTTAACAACACTTCCATAAGAGGTCCGTTCAATATCACCTCACTTCACTCCATAACTTTCGCCCCCAAAGTTGGTCCTTGTGATTATAGCCTTTTCGCCCTTTTTGGGTTTTTTTTAACATTTAATTTCTTTCGGGTTTACAATGATCCATTATTGGTCAAGTATCAAAAAAAAAGCTTTTAATTTAATAACCTCGGATTCCAACTTAACTGAAACGATAATCTTTTCAAGTTCCAATTTAAAAAAGTAAGAAGAAATTAATTTAAAAAAAAACAAATACAACTTCTAAAATTAAATTGATGGTTTTGGTTCAAAACTGTTATTTAAACAATGGGCCAAGGCTGAGGAAAAAGCGATTTAAATTTTATCCTTTCGTAAAAACAATACTTAGAAATTTAGTTTCTTTCATCTTTTCAAATACAACCCTTTAATGTTTTTAATAAAAGGGTCTACTTTTACAGCTTATTTGACTTTTCTCTTTGTCCGCATTTTTAACTTGATTAATCTTCTACCCAAAAACCCTAAAGGTTTTTTGGGAGTTCGGGCTTTCTCTCAAGGGTTAATTGAAATGGGTTTTATTGGGGTTTGAAAAAATTCAGAACAAAAATTGCATCAAAAACCCGGAAATTTTAGCCCATGAGACCTTTGATAACTCTTACCTAAAGTGTAGAAATTTTTTTGTTAGGGAAATTTAATTCCAAAAATATTAAATTATTTTCTTATGCATGGGTCGGTGGGCCTTTTGCTCATCTTATCTCAAGAATTAAAATTTTAAATATAAGGTGAAATGGAACAATTCCATCCCCTTTGGTAATTAGGTTTAATGCCCCAAAATTCACCACAAAGGAAAAATACCACTTGAACAAGAATTAAAATTTTTAAAAGTAAGTTTTAAAACCTCATAATCTACATACAACAAAACCCGTTCTTAAGTTAGCGGTCACAAATTTTTTTTTAAAAAATTTAATTGAATCTTAAATTCTATGGACGGTTTGGGTTTAAAATGGGATCTTAACCTCTGGGCCCTTAAGGTTCAGGATACCAAACATTTAATTCTTCCGGTATAAAAACATCAAAATTTGGTAAACTTCCCCTACTTTCACAACGCCTTTTTCAAGCTTTTGGGGAAAAAGTACTAAAGCAAAATGAACCCCCTTTCGGGGTCCCAGATTTTTTCAATAACCCTCCCAACAACCTTTCCAAGGCCCTTTAAAATGGAAAGTTTCTTTCCGGGCAGCAAAAATGGAGGAGTTGGCGGCGGAAGGGACTTGTAACCATCGGGAACCTTATTAATCAAAAAAACAATCACCTAGGAAGATGATCTTTCTTCAAATTAATTAAAAAGTTTAAGGAAAAAGGATTAGGCCCCGGGGGGAATAAAGAAGTGAAAAATTGGTTTATCGTGGGGGGGAAAAGGGGGGAAAAAAAAGGGGCTAAGGCTTCCTTGAAAAAAAAATGTGAAAGGGAAAAATGGCGGTTAAAAGGAAAAAAGGTTTCAACTTTGGAAATGCAAAAAGACCAAACATTTAGATACCATTATTAACAGAAGGCCTAGGCGGGGCAAAAAAAATTCATACCTTTAATTTTCACTTTAACCAAAATTGGTAAGGCCCCTTAGAGGAAAAAAAATTTTAAAATTTGGGGATTAGTAAGGTAAATAAACTGAAACGCAAAGATTTTTTCTTTCCCCAAAAAAATCCCCTTCCCTCAAAAAGAAAAGGGGACATCCGGACAAATAAAGGGCCAAACCCCTCCAAATGTTAGATTCTGCCACCAGTTAACAAATGAGGGGAAAATTTGCAAATTTACCCTTCCCCAAAAGGGACAAAGCAATTAAAGCAAGGTTTTCCTTTGGACCCCCCAAATTCAAACCCAAAGAAAAAGGAAAGACCTAAGGTCAAGTTAAACCACCCGGGGAACTAAAAGGCAAAAACCCTTGGATACCTTGGATTAAACAACATTTCACCACTATTTTATTTAATTGTAACTTGGCCAAATTAATTTTAATAACAAGGTTTTATGAGGTTTTTTCCTTGATTAAGCCCTTTTTAAAGAATTTAAAAAATTGGCAGATACCAAATGGGGAATAAGGTTAGTAAACCCCTAGAAAAAGGATTGAAGAAAAATAACCTAATGAAAAAAATTATAACCTTTGAATGAACAATTGAAGAGCCAAAAAAAGAAAAAGGTTTTCCACTCGGGCTCAGTTAAAGCCAAAAAGAATGAGGTTCAATGGTTGACAATACCATTGAAACTCCCCCAAACAAAGGGAAAAAATAAACATGAAGGTAAAAAAAAACAAAAAGCAAGTTTGAAATAATTCTTCACGGTCAACTTCCCTGGTAAAGAAAAGATGTCCAAGAACAGGAAAGAACCATTTTTACGAAATAGCTTTTTTAAGAAAAATCGAAATTTTGCATAACCGGAGTCTTTTAAACGTTGATTTCACCCGAAAATTAGGCATAAGGGGATAAAGGAAGCTTTGGCATTGCAAATTCAAAGTTTCCCCAAAAAAAAATCCCGATTAGTCTTGGTTAATAGGTATTAAGAAAAAGTTTAGGGGGATACCATAATTGAACAATCCCGTTTTTCCCAATCTTTAATTACTTTGTTAACTTTTAAAAGAATATAAATTGAAAAATTTTATTTTACTTTCTTTTAATTTTAAATTTTTTAAAAACTTGCTAACCATACATTAAACTTAGTAATTTAACCAATTAAAGGGAACAAAAATTATTCACTACCAACAGCAAAATTTAATTAATTTAAAAATTTTATTTGAAGTCAAATGAAAAGGTTAAATGAATAAAAAAGGTCTAAGCTTTTAAAAAGTTATTAGGGAGACTAATTTTCACAAAAGAGGGAGAATGATAAATTAGTATTTAAATAGTCTAAGATTTTAAAGAAGAACAAGGAAAAAAGGATGAAGCTTAATAAAGTGATAAATTCCCAAAAAATGAAATAACACTACCCAAAATGGTTAAAGGGAAAAGGGCCACTTGGGGAAAACAATTTTTCCTTTATTAATTTGCTTTTTAAAAACATTTACTAATTTTAAACACTTTTAACTTTTTAGGACGGTAAACCCAGGATTTGGATTATTGTTGAGGTTAAAAATTTTAAAATGTTTAACACACAAATTTCCTAATAACTAAGGTTAGCCTTCATGAAAGTTAGTTTTTTTAGTACAAGTTTTTGGAAGGGTTTTTTAACCAAGTTCACAGTTTATGGGGTAATTACCTGATTCTTTTGGGATTTTAGGAAACTTCCTTTTTCCAAAATTTAAAACTGCTTTAAAATTTAGGCGAAACTGAAAAAATGTAAATTTAAAAGGGTTTTAAAAGCCAAAACAGTTTGGGCCTCATCATACTTCACTGCAAAATCCTTTTTTATTTTTTGGAGATCCTAAAAATATTAAATTATTTTTTGAATTTAAAAAAGTTACCCAAGTTTAGTAATTTATATTGTTTAAACTTTTTCCATAGGAGGTTTCGTTGTAAATAGTTTTAATTTGGGCGTTAGATTTAAGATTATTTTAAAAAATGAAAAAACTATTACCAAACCGGATAAATTTTAAAACTTATAACTTTTAGAAAATCTTAAGCAATAAAATTTTTGAAAACAGTTTCGTTATTAAAAAAGTTTAAAAACAATTATATTTTCCCTATTAATAACCTTTACAATTTAACCGGAAAATGAGAAAAAAGAAAATTTTTAAGATTTTCTTTTTTTTTATAAACCTCCATCAAAAATAATTTTCAAATTATTTAAAACCGTTAGGTTTTTCCCGTCTTTTAAGTTTAACCAAAGGGGTTAAAAAGGGGGGTTGTTTGGGGTTTGGGGCGAGGGAGGCTCCCGGGAAAAAAATTTTGGGCGGGGACAGGGGGGACTTTGGGGGGTTTTGGGTTTTGGGAAGGGCCCTTTTCGATTTATTTAAATTTTTTAAAAACTTTGGTGGTTTTGTTCAAGAAAAAATAAGGATTTTTTTTGGTTTAATTTTTTTTATGTAACAAAGGGTAGTTCCATTAAAATGAAAAAATTGGGTGTTAAGTGGTGAAAAGTAAGAATTGAGAATTGGAGAGGGGGGTTTAAAAAAAAGCCAAATTTATAACCAAAAGGTTTTTTTAAAAGGGTGCTAAAATTTTTTTTAAATTTTAAAAAAAAAAAAAAAATTTAAAAATTATATAAAAAATAACCGGGTTCCCGCTTTTAAAAAAACCAATTAAATGGGAAATTTCAATAATCGTTGACTTTTATTTAAATTAAAACAAACGATAAAACTTTAATTCTTATTACTTTCCCCTTTATTATAATGTCGCGTAAAGAAAATAAATCTTTCAGTTTTGAAAAGAGGTCCGATGGTTGGCCTGAGAACTATATAGCAGCACCAAAGGCAATTGGTTACAGTTTAGGTAAGTTGAAGATGGACACTGGGTATGTTATGTGTAGAAACAGGGGAGTATCGAAAGTTGCATGGAAACTGTTGGTAAAAATGCGGTTGGATGGGAGTATTATGAGAGGGAATTGTCATGTATGTGGTATAAGAAAGGAAGAAGATGAAAGAAACGTTTCTGAATTTGAAAAGATAAGTGGTATTGTGATAAGTGCTACTAGCTGTGTTAACACGAATAAGTATTCAAATGGTGCCTTAAAGATGGGTAATTTTGTTGAAGATGATACTGTGCTTGGAAATAATGATAGGCGTCCATGGTGGCGGGACAAACAAAGAAAGAACATGGGCAAGGTCTTAACTGATTGGGTACAGCAAATTACTAGTCTTAAAGGGAATCAAGACTATGGTATGGGCTATATTGAAAGTCTTCGAAATGTCAAGAGAAGTGGTATAGTCGCTGCTGTTAAAATGTATTGGAAAGGGAGGCAAAAGGAAGAAGGTGATAAAGCAAGAGAATTGTGTCAAGAATCTTCTCAAACGATGATGAGATCATCTGAGTGTGGCTATTTTCAGTGGGTTGTACAGTGGTTACTGAACGGAAATGGAGTTGGGACAAACTGAAATACAATCATCTTCAAGTTCCTAATAATAACCTATGTTCTATGTGATGAAACAAAAGTAGCATGGTAGAATCAACAGATGTGGTGAAGTTTGTAATGATAAACACTTTATGTCA
Source organism: Chrysanthemum lavandulifolium (assembly GCA_022545495.1). Classification (NCBI taxonomy): domain Eukaryota; kingdom Viridiplantae; phylum Streptophyta; class Magnoliopsida; order Asterales; family Asteraceae; genus Chrysanthemum; species Chrysanthemum lavandulifolium. Next base: position 186,409,206 of record CM040242.1, read on the forward strand.
GCTTACAATAGTTGAGTTTGATGTGGTCACCAAACAAGGTCTTAGTGATTATAAGATAGCATCTGATGCAAAATCAAATGAAAAAGAAGTGTGTGTTAAAAGGCTGATTTTGGGAGGTGTTTGTGCCTATGAATATGTTGGTATAGGTGAGACATTTGACATATGGAAATGGCCCAAAAGGAGAAAAACTTGTTAAAGTTTTTGGACAGAGTGAAGGTAAGTTTACTTCATCAGCTTGCTCACTTAATCACACTTATGGATGACAAGTTCTCTATCAGCATTTTCAAAGAAACACTTGGGATTGCACAAGATGTTGAAGGCTTAACTAAGTGGAATGGTCTAATGGTCTATGTATTGGTGCGTGGGTCTGATGGTTGTGCTGATAAGACCATGTGGGAGTTGTGTAGTGACTTAATAAACATTCTCTTGAGTCGATCAGTGACCAGGCCTCAAATGTTCGATGATATTGCTGGTTGCTGTCTTTGGCAGTGTTTGGATTTACCAATAGTCTTTTTGGGGTGTTTGGATTTGAGTATGGGGTGTCTGGATTTGTATCGCAAGTATTCTGCTGATGTGGACCAGCTACATGGATATCAAAAGGATTCCACAATACAAGCAATTGAAGCTGCTTCTTTGTGCATATGCTACTATGCTAGAAGCTTGATACTTGAGGACAAGTATTATTTGAAGCGGAAAGGATTGATACGAGCCAATTTGGACTAGCCGTTTGGCACGTGAGGTGCACGTGACTAGTTGTTAAACTAGACCACGTGAGGTGCACGTGGGTATTCCAACAGATTTTCCCGCCTAGCTCACACCCTTTAAATACCATGTTGTTTAATTTCATTCATTAAGCTTTTGTAAACCAATTTCTCTCTTCTCTTGTAATCTGTAACCAGTTCTGTCACAAACCATTGTTTCAGTAATCGTAATTCAATTTCAAACCCAATTCTTCTTCATTTGAGTTCCAGGTTGTTTTACTAGTTTGATCTTCGAATACTTATTCCAGGATTAAACATATCTTTCCGTTTTGGTACGTATCAGTGACATACGGAGTTTTGAGTAGTGGGTAGGAGTAGACGTAATCGGGTCTCTGTCAGTTACATTATATAAAAGGAATCGTTTTTGAAATTCTTGAGTTATCTGTCGTTTCATTTCAAATGTTTTTGTTGTTGATATTATGATTGCAAGACTCGATTTGGATAGATTTTGTATTTACAATGCTTTTTTTATCAGATTGCAGCCAGTGAGAGAAACTCGAGAGAAGCAAATACAACTATGGAAGGAACTTATACTTGATTATTGTCGGACACAAAAGATATTTGTGATTGGATTGGAACAAGACTTTCCTTTGTTCACCAACCCTACAATCGAAAGTAAGCGTTCCTTCTTGTCAACAGTTGTTATTGAAAGTGTAACGCCTTTGAAGTTGTCCTAATATGATGTTATATGATAATAATGGCTATATTGCAATTTATTAAAAAAAAAAAAAAAAAAAAAAAATTACTTACCATGCTACTTGATCTCAGCTGTATGATTGTTTTAGGCAACCGCTTTTATGCTGCACCTTAAGCATTTCACACTATAGGATGATAACCTCTGCTTAGCATCTCTATAGTATTAGTAATATTGAGTTGGTTTTATAGTTCAATCATCTTTTCATGACTTTTATTTTAAACATAAGGCGAAACCTAAGAACTTTATTGATCAAAGTAATCACTCCTCAAAATGAGGTAAGTTCAATTGGAAATTTAATCCATGGATTACAGTAGTTGTTAAAACACCAAATGAGCAAAATAGCAAAATATACAAAATGTCGTGAAACACCAATCCATTGATGAGTTAAATCTCATGATTTACTACTATTTTGTCCAGTTTTCCTTGCCTATTGTGTTTCTGTTTGTATGTTAAGAACTTATCATGTATTCTTTTTATTGTTCTGTAGCTTTTATTTGATGTCCTGCTTACTGCTGAATCACTTTTGTGGTAGCGCAGGATCTCTGAATCACGAAGCAAGGGAAGCTTTCCTGTCAGCTTTAGTTTCTGATGGTTGGTTTTCCATCTTTATCATACTGCATAATTTGGGGATCTGTTAAGAAATGTAGAATAAAAATAGTATAGACATAATATCCCTAACTATTTGAAACAAAATTTTCTAACAAATGGTAGACATTTGACGTATTGTACACAGTTCATATATGCTAGATTACATGCCATTTTTATCTACAGGACGTGCAGAATGGATGGACAAGAATCGCAGGCAATGTCTTATCCTCTGGCATCGAATAAAAGATTGGGCGGACCTTATCTTAAACTTTGTGAGTGAAAACGCAACCCTGCTATGAACTAGATGTTGAAAAATGGTTGGACTGGTAACGGGTCGAAATGAGTACATTTAAGTGTTGGATGGTTTGGGTTGACCCGAAACAATTTTTTGTTTAAAATTGGTAACTTTTTCTCAGATAATTAGTCTGACATCTCTGATTACAGAAGTTATTAAAGCTCTAATAAAATTTTGTTTGGTAAAAGGATTTGGAAGGTTATATGCATAAATATATACTTGAGTTTGTCGACCCTATTCCTTCACTGCCAACTGTGTTACTACCCTTACATTTGTCAAAATAGACAATTTGTTTCTGATAGCTGTTGACTCACATCTTGATCAGGTCAAGGAAAATGGCTTAGAAGATAGCGTAATGACAGTGGATGAGATACGTACAGGGATTGAATCCCGGGGAACAGGTAAATGGTGACCATACACTGAATCAAATCAATGCATCTAAAAGATCTGGATTCCATCTTGCTGTGTTTGTTTTTGTATTTTTCTTGGTTCATTTTTTCTTATTTTATTTCTGAAGCTGGAACTTTAACAACTGTATTTCCGTGTCTCAGATATCCATGGAATGGACCGAACAGTTTTATTGAGAGCACTTAAACTTCTGGAAAATAAGGGAAAACTTGCTATCTTCAAGGGAACTTCGGCAGATGACGAAGGTGTTAAGTTTTCTGTATAACATGTTTTTTGCAAAGCCAATCTATTTGGTTGAGATGTTGATATGATTTGTACTTGATGCATTACATTAAAGTTTCAACTTTTGCTTATTGTGTCTATCTCACTTCTTTTACTTGAAGATTTCTGTATATGGTGCTTATCATCAATAAAACGTAATCTTATTTCTTTCTTTAATTTTGTTTCTTTCTTTAATTTGCTTTTTAAGAATGCAAGAGAATAAGTAGTCGCCTATTAAAATGTGGGAATAATATTCAAAGTAACAAACAAAGCAATCATCTTTAGCATAAACTATAGTGACATTCCTATTGCCGTCTTGTAAAATTTACCTTTATGCACTTTAGCACAAATCTTAAACCAGATAAAAATTGAGTGACATAAAACTTCATCTTAATGGCTCTTTATCTTTAATTTGGGAGCTTCAAATGCATAATCATCATAATATTATCACCTAGGGATGTGCATCATACAACCAAATGATAAAAATTTCCTTTATTTCTGTTGTAATGATTTAGTTATTACTATATCTTGGTGGAGGGTATTTTGATGCAGACCTTGATGGACCCAATTTTTTTGCATTAAAGTTGACAAAAGCAATTTCTTTAAGACCAGACTTAGAATCTACAAGCTGCAAAGCCAATATCACAAGTTTTTAGTTAAAATATAGCAATCACTTTAGTTTTGGCTGGCTAAAATGCTAAAGAAATGAATCATGCTATCAGATTCTACTTTAACTAAGAAGGCAAGTGTATCTAATAAGTACATCACATCTAAATCTTACCTTTATGTACCGTACCCGTAGGCAAAGCGTAAGGTCATGTCCTACTTCAATATTATTTTTGCTGCCGACAAGGGCAGATCTAGAGGGTGTTTTAGCGTGTGCTCGTATATACCCTGAAACTTTCTTTTAGCTTATTGTAACGTTTATACATGTCATTTTTTCGTTTTATAATAGTATTGCATACCCCAGATAAAAACCTTGAACCCGCTACACAATGCCAAAATCTTTATCATCGCCACTTTATGCCTAGAGTCACACTATCATTATCCATAAACCCACATTAGGGGGGTGTTTGGCATGGCTTATCCAAGCTGATTTTCTGATTATTTTTAGTGAAATAATATCTTTTGAATCATCTGTTTTAAGTTGCTTATTGCAAAGTGCTTAATACGAACAAGGCCATTTTCAAGCCTTTACCCTTTAATCTTGAGACACAATCATACCCGATCTGTTATCTATGACAAAGTATAAATATATAAGCTTTAGAATGTTCCACCTTGTCTATATTTTACAACAAGAAACAAAGACAGTGTATTGGGATGATGATCATGATCATGAACATATGGCCAAAATAAAGGGAAAAAAAGCATAAAGAAACACATTTAGCACAAGAAACTAATAATAAGACTGTTCTTTTTGTTACTTGGGAAATAGAGCTTGGAATTCTAAAGTGAGATCTTTAAAGAGTATAAATAAAGTATATGTTTTTTTAGGAAGGTTTTAGTTTCTGTTGACCAGCCAAAACAGAGCCCATTTGGTAGTTTTGTTACTCAAGTCTCTATTTTCTTCATAGCTAAGGAAGAGCAATTTACCATACTACCCCTTATACAACATTTGCAGTTTTCTTGCCATTTCATCATAAAATATTGTGAATCTGTTCAAATATGTAAAAAAAATGAATTTAAATTACAAAATTAGTGAATAAATTGGTATCCAATGATTTAGTTTCTCACATATCCTAACCTTTTTATATATGTTGAAAGATGCTTAGCTTCACAGGGGTACTATTCCGATTTTCTTTAATCATCCTAGTCAGATTCTTTTACTAATTTTGTTTTTTTTGAAAAAAAAAAAAAAAGATTCTTTTACTAACAACATTAATCTTCTTATTGAAAGCTTTATGATTGGGATAACATGAAACAGCTTACATGTCATGTGGGTCCCATACTGATTTACTATATAAAGCCTCAAGCCTCATATCAAAACTGAATAGATGTATAGTGCAGTACACAAGTAAGACTAAAGTATCAGTCTTGTTTATTCTCTCATTGCTTCAAATATACAAACTATGATTCTTGGTACTCATAAGCTATTCATACTTTTTACTTGCATTGGTATATTAGCAGTCAATCCATATATGGTTTCCGGCATTAGAATCATAGATTTTGAAACAAAATTGATTCATCGCGTGCTCAAGACAGTTGTCATGGAAGATGATCATAAAGCAAATCCATCAGCAGCAGCCGAGAATAAGAAATTTGACGCTTATAAAACAAGCAAAAGAACGGTACGGAAAGGGTCAGACCCCATCCACAACCGCGCTTGATAAAAACTATTGGGAGATGTCATAGAAAACAGAAGGTTATGTGAAGCTACAAATTTTATTTTCTTTCCTTTTTTGTATTGTTTTTATGAGGTTTACATAGAGAAGAATGTGCATAGTGAGTTTTTGATGGATGGTTACCAAACGGAAGCAGTACGTAGACTAAACTTATATAGTTTGTTCATCTTTCAATTCTGGTTCGAATGATTTTTTTTTTTTTTTAATTCACATTCTTATACATTCAAATGAATGTTTTTTCTTTTTTGGTTAATCAATATGCATTAGTAAACAGGCGTTTGAAAATGTTCAGTTTGGTTAATTAATGTTATTCAATTCTTGATGCTATGAACTCATCGTTCAGATAATGATAAGGAGCATTGCGAAGTATGCACTGTGCAGCCTTCGTTTGTTACAGACATACAGAAAACCTTAGTAATGTCCATCGGATACAAAATGACAACGACAATCAAGCAATTTGAAAAAAAGTTCCTTTTAACTAAATGTCAAATCCGAAAGAAACAATAAAAAGCTTTAAGATGACATTATTTTAAAAAAATGCTCTATTTTCTAGTTAGCAGTTGTTCGAGGTTTATTTTGAAAAAGAATTTATTTTAGAAGAATCGGATTTATTTATAACTCTAAATTACCCTAAACCCACAATATTTACATATAATTTTGGAAGGTAACCAAGGTTAGTGAGGAGCTTCCCATATAAGGTAACCAAAGTGACTATGGCTTATGGGGTATGGACAGAGGACCAAGACTATAGTTGGGACTAGATAATAACCATATTATATACAAACATAAAAAGGCATATAATGCAACTAAATTAAATAGATTGGTCTAAATTGTCTCGAAACCAAAGACATGGGTGAAACCGCGTTCATTTGAATCGCTAATCGACACCATAAAAACCCATTGTTTGGCGGCAAGTCGTTATCTCCTCTAACGATACACTAAGAATTGTGTTTAACAAATTGCACATTGCTTTTGACGTAAACAATCACAACAACGTCACCATTTACTTGGTTCGGTCTAGCAATGTGATCAAACTACGTCCATCATCACATACTCATAGTAGGGCTGAGACAATGGACCACATACCTGAATTGGACACAAACCGGACCGAGCCAGGCCGACCCCAACCGGACTGCACACATTTCGATCTGGTCCTGGATCCACCATTTCCCTCGTATTCGATCTTCTGCTCGGTCCAGTCCGGTCATAATAGTCCACCATTGAGTCTCAAAGTGCGTCGCTCATCGGTTCATGGGTATGTAATAAAAGAAATGTTAGACTCATAAAGTTTTTTTTTTTTTTTTAAAAGAAAAAGAAAAGAAATGGACAAACATACATGTCAAGTGAGTTGCATAATTTGTATTGCGTTTTAACTTTCTTTTTTCTGACTCTTTACACATTTGTAGAATTACTTTTGTAAAAAAAAAAAATTATAAATCTAACATTTTCATGTGTAATAATCCTTGACTGCCCTATAAAGACCATTCATGTTCATGAGTGTAAGACAGGGTCCATCAATCTAGTTCCTTTGAACTTGGGCTAGATAGAGCATTATATGCGGCCTCTAGCTACAATATAAAAGCTTTGGCCCATAGCTTTATCAAAACCCTGTGACCGTTTTGGTAAATTCTCATGATAACAAATTGTAAATTTAGTAAGTATAATTTTGGAGCTTTTGAGTTTGATGCTAGAACACAAATCTTAATAAATATAGTTCCAACAAAGGAAATAAATAACTTAGAGTTTGTATAACTTGTGACGTAATGCACATATTAAGTCAAGTTCGACATACTTGTACAGTTGTACTTCTCTTTACATGCGAAAATACATGTAATGGGAAATGAATAAGTAAACAAAAGTGTATATGCTCTTGTTAAGTAACTTAAGTTGTTCTTAGGCTACTCACGATGGTAAGTGGTAACTCCTGTCCCTCACTGTCACTCGTGACTCCACTGTGGAGCCTTCCTCTCACGCTCGAACAACAAAAAAGAAAAGACGAAGGGTGAGCCTCCTCACCACTCGGGTAATGAGTGTTTTTGCCCCCCATAAATGTTTTTATTATTGTTTATTTTAGTGAGTGTGCGGGTATTTTGTGAGGCTTGTTTGTATAAAGTGTGTATTTTTAATAGTAGTGGAGGAGTGGTAACCATTGTGTTGAAAGGTGAGGGGAGTGGTGATGTCTTGAATAGTGAGGGAGTGTTGATGTGTTGAGGTGACCATGTGTTCAAGATTGTAGGAGCGGACAGCACTGTGGCGGAGGTGGTCACACCCCCACCTTCCACATCAATGTCACCCCGCTTTCTCTCCCTTACCGCTCTCACATTTCACCCCTAGTGGTCACACCAATCCTCACCTTCATTAAAATACAAACTTTATACAAATATACCTCACATACACTCATAACCAAACAAAAAACAATAAAATACCCACTTTATGCACAAGAAGCAAGAGGTGACCAAGTCACCTCTATCTCATTTTTTTCTTGTATCTCACGCATGGGAATTATCAAAGGAAATGGGGGTGATCAGGGGTTTTGTGGTTAGGGTCACCCACCACTCCTGTAGTCTAATACTAGGTGCAATGGTCACCATTCACTTCTACTCCTCACATTTTACCTCAACACATCACTCCACCCACCTTTCGGATGCAATGGTCACCACTCCTACACCTTTCAAACATAGTCCACAAAATACCCCCACACACTCACAAATCAAATAATAAATAATAAAACACTCATTTTGCACAGACCGAGAGTGAGCCTACCACCAATTCCTCCTCTTTGGCTTCACGCACGCGTGAAGGTGTTAGTGCACTATAGTGGCGCGCGACTATCACCACCATAGGTGATGGGTCACACCAATTGCACCTAGTCTAAAACGCGACCTAATAGCATAAGGTGAAAACTACTTTATATCTATCACACGAGAACAATTTGTAACAATTCTTGGAATGATGCTTGAAACTATATATTTTAAAATGATCTACTCGTAGCTTCTCGCATCACCACCAGAGGTCTATAGTTCAAAGTAAGGTTGTCGGGATCGGGATCCTACCAGATCGTTTTCGATGCAATGGTCACCACCTACACCTTTAAAACATAGTCCACAAAATACCCCCACACACTCACAAATCAAATAAAAATAATAAAACACTCATTTTACGGTACCGAGTGTGAGCCGACTCACCAATTCCTCCTCTTTTGGCTTGCTTCACGCGTGAAGGTGTTAGTGTGCACTAGGGTGGCGCGTGACTATCACCAGCCATAGGTGATGGGTCACACCAATTGCACCTAGTCTAAAACGTGACCTAATAGCATAAGGTAGAAAACTACTTTATATCTATCACACAGAACAATTTGTAACAATTCTTGGAATGATGCTTGAAACTATATATTTTAAAATGATCTACTCGTAAAGCTTCTGCATCACCACCAGAGGTCTATAGTTCAAATAAGGTTGTCAGGATCGGGATCCTACCTAGGATCGTTTTTGGCTTTGCAAGATCGTGTCGTGGGATCGGATCGAGATCGTAAGATCCTATGAAAATGTATATATTTTTGTATGGGGTTGTAGTTTTATATTTCTATATAATATTTCATATGATAAACGAATCTAAATAGATGATAAAAGAAAAAGTTATAAGTTCAAGTATCGTAGTAGTAGAATATTAGATATATTGCAATGCATACTTGCACAAAGTTGCTACATACGTGCATGCGCGCCTACTTTTGTTTTAATGTTTTTATTATAGGTTTTTCGTGATAACATTTATCAAAAGTTAATGTTAATTTATTAGCACGTGATTCGTAACTTTTTGTTACAATATATAGATTAATGCGAAAAGATAAAAGGATTGTCTTGAAAATGAAACGACATAATTTATAATGAGGCAACACAATTTTTTTTCTTGGTGACCAAATAAATTAAATTAGAATATTACGATAATATTACTGATTTTTTTTATGACCAAATAAATTAAATTAAAATATTCATGCTTTTATATGTAACATAAAATAAAATATGAACAAAATTGGGTCAAGTATGTAGATAATTTACTTCAAAAACAAGCTTCTGATATTTTACAAAGCACGAAATCGTTTTTCATAATAACCCGAAAAGACACATCTAAACTATTTCTAAATAGTCCATAAAAACATAATGATTACACTCATTAATCTTGCAAGAGACAACTAATTAATAACCTAATAATAGGCGATCATATACGATCCGATCCGATCCTACGATCCTACGCGCGATCCTACGATCCTGCTGTGATCCTACCGGATTACGATCTTGTTAAGATCCCGATCGCTTTTGTGTGTAGGATCGCACGATCCCACGAAAGGATCGCGATTTTGACAACCTTTCAAACACCTCTAGGTTCGCTTTTGAGGATGGTCATGTAAAGGGTCGTAAACAGTTACGTGGATACTTCACTTATGCCAGTACATCCGAGTCAAAAACTCGCCTTCATAAAAGCTTTCATCCTGCTTACCCATTTTACTGCTTTAGTGATGTCTAATTCTTAATTTTTGTGACTCATTTTATTTGTTTTCCTCTTTAAAGCTTAAATTTAGAGGTGAGCATAAACCGAATTGCAAACTCGAATAAAACCAAACCGGAAAAACCGATCCAAAGCGAAATTGATGGTGTGGTTTTGAAAATAGAAATACTAACTTTTGCATATGGTTTCGCTTCCACCAAAACCAAACTGAAATAACCACACCAAACCACTCCACTATTTATTTTTTTATTTTTTTTAATCAAATAAACCTACTACATTTTATAATTTTTGTATGATACAATGCTTTGTTTATACTTTCTAATTAATTGTTTCAAACATATTTTATTAGTTAATTATTGTTTTTAGTTTTTAGGTTTTTTTTTTTCTTTCCATTTATCATCGAAGTTTTAAAAATTCTTCATTTCATTTTACTTTTACTACTGCCTAGATTTATAATTTTATACTAATACACAATATTTTGAATGTATGTTTCAACTCATTATGTAATTTTGTACTATATTTATTCTATAATAAATATATACTAAAAAAATAATTTGAAAAGCAAAACTTTAAAAATCTAAAAAAAACCGAACAAATCGAAACCGCCCGAAAACAAAACGAAAAAGCTACACGGTTGCGATTTCTCATTTTGTGTAGAAACCGCAAATATGAATGCAATTTTATTTTTACCAAAACCATATTAAACCGCACCATGCTCACCCTCTCATTGTTTACACGTTAAATACTAAAGTCAAACTAAAATTAAGCACTAATGAAACTAACATTACAACATAAACCCAAAATAAGCAAAAACCACAATTTTAAGGGATTTTTAAAAAAATAGTGTCATGATGGTACATGTTAAAGTACATTTGTTAAACTTAAGTTGCCTTTTTTATATGTTAGCAGACATTAATATTTTCTTAAATTACATATTTACATGTATTTACCAAATTTAACATTGTTAAACATAGAAATGAGCTTATTTCAAAAAATAATTGCGTTTATTAAACATTTCTTAGCCCATGCCATTATGGGACAAGTTAGAAATCTCCTAACTTTTAAGGATTTTCTAAAATGTGTCACATATTAAACGAAAGAAGATCCTCTCAAGTTGAGAGGATCAACTTGACTCAAGTTGAGCATTTATGAGTCATTAAATTTGATCTAATTACCAAATCAAACAACTTTTTTACTCGAGCCATTGGATCAAATCCAACTATCATAAATGTCTAACTCGAGTAAAGTCGATCATCTCAACTTTATGATCCTTTCCATATTAAACTTAGAGGGTTTTACTAAACAATGTCCACTATGTAATGCTTAAGGTCCATTAAATAGTCTTTTCTTTCCATATTTATAAGTGATTATGCATTAAATACATAATAAATTAACATAAAAATTAACTTAAATAAATGTCATTTTTATTTAACAAAGTTTAAATTTCTTTTTATATTCATATTAATTGTTGGTTTAATCATTACCCAGGGTAATGTTTAGCAAATCCCTAAACTTAAATTGGCTTATTTATATGTTAGTAGACATTATATTTTCTTTTATTACCTTTCTTTACCAAATTCAACATTGTTAAATATAGAAATAAGTTTATTTCAAGAAATAATTGTGTACATTAATTTTCTTTTAAAGTACCAGGAGAAACACTTACATTAACAACTTTTGTTTGTAAATAGGTTTAAGTCTATTTATTAGAAATGTAGTTTCTCAATCTATATCTAATGAAAACATTATCGTTAAATATAGTCATTAAAACTTCCAATTGTGAACATATCGAAACTTTCTTCATATACACTTGCATCGTTAGTCCTTTATACTAATGGTTGTTAGTATTTAACTTAAAATATGGTTTTCTTACGCTTTAGATTCGTTAATACACGTTGTTCGTTTTGCGCCATTCGCTTTACACATTTTTTGTTTTCACGCCGCTCCGCTTATGCATGTCTTCGTCCATTTTACATGCTTTAGTGCGTTTTACACGCCGCTCATTTCACATGTTTTGGTCCGTTGTTACATCGTCCGCTTTACACTTTTTCGCCTATTTATACGCCATCCGCTTTACACGCTTTTATTCTTTTTCACGTTTAGCTCGTTTTCATCCATTTTACACGCTTCGTCCGCTTTACATGTTTTCTTCGTTTTACACGCTTTTGTTTTTCACGCTTCGTTCGCTTTCTTACATTTTCGTTCATTTTACACGCTTCTATCCGTGTTTGCATGTTTTTACACGTGCAAAATGGACTAAAATGGGTAAAAAGCACAAAACATGCAAAAGCGACAAACACGTCGCAAAATGGACGAAAACTGTAGAAATAGATGATAACATGTAGACGGATGAAAACGTGCAAAAATGACGAATGTGAAATGAACGAAACGTAAATATGACGAAACGCAAAATGTAACGAAACGTGAAAACAAAAATAACGTCTAAAACGAACGAATACGTAAAATAGACAAAACATGTAAAAATGGACAAAATATGTAAAATCACGAAAACGTAAAACATACGAAAAGGTGAAAAACTGGACGAATAAGGTAAAACGACAAAACGCAAAACAAACGAAATGTGTAAATTTAAGAAAGTGCAAAATGGAGCGAAAACTTGAAAATGAAAGATAAGTGTTAAACGAACGAAACGTGTAAAATGGACGAAAACCCGAAATACGCATTTAAAACACGTATAAAACGGACGAACGCAGAAAAGGACGAAAACACGAAAACGAACGAAACGCAAAACAGACGGCGAAACGCGAAATGGATGAAACGCAGATAAAAAACGAAACGTAAGAAACCAAATTTTAAGTTATTTACTAACGACCATTAAGATAGCGACTAATGATGCAAGTGTGTATGTGAAGAAAGCTCCGATATTGTTCTCAATTTGAAAGTTGAACGACTATATCTGTAATAAAACAAAGTTTGGTTTCTTAGATGCCAGATATTTAAAAAAGACATTTGTAATAAATAAACTTAACCCTTGTAAATATGGATAGATATGGTAGGCTACAAATTGACAAATTAAAAGATTTGAGATAAGATATTCGTTAGAGATTTGAGATATGCAATTAGTTTCTATGCCACAAAAATAGAACACAGCGTGAGATATCTACAGTTCCTATCATAGATGCTCATCGATTGGGAAAGGGCAAAAAGACACGTTTTTTTCTTCTTCTAATTATTCGGTAAAATCTTATACAATGTTACTTTATAAAGCAATATGTATTTATGTAACTGTATTACTTGATGTATTGTATTTAAGAATTATATTACTTGAAGATTAAGATTGTTAATAGCTATGACTTTATTAGCATCTACTAAACAAAACGAAAAGATTGTCCAGAAACTAGCCTCAAACAATTAGTGCCTGTTCTAATGACATTCACTCAGGATATGAGATTAAACTCATAACTTACTTTCACAAAGCTCTTACACACTGTTTTTGAGATTAATATACAAGAGAAGAGAAGAAAATGAAAGAAATTAAAAAAAAAAAAAAATTATGTTCTCAACGTTAGTGATACATACGTCAGTGATTAATACAAAAGTCTGGCAAATATTTAAATTAAAAAGTATCATACCAAGAACCGTCGAAACAAAACTTTCATATAAGTGCTTTAGATTATAACAACTTCCAAATTATTTTTGGATATTTGATGTGTTATGTTTTATTTAGTTCACCTGACGAATTAAATGAGTATTAGATAAACATGCCTATCAAATCTCTATGCGAAATATTGAATAATACTCCGTATATCAAGTTATACACGGATAAACGTAAACTGAAATCTGTAGTACCACTAGCACCAATGAAATATTTCTTCGCGTCTTTAACTTTGGTTTTTAAACTTTTGTCCGATTAATTCTATGAGAATGAGTCAAGTTTACTTTTTGGCATCACACAAGCATTTACAAAAATGTTGGTTTAACATGGATCTATTTCAAACACGATGTGACCTTTTTCTCAAAAACCTCATATCATCTAATGTTCAGCTGTTTTCTGTGAATTATAAAGACTTGATATCACATAACATAAGTATTAAAATCACGTCTTCGAGATTGTAACTCAATAGTGTAAAAGAAGCATAGGAGCCTTTGTTTTTTTAATTACCACCAAAAAGACTTTTGAAACAATTTTTTTTTTTTTTTTTTTTTTGAAAAGCAACTTTTGAACAATTGATAACTTTGGTAACAATACGAACCTAAATAAAGAAACACAAATAGTAATTCTAGGCGTGGTGTGGTGTGTGAGATGGTGACATAATTGTCAGGAAGGGGAGCATTCTTCATTACTCTTATTTACCAATTAATGCCTTTTTCCACTTTTTTTCAGCTAATTTCATGGCTTTAATTATTTATTTCTACCTGCCGACTTCTAGTGTAATCTAATAGCTAAAATAATAATTAAGATATAAAAAACACTATAAAGATGACTAACAACAAGCTTAATTCGAAAAGTTGGTGACAAAAAAAGTAAAATACTAAACTTTTCTTACATAGGGACTTATCTCCACCATCCATCTAAAAAATATGAATGGCTGAGATTAAAAACATTTTATTATTTCACATATTTTTTATAATTTAAATATCTCTAACCGTTAATCGTTAAGTGAAAATATTTACATCGTCGCGGGAAGATTAATTATCTTCTATGACGGTACTTGATATACTTCGAAAAAGAAAAAATCGTTTTTCACGTTTTCGCCTTTTTACGTTATCGAAAATCATGATGAAAAATCATATATGATTAAACACTAATTTGAATATCACATGCGATATTATTGTAAATCATATATGATATGCGATATCACATGTGATATAATACGATATTGTATGTGATTTTTACACTAATATCACACGTGATATTACACTAATATCACACGCGATATTACATATCATATATGATATAACACTAATATCACATGCGATATTCAAATTAGTGTTTAATCATATACGATTTTTAATACAAATTTCAAGAACGTAAAAAACGAAAAACTTGAAAAATGTGAAATTTTTTGTCGAAAAGATATCAAAGTCTCTATCTATAGAAGATAATTAAACGCCGTCGTGAATGATATTTTTTTTTCGCTTAACGATTAACGGTTTGAAAGTTATTAATATTTGAAAAAGAGGATGAAATGGCTTTTTAAATCGTTGAGATTAATCTTATCCATTAGATCAAATAAAAATAGATGGTGGAGATTGATCAATTTGTATGTAAATAATCTTTTGTCCTCAAATGATCTTAAATCGTCAAAATTGTTTCGTGTTTTGGTCAAGTTGCATATGCTAATTTCTCATAACTTAGAAAAATGTTACTCTCTTTATGTTACTCTCTTTGTCTTAAATTAATAGTTCTGGTATTCATTTTAGGATGTTCTAATTTAATTGTCTACTACTATAATATAAGTATTCAAGTTTAATCGAGTTTATCATATTACCCTATTAAAATTATTATTATAAATTAAAAAAAAATTAATTAACTAGCTAAGGGTAAAACTGTCAATTTGCAAAAAATATGAACAAGAATGTTAGGATTTAGTAAATCCTGTTATTAAAGAGTCGGTCACCCAAGATACGTAATCGTTAGAAGCTTGTAGTCGAGATTATTATAAGTTAAGTAGTATTTAGTAACCGCTCAAAAAAATAGTATTTAGTTTAAGTATCACCGGAGAGGACTGACGAGCCTTTACCCACTGTGTCCTCGATCCATGCACCGTAGGTGGCGATTTATGTAAGGATTATAAATACCTCTACCTCCCGCCGTAGAGTGGAGCTCATAATAATACTTTCATTTTCTCTCACTAAGCCCCAAACCTCTAACCCTTTCTCTGCAAACCTCTTGTATACGCCTACTGTGGCTATGATCTAGGTATGTGAAATCAATATGTTACAAATGGTATCAAGAGCCATGGTTTGATCATCTCTTACATATCCTTGGATTTCTAGTGGTTTTAGATGGTTTTGAGTTTGAAAAAGTTTAGTGGTTTTGCATCATTTGGTTCATTTCTAGTGTTAAAGTTTGAATTTTGGGTGTACTTTTGTGTTTAGAATCATTGTATGTGCTGGGTTTTGATTTGGTAAGCTTGAATCACCGTGGTTGAGCTTGTTTTGGATTGAAAAGTGTGTTTTGAAGTTTTTCTTGGTAGCGACTTGGTTCTCGTGAGTGAATTTCATCTTAGCGACTTGCTTGAAGAAAAGGTAGCGAGTTGTAGTGCTTTTGGTAGCGACTTGGTCCTAGCGACTTGTTTTTGAGACCCGACAAACAAGACACTTAGTGGATTCTCCACCACGGGTAGCGACTTGTTGAAGGTAGCGACTTGCTTTCAATTTTGTTAGCGACTTGTACTTAAGTTTCTTAGCGATTTGGTGTTAGCGACTTGGACCTTAGCGAGTTGCTATTTAGCGACTTGACGACTTAGCGACTTGGTGCTTAGCGACTTGTTGTCATAATTCTCAACGACTGGGTGTTAGCGACTGGATCTTAGCGAGTTGTTCTTTAGCAACTCGACCGTGTCTTAGCGACTTGATACTTAGCAACTTGGTGCTAGCGACTTGGTTCCGAGTAATCGTAGCGACTTGGTTGATTTTTGTTTGTATACGGTTTTCTCTTGATTTAGTAAAATCCGTGAAAGAATCTATTTCCGCTTTAATCATAGAGTTATAAAATCCCGTGTAACTGTTAACATGTCTACCAACGTACCTACAATCATCTCCACCGCTGTCAAGATGTTCAGCAATGGTTCGGACACTCGTCCACCCATGCTCGATGTAACCCGACTACGACTCTTGGGCACAACGAATCAGATTGTCTTGTCTTGGAAAGGAAAACGGAGTCAACATTCTCAAGTCTATTGATGAAGGACCTTATCAAATTGAGACTACAAGAGACTTAATTGATACAATATATGGATCAATGATCTATGGAATTGACATACCAAAGACGTATGATGAGCTCAATGATAAGGAGAAAAGAGATTCGACGTCGACATCGTGGCTTCTAACATTATACTTGTGGTCTTCCAAAAGATATCTACAATCTTATCAATCACAACACCGAAGCCAAGGTCGTTTGGGATAATGTCAAGATGCTTCTCTCAGTTATGAATTAACCAAGGAAGAGAGAATCACAATTGTATGATGAATTTGAGCACTTTAAGATGAAGCCGGAAGAAAGTGTCTATGAGTATTACGTGAGATTCCACAAGCTTGAATGATATGAGGAATATCAAAATGACCATGCCAAATATTCAAATTAATTCAAAGTTTGTGAACAACATGAATCCCGAATGGCATAAGTTTGTCACCTCCGTGAAGCTAACCAAATGATTGAAGAATACCAACTATGAACAACTTTATGCATTCCTTCTTCGTAATGAGAGACATGCTATGTTCGAAAAAGGATTCTTGAATGTTCAAAACCAAACAGGGAGAAACAAGTTCATCAAATGACTCTACGACTTTTACACCAATGTTGGAATTACCACCAAAGCTTCTCAAGTCATACCCACGGCAATGGAAATCACAAACTCATTCCCGATCCAAGTTTCAAGCAACTGATGCAAATGCAACATGGAACACTTTATCAATCAACTGCTCTTATGGTTAAACAAAACTTAACCTTCACTCCACATACTAACCGTCTTCACACTAACAATGAAATCAGGATCGCATCCAATCTACACAATCATGCTTTGGTCGAGATGGAAAGGTTACGGTGCAACCACTCAAGAAAGACAATATGAACAAAGAAGAGGTGGAGTAGGAGGAGGGTATGTGGCTAATCGAGAATAGAGGAAGGAATGGTAATCGGGACAAGCAATGCCAATTAAGTGCTACAACCGTGGTGGTGATGGACACATAGCAAGGCGCCGCACTTCTCCAAACGCCTCAAAATGCAGTACTTCAAAGACAAGATGTTACTTGTGCAAGCTCGGGATAATGAAGTCGGTTGGATGAAGAGGAGCTGTTGTTTCTTGTTGAGGCAATGCCAAGACATATGATGCGATGTGGATGAGCGACCAATCGGGAGGTAGGTCATAATCATCGAAATGCCTTTCAAGTTGCGGATCGTGATGCATACGACTGACGTCGATGATGAACCCATCGCTGCAGACAATCTTCATGGCTAGCATTTCTCCAATGGTCTCTCCAAAGGTCTCATCATCACAACAAGTCTGGTCCATCCAAAGAATCAATCATCTCAAAGGTATTAAAACTATACGATGATGTTGATGAGCAAAGATACATGACAAAGTACAATCAATCGAAACTTTTGAGTCGATATTGAAAATATGGGTAATATCAATGTTGTCCCATATGATCAATATGTGAAACAAAGTGAAAGTGAGATTGTACCAAGTGATGCATCTTCTCGCAATCAATGATGACTATGTTTTTGATGAATACTTGCATGTGCCCTGATGATTTTGTTATCTACGAATCGAATGCCTATAAAGAACAAGTAGCTATTTATGAACAACGTGCTAAGTTTGAGTTAACCACCCGTGAAAGGTGAAATGGATGACCAAATGCGCATAACTATTAGAAAAAGTAAGTTTAGAGAAGAAGTATTAAAATAAGAGTTAAACTCCTTACAATAAAAGCTTAAAACTCCTAGCAAAACAAGAATTTCAAGAAAATGTTAAAATGCTTAAGCAATTCAAAGCTAAGGAATCAAAACTTTGAATGATTTTTCTAATCTAAAACCTTGAAAACAAGCTTGAAAATAAGTTGTGCGCATAAGGGAATACTATTCAGATTGCTCACATGATCACTAAGCATGTAGTACTCAACGATAAGCATAGTATCCCCATTATAAAGGAATCCAACCCAGTATGGTAAGATTGCAAAGGCTGCTCAAAATGTAATCTATGATGGCAATGAGATTCTTAAACCTAGACGAAACCTAGTTGCATTGAGTGCATCGAGGAAGATAGAAAACTAGATGATGCATTTAAAATGAATAAGAAGCTTAACAATCCTGCGTGTAAAGATAAAAACATAACGATCAAACCCCATGATTACACTAAGGAAAATTGGATATCCTTGAACATGTTTAAGCCTCAAACTCAATTAACCCTGAATGCATCTTTTGGAAGAAAGATATGGATAAGCTAAAAGTTAATGTACTTGTTGAAACAAACACTCCCTTAGGAAAATGCTCGCAGCCATCGTATCCTCCAATACACCAATGCATCTAGTCCTTAGATCTATTGCCACTAATAGCAAGACCTTAATCACCTATATGTTGTTTATCGGATGTTTGTTGATTTTGAGAAAGCGTAAGAAGAGAATCACACCAATGTGGATAATCGAGGGGAAAGGGGTTTGAACAAACTAAAGAATATTATTTAACCGAGGTTATGCCTTCTTCAAACAATTAAAAGGTCAATTTGAGAGTCTTCAAAAGGGATAAATTCGAGATATTAAATAAATGGAAAAGGAATTTGATGCAATGATAGTTGAAGTCAATAATTATGAACAGGAACTCAAATATAATGAAGTTGAAAGGAAGAACTTGCACATCTTAAATGAGAATTTGATTACTGCTTCTCGATTTCATGAATTATCTATTGCATTGAAAGTTTCCCATGATCGTTTCATTGAGCTTGAAAACAAAAACTCAGAATTAAATGAGAAAATTGATCAGGATGATCACGATAATTTGGTAAAACATCTTTCTAAACTAGAAGTTGAACATTTTGATTTGCAACTAAAATATCAACATCTTAAAGAAAATGTCAAAACCTCAAATATCAAGACATCCTCGATGTTCCGAGTTTGATGCGCTTTTCGATAAACAAACGTGTGACGAATGATTCAAGCTCATTGTAACACGATCGAAAGTTGAAAGCCCAAATCTCTCAATTAAAGGGTGAAAAGAACAATGCGTTGGCTCCCAAATGCCTCCTCCTTTAGATTCTCAAGATTCTCAAACTTTTCATCTTCAAAACTTAGTTAATGCTTTACAAAAGAAAACGAGTTTTCTAGAAGAAAATGAAAAGTTAAACGGCACTTTAAAGAGTTATATGATTCAATGAAAGTCACTCGTGACAAAAACAACGAAAAATAACGACTTTACAAAAGGAAATTGAAACCCTTGTTAATTCCCAGGGAAATAACCAAACAGGGGTAAACCTCAAGGCAAAAAAATTTAAACCTTGCATTGGAATTTGGAAAAAGTGGATCAAGATTTAAAAAAAATCGGTTGTTTAGTTTAGGAAAGTTAAAATTAATTCGCACAAAAAAATGTAAAAAAGGAAATTTTTAATAAATAAATGAAAAATTTTGAATGAAAAAAGGGTTAAAAAAAAACCCTTTTGTAAATTTTTAAATAAGTTTAAGAACAAAAGGGGAAAAAAAGGTTACCAAGGGAAACCAGAAAAAAATTTGAAATTAAAGGAAAGGATTTTTTTTTTTTTTTTAAAAAGGGTTTTTTTTTGGGTTTAACAATCCCATTAAAAAGGAAATTTTCTTTGGGAAATTTTAAGTTACATTCTTGTGGTTTAATACGAAAAGGGACCATTATTCATGTAGGGTTTTAAAGTTTAAAACCAGAAATTACCTTAAGAACACAATCAAAATTTTAAAATTTCCTTTTCCCTAAGTTTAAAAAAAACCAAAACATTTAAAAAACCCTTATTTTTTTTTATGTTTCCAGGTTTCCTATAATTTAAAAAAATTTTCGGGGAAACCAAATTTTTAATTTTAGAAAAATTTAATCAAAAAAACAAGCAAATTTTAATTTATTTAATTTGGCAAATTGTCTGACAGACAAAGTAAAAAATTTTTTTAAAAAACCAAAAAAATGTTTATTTTTTTTAAACAAAAACAAAAAAAAAATAAAAACAAAAAAAAATTGGCTTTTAAAGGGAAAAAGCTAAAAAAATTTAAAGAAAAAAAAAAAATGTTTTTGACCCAAAAAGAGCCCCCGGATTTTCTAAATTTATTTTTTGTATAAAAATTTTTTTTAAAAAAGGGTTTCGTTTAAAAAAAGGCCCAAATTTTTTTTTTTTTAAAAAAAAATTTCCAAAAATTTTAAACAATTTTTTTACTTTTAATTTTTTTTTTTATCTAAATTTTTTCTTTTAAAAAAAAAAATTTTAAATTAACAAAATTGGAAAATTTGGGTTCCAAAAAGCTAAAATTTTAAAAACCCCAAAAAAATTTTTGAAAAAAGCCCTTGTACATTAAAGTTTTCTTTAAACAAATTTTTTTTTCCTTTTTTTTAAATTTAATTTTGGGTTTTGAAAAAAAAAAATTTTAAAAAAAAACAATTAAACTTTTTGGGTTTGATTTGGTTCAAATTTTTTTTTTTTTTTAAACCCAAAATAAAGGGAAAAAATTTAAAAAAAATTTAATTTGTTTTAAAATGTTTTCATAGTAAGAAAATTTCATTTAAATTTTATTTCCCCTAACCCCCTTTTTGGGGGTTTCTCCCCAAAATTAAAATTTTTTTAAAATTAAAATTTTAAATTTAATTTTTTAAAAGTTTTTTATTTTGGGGAAAAAGGGTTAGGGGGGGTAAAGGCAAAGGTTGGAGGTAAAAGGGAAAATATGGGAAGAATAAAATTTTTAAAAACAACAAAAGAATTTAAAGTTTAAAGCCCCTTTCCCCCCTTATTTAAAACTTTAAGTTTAAAACGTTTTTAAAAACACAAATTTTTTCTTTCCAAAAAATTTTTAAATAAAGACAAAAAGGGGTTTTCTTTTTATTAATAATTTAAAAGGGGGAGGACCCCTTTTTTTGGCAAACCCGGGCCCCAAAAAATTTTTTTTTTTTTTTTCCACATTCCCCATCATTCTTTAAAATTTTTTCCCTTTTTTTTCCTTGGTTTTCAGGGGTAAAATTTGGGTTAAAGTTTTTTTTTTAAAAAAAAAAAATTTTACAAACCATTTCTTTAGTTGAAAAAATTTTTAAATTCTTACCTCTTTTAAAAAAGAAAAATTTAAAAAATTTATCAAAAGGGAAACCCTTTCCCAAATTTAAAAATTCCCTTTTAAATTAAAAAAACAAAATTTTTTAACTAAAATTTCTTTTTTTGGGCCTCCTAAATTTTAAAGGGCTTTTGGGGTATTTTCCCCGGGGGTTTTAAATTTTGTCAAAGGATTGAGGGTTATTTTACGGGGCAAACAAATTTAAAAATTAAAAAAAATTTTAAAAATAAGGGAAAATCAAAAATTTAATTGGGTTAAATTTTCCCACAGGGAAAACGAATGGAAAGTTGTAAAAAAAAAGTTTGAATTTAATTTTCTTAACGATTAAAGAATTTTAAAATTCGCGGGGAAAAAAAAAAGAAAAACTTTTGGACCCATTTTTAAATAATTTTTTTATAAAAAATTTTTTTAAAAAGGGGATTTTTTTGGAAAAAAAAAAGAAAAGGGCAAACCAATTTATGGGGAAAAATTTTTCTTTGAAATTTTTTTTTAAAAGGGGATTTCCAAATTTAAAAATTTTAAAATTTCCCCCATTTAAATTTTTTAAAAAGAAATTTCTTCAAAATTTTTTTTTTTAAAAAAAAAAAAAAAATCAAAACCCATAAAAAAAAATTAAATTTTTTGGGGAACCTTTTTTTTTTTTTACACCCCTTTTTTAATTTATTAGGACTTTGTGTATATAGAAAGCCAGTTTCATGCTTTTTAGGTCGTCATTTTTAAAGATCCGATTACGTAAGACCCTAATTCTTTGATAAATCTTAAACAAGAAATTTTGGGTCTCTTTTGTTTCTACTTTTTAAGCCTAAATGTTGTAAATATTTAAACCAAAATATTAAGTATAGAAAAAGCCAATTAATGCACAAAAAAGTAAAGATAAAGTTAATAAGCCTATTTGCCGTTAAAAAAAATAATTAAAAAAAAAAAAAAAAGAAAAGAGGCTATTTAACATATGGTTATAATATTGTTATTAATTACCACGTAGATTCAGACTCGTCTCACAAGCACACTTAATGAATTTTAAATTTGGCGATTGCCAAGATTAATAAATAGAATATAATCTTTTTTTTTTTTTTTTCAAGTACAGATTTTTTAAATTTGCGCGATCAAAGATTTATAAATAAGAATATAATATATATATATATATATATATATATATATATATATATATATATATATATATATATATATATATATATATATATATATATATATATATATATATATATATATATATATATATATCAGAAGAAATTCTTATTTCAGATCAGTTGTAAACCCTACCCATTCGCATCAGAAGAATGATCAGAATTGCATCAGCCTACAAGACATCATGCTTAATATATACTTATAATTTAACCGTTTGCATTAATGAATGATGTTTAGTTTCCACAATAATACTTTCAATCTCTAGCTCTCTTTTATCTCCTCCTACATTCATATATCATTCTTCAATCGAAAGTTTCTTTCGAGATTTATAGTTTTCGAAACAAAAGTTAATAAAAAATTCTTTAACATCGAAAATGACGAAAGAAATATTAAATAGAGTGGCTCATTTGTCGATTGAATATGAAATATTATAGAGAAAATTTCTTAAATAAACTCTTTACCATATTGATTTTAGAAACCTATGCAAAGATTTTGAATCAAAAAATGCCGGAAAAATAAATTATATATAAAAGATTTTTCAACATATAACTTTGATAAATATAACTTGTTTTTAAGGTTCGTTTTAGGCCTACGTGAAGGTTGTGCCGCTCCTGCCGCAAAGACAGATTTTGTAATTTACTCTTTTCAAAACAGCTTACTCTATAGGCCACATGTCAAGCTCGCATAAGTGAATAACTCAATAAAGAATCGTCTTTCATAATGTTCGAAAAACGTAGATAAAAACTCACATTCAATGTTGTAATGTTTCATTGGAGAGTGTTGGCATGTCAAGAAATGGGTAGCGTGGTGAAATGTCAAAACTCTAAAATTGGGGACCCATGATTGTTAATATGGTTTTCTGTGTAACTGCCACTGTTGTGCAATAGTAAACCAAACTAAACAACCACAATTACTCGTACTATTCATCTTTTTTTTTCGTGCCCATTACTCCGTAGTAGATACTCAACACTGCCTAAATCAGATTATCATTCTCATTGTTACGGTTAAACATTGAAGTTAGCTAGGTAGTTTGATCAAAACTTTATCAATAGGTTGTTTGAGTTTAGCTAGGTAGTTTGATAATATATGATGTTTATGAAGGTGCATTTGTGATTACAGAGTATGACCGATTGATTTACATTTTCGTTGCTTGTATTTCACTTAAACTTGTATATAAAGGAAGCCCTATGCATCCTATAATGTATGATGCATACACTATATAGGTTTAGCATTTTAAAACCATGAAAAGTCTATAAAAAATAAATAAATAAAAAGCCTAGGTTAGTTTAAGTAGTTTGCTTCTCTAATCCGTTTTAATAACCAACAATAAAGAGAGAAAAAACACTTTATTAAGATCCAAGAAAGAAATAAACTATGGTTTGACAAACTTAAAGCAAAATTTCCGCCAAATACACCACCTAATGACTTAAAGCCCGATTTTCTTAAGCGTCATTTTAAATTTTCTTGGCATATATAATACTCCTAAAAAATTTCTTCAAAGTATTTTCACAGTTTGAACCAATATTCTTATCAATTTTAATAGGAGTGTCAATTCCTGACACGACACAAAACACGACTTGAAACCGACATAAAATTTAACGAGTTAAGTTTGAGACTAAGCAAGTTCGTGTTGGAAACAGGTCGACACGATTTACCTGTTTTATAATAGCTTATGTTTGGGTTGAGATCCTAGATTCTAACACATCAACCCGTTTAAAAATACAATAAAAGTAATAAATATTAAAAGTTATGTGTTTAGTTTCATTATAATAAGACCCAACTATTTTGTGTCTCTATCTTATGATATATCATCGATTTTTGAATTTTATGTTTATCATGTTGTTTAAAAAGTTCCTAAAGTAGGCCTTAATATATTTAATACGTTTCATTAAATACATATTCAAATTATAAACGGGTCGACACAACTAACTTGTTTAATAATCATCTTCAGGTCGGGGTTGAATTTTTCGACATGATTAACTAAACAGGTCAGGTTTGGTTGAGATATTTGAACCTTTCAACCTGTTAACCCGAACCCGCCAACCCGAATATGACCCAAATTGCCACCATTAACTTTTACCATCACTACTTGATAAGAGGTGGTCAAAAGTGATTTATGTGGAAGAGAGACAATGTTTTTTAGAGGAAAAAGGTACTTCAATCAAGTTTAAAAACCACCAATGTGGAGGTGGCTACAACAGTACGGTGGTCGGTGGTAGGAGGTCAAGTATGAGGAATATGTTTGAAGAAAAAGTAGTTTAGAGGATTATAAGAGTGTAAGTTGTTATCTGTCAAAGGGGGGAATAAGATTTGCAAAGGCAATAAGACTTTGTTTTTGTCTGAAAATCTGAAAAAGCAAAAAGATCTTTGGGACTCTTATGTCTGCAAAAAAACAAACACTCTTATTTCAATATGTATGTGTGCTTGCAGACATAAGAGGTAAAAAAGCTCTTATTTACAAAAAAAAACAAGCAAAACCTAACTTAAGTTACAAACAATAAACTTTGGTTCAACGAAGGTATGACCTGTGGTTGCTCCTTTCACTTGAAAATTAGTAATGTATATACATCCTAAATTTAGGTGTAACACAATACGTTGGTCTTCTATTCATCGTTGACTAGAGTAATGTTAGGTTTATAAAGTAAATTCACTTTAAAATTATACAAAGCGTTTGTGATAATTGCAATCACACTTCATCACAACTATGCAGTTAAGTATACTCATTTAAGACTTTTTATCAGACTGGGTGACCTCTCGGCAAGTTCTCACAATGTTTTTTAAAACAAAGTTGCGTGATAACCACTTTAAGGTGGCCTATTGTTAAGTAACAAGAGTAACTACCAGATGTCTCAAGTTCAATTTCTCGACATGTGCAAACAAATCTAAGTGTTCACTCCAAGCTTTTGAAATAAAAAGTGTTTTACACGTTTGAGTCTATTAGATTTTGGTTAATCCCTTAATCGCTTACAATAACAATCGAATGATTATATAATATAATTTTCGTAACACAAATAACCCTTGATGGGCCTAACACAATACTAACGACATAAACCTAATGGGCTAGAAGTAATGCACAACTAATACTCCCCAAAGTTTGAGAACGAGACCTTCGAATGTTCTAACCGGATCTAAAATCAATAAACAATGCAAATAGAAGTCCCTTAGTAAATATATCCATATCGAAAACAAGATGTAACATGAAGCACACGAACTTGTCCCGATGCAACATAATCACGAACGAAATGAATGTCAATCTCAATGTGTTTGAACGTGATTGGTAGATAAATATAAGGCACTAACATCATCATAATAAAAAATAGTAGCATTAGACAAGGGGTATTAAGCTCACGCAGCAGATTATGGAACCCAAGCTCTCTCAACCACCACATTAGCAACAAGACGATATTCGCCTCAACACTCGACCGAGACAACGCCACCGACATTTAGCAAACCAAGATAATGATTGTAACCAAGAAAACATGATAACTTGAAGTCGACGCGAGGTGATGTGGCAACCCGCCTAATTTGCATCCGTGTAAGTCGTGGTGAGCAAGAGAAGAAACATGTAGCTGAAGACCATGATCAAGACTACCACGAATATAGTGTAATATACGCTTCAATCATGAATAAATACAAACCTTCTTAACTGCGTATGAAATATCCAGGCGCGTAAAGGTAAGATACTGAGGGGCACCAACTAAGCTCTGATATAAGGTAGGATCATCAAAGGGCATACCATCATGTCCAAGCTTGGAATTTGTATCAACAAGAGTGCGACACGGATTATATTTCTACATATGAGCTCTCTCAAGAATCTCTTCAGCAAACTTGGGTTGCGATAAAAACATACCAGATGTTGTGCGGGTAGCAGAAACACCAAGAAAATAATTAAGAAGACCAAGATCTGCCATTGCAAGTTCTCCATGTAGAGCAGTAATAATGCTCTGTAGGAAGGCAGTGGAAGAAGCATTTAAGATAATATTGTCCACATATAATAGCAAATAAGCCGTAACAGCACCACAATGAAAGACAAAAAGCGACGCATCAGTTTTGCTAGGCAGAAAACCAATGTGAGTAACAAATCCTCGCAAACCGAAACTAAGTTCTGTGGCTTGCTTAAGCCCATACAATGATCACCGCAATGACAAACATAACTGGGCGCGCAGGATCTACAAACCCAAAGCTACCGATGCATATATACTATCTTGGATAAGTAACCGAATAAAAGCATTCTTCATGACAAAATGATGATTAGGCCAATCACGAAAACCGTTAGGCTCAATACAAGACAAATAGTAGCATGTTTAACCACATGACTAAAAGTATCATTAAAATCAATCCCTCATCACCGACCGTGACCATTTGCAACAAGTCGCGCTTTATACCGCTTAGGGAACCATCTGCATGAAACTTATGCCTGAAAAGCCACATAGACTGAACAATATTCACATTAGCTGGACGGGGCCCAAGTACCCACGTACCGTTAGCAATTAATGCGTTATATTCATCTAACATAACTTGTTTCCACTGATGATCATGAAGAGCATGAACATGAAACCGAAGAAGTGGAGAGATAGTGGTGACATGACAATTCATACGCTTGAGAGGTGTAGAAATACCATCTTTAGCACATGTGACCATGGGATGAGTGTTGTTGATGTTTAGAGGTATTATCTTGTGAGCAGTGGGCATATATGTTTGTTGCGATTGGGCTTCGTAAGAGGCATTGGGTCGTGTGTTTGCGAGGAGGTATAGGGCACGGGTTGTAAGTAGTAATCGGGTTGGGAGTATGGGTATTGGGATTTTAGAGGGTGGTAGCAGCTGGGCTCGTATAATACGGGATATCGGGCTAGTAGCAAAGTGGTATTGAGTCGGTGACGGGTAGCATTGGTTGGGTCATCATATGGTAACGGGAGCAGTGTTGGGTCAGCGTGTGCGTTTCATGGGAAACATGTATAGGGAGTGATATATTAGATAAAAATTCATATGTTGGAACCGTAAATTTTTGTAAAGATTCAAATGGAAAAATGTCCTTGTTAAATCTAAGATGTCTTGAGAGTGTGATTTTGTTCGTAGACAAATAAGACACCGGTACCCATGATGGTTGGCGGGGTATCGAAGAAACATACAAGGAGTGGAGCGTGGTTGAAGTTTGTGGTCAACATGTATGTAATGATAGCAAAGACACCCAAATACACGTAAATTATCGTACAAGAGTTGTTTGTTATATAGTTTAGTGAATGGAACTTCATTTTTAATGGCGTTAGATGAAAGAATGTTAAGTATATAAGCAACCATATTTAAAGCTTCCACCCAATAATAAGGAGGAATATGAGCTTGAAGAAGCAATGTGCGTATTAGGTTATTAATGGTACGCAACATACGCTCAGATTTGTCGTTTTGTTCTGATGTGTGCGGGCAAGAAAAACGAAATTGGATGCCGATTTTGAGAAAAAGCTCATGAAAGCGGGCATTGTTATATTCACCCCCATGTTCACATTGTAAAGCCTTTATATCTACATCGAATTGTTTGTTTACAAAAGCACAAAAAATAACAAAATAATCATACAAGTCAGATTTTTTATGCAACGGATAAACCAAAACAAAGTGCGAAAAATGATCCAAAAAGATAACATAATATTTAATACCGCTTTCACTAATAGGGAAGTCCATAACTGAGTGATCAATGACAAAGATAGACGCAACATTCGACTCTGAAGTATAAAAAGGAAGCTTTATTTTTTTACCTAATTGACAAGCATGACATAAAGTGGACAACTTTGACTTATTACAAGAAATGAAATTGCTAGACTTCAACTGATGAATCACATCATCACCGGGATGCCTGAGGCGTTTGTGCCACATAGTATGACTGAACGAAATCAAAGCAAAAGGAGGGTGCGTAGATGACTATTTCGTAACCGGGTAGAGCTCCCGTGCTATTACAACAGAGAAGTAGTTTGCCCGTCTTGTAATCCTTCACAGAAAAACCGTAAGCGTTAAACTTAATGAAAACGTCATTATCACGCGTAAAATGGCGAACATAAATTAAATTTTTAATTATGTGCGTGTGACAAGTATAAGGTTGTTGCAAGGCTTATGGAAGTGTACAATAAGCTATGTCCAAGATGTGCAATGTATAGATGCAAGGTTTCCAACATACGCAGATGGATAAATGCATGAATTACTAACAGCTTGTAAGAATATATGTTTTTCACCAAGTGACAGATGCACCAAGATCCATATTTCGCAGGATCCAAGAGTCATCTACCAAATGATTGAGGAGCATAGTAGCATGAGTCCGAAGAGCACCCAATATCGTAAGCATACTTACCAAGATAAAAATATTACCGGCCGAGCCGAGTATTAGGCATGATTGTTGAGGGCATGCCGAGTGGTGTGCACCGGGTATTAGGCCCACCGTGTTGTTACACGGTAGTGGGCTGTTGGGCCAAAGGAACTCCATTGGTTGCAATGTTGGCCGTGGTAAATTGGAAAAGTTATTGTAACCAGGGTTCACAAAACTGGGTTGGGCCGCACCTGACCAAACAGTCCCATATTGGGCAGTGCAAATCCTACACCAGGCGAACTAAATAAAAACGGGTTAACATAATGTAACCTGCCATTCTAAAGACAGAATACGTTATAGGTTGGACAACAAACTGTGTAGTGGATTTAGTTGATGGAGCAGAGTCACGAGCAGGCTGATATGCACGAGTAAAAGTATTCTCAGGCTGTTTGTTGTTGAAGTTCGCAACATTGGTAGATGAACGATGTCGCGTGTCATTAGAGCCATGAAGAAATTTACAACGAGAATCATATGTACACGATCCTCATTGAAAATTACGACATAATTCAAGTTGTGAGTTTGGCATGGAACCTGTTTTAGTATCGGTAGTGTTGGTATCAACCAAAACAGTAGGTGAATTCGAAGTAAGGTGAGTCGAGGATAGGGCATTAGTGAGTTGCTTAATATCACTTTCTCCCAAAGGCATCATTGACCACACTTGATCAAACATATGAAGAGGTTCTTTATGACGAATAATGCAAATGAGTTCGAGAAACCTAGCACGAAGACCATTAATGGTGTATGTGGTGAGGCTCGAATCACTCGTCGTAGAGCCTAGATTAGCAAGACAATCAGCTTTCAACCTGATTTCTTAGAAGTAATCAGTAACAAACAAAATTCCAATGACCATATTACGTATCTCGTTGTCGAGTTGTATGATACGAGCGACTTTATTATCATGAAAAAGAGCCTGTAGCCGAGCCCAAACCTCATGAGCCTTGGTGGTGTCATCAATGACCATGTCAACCAACTTAGGAGAGATTGTGGAAAACATCCACATGACCATGAGGATTGGTCTCATGAATGGGATTAAGTTGTGAGGTGCCAGTAGACGCCATTTTGTCAAGATGATGAACAACATCATAGGTCCTACAAAATTGTTTAAAAAGATTGCCTCATGAGTTAGAGTTTAGTTAATCTAGATCAAGGGGTGAGGGGATACATGCCTTTATGCTAGCGATTAAACAGGCTTTTTCAAATGGTTGTTTTAGTGGTATATTGCCTCCAGTCATGGTGCTACGACAAGGAGAAAATAAAGAAAAGCAAACAAAAAAAAGATAGAATGCAATCCGCAACAGCAGTAGAAAAGCAATAGCATGCGTAAAAAATATTTAGGGTTTAGGTGAAGGATCTTGATGTTGTGATACCATATTAGATTTAGATTAATACTCTTAATCGTTTTTATTAACAACCGAATGAATATATAATACAATTGTCGTGTAACACAAACAACCTTTAATGGGCGTAACACGATATTGACGACATAAACCCAATGGGCAGTAATGCATAGCTAATAGAGTCTGTATGGCGGTGAGCTCAAATCTCATGGATTAGTCGGTCAAAAGTTTTGAAACTATAGTTGGAAGAAACAAAAATTAAAGTTGTGTGACACCTAGTAGTCGCAAGAGATATGACGAATTCACATAACGAAATATTGTACGTCTTCTTGGAGTTTCTATTAAGGATAAAATCTCCTAGTTAGTATATATCTCCTATTTGGTTATAGAGATATTGTGTTCCTTGTATGTAGGATATATTGTTGTATTTGTACTATTTATATTCTGTTAATGATAATCCATAAGTGAGGTTGAGTTTCCAATATCCTACATGGTATCAGCCTAAACCTACGGTCCTTTCAGTTCTCTTCTCCCTGCCGTCGCTTCCTTCATGGCTACCGGCGATAAATCTGACTCCTCCCTCTCTCTGTCAACCCTTCTTCACTTAATTACCATTAAACTTTCTTACTCCAATTACCTTATGTGGCGCAACCAAATTCTACCCTAGCTTACTTATCAAAAATTGGTAGGACATGTTGATGGGTCTATTATTCCACCACATGCTACAATCACCGTTAATGACGAGACATCTCCTAATCCCGAGTTTGTTTCGTGGCAAGAAGATGATCAACGTGCCCTTATAATCCTTCAGGCTTCTCTTTCTGAATAAGCCATGGCTGAAGCCCTAGGCCTTACCAAGGCTCGGGCCGTGTGGCATGCTCTTGAATATGCTTATAGTCACGATTCAGTAGAAAGGATGCAAAATCTTCGTGATTCTCTTCGCCAACTTCAAAAAGGTACCATGTCTATTTCTGATTATGGTCGGCAATTTCGGTCTCTTTGTGACCAACTTGTCGCCATTGGCCATCCCGTTGACGACCTTGATAAATCTCATTGGTTCTTATGTGGTCTTGGTCCATCTTTTGAGACTTTTTCCACTGCTCAATGCGCAATTAAGCCGCGCCCATCTTTCCGTAATCTATTGTCACAAGCTGAAGGTCATGATCTATATCTAAAGTCTATGCATGGGTCATCAACTCCTCAAGCGGCTTTTGTTACCGATCAGTCTCGTGTTTTCTCGAACGCCTCGGGTCGTGACTCTTCTTCCAGCAACCGTGGGCGCCAATCCAATGGTCGTGGGGGTTTTTCAGGTGGTCGTGGCCGTGGGCGTCGACCACCTCATTGTCAGTTATGCAGAAACGATGGCCATTATGCGAATCGCTATCCTGATATCGTCTCCTGTGCCACACGCACACCATCTATTGATGCTAATCTTGCTACTGCTTTTCACTCTAGTTGTCATGTCATGGATAACTCTCCTGATTGGTACGTTGATTCTGGTGCCACCGCTCATATGACGCCATCCCCCACCGATAACATCAAATAGTCCTGAATATTAAGTGTCAATTTCCCCCGATAATGCTTGTATTTTATATCATTTATATGGATTTACACTTGTTTTCCTCTATATTTTACTTTTAGGTAAATTACGAGCATTGGAGCTAAGGAGAAGCGGATTTGAGAGTTTATTGAAGATATATGATAGTATGCCTATCTTGAATATGGTACGCGTAACTCTCTGTCACATTACGCCAGAATGTAAGCGTGGCTCGTAAAACCAACTAAATCGAAGATCATGGCGAACTCCTCCTTGGATTACGCCGTAACTAATTAGGTCAAATGATATTCCCTTGCTGCAAGCTACGCGTAACTCATTCCACAAATACGGCGTAACCATGATTTATTGAAGATACGGCGACTTATTCCTAATGTTACGCCAGAAACAGCTTTTCCAGAGCAAAATACGAAGAAATGAATGTTACGGCGTAACTCTCAACAAGTTACGCCAGAACGGATATGGCCTATAAATACCGCCTAAATTACAAAGATTTCTATTCATTCACTCCACACCAAATCGTAGAACGGGGTAGAAGGTTGAAGGCAGATCTTGAGGAGCATACGGAGCAATCTCCAAAGGAGAAATCACTCCCCTACGATAAGCATTAGCAATTTATCATTTCTTTACTTTCAATTCATGTATTTCGATATGTTAAACATTGAATTGATTGTTTTAGTTAATATGAGCGGCTAAGCACCTCTAGTGCTAGCCTAGTTATGATTCCTTAATTGTTTTGTTTATGTTTACATTGCTTCCGTATAATTGTTTATAGTGTATGCATGCATAGTTTGTTGGTAGCTACCCTTGTTTCGGTAGTT
Organism: Chrysanthemum lavandulifolium; assembly: GCA_022545495.1. Classification (NCBI taxonomy): domain Eukaryota; kingdom Viridiplantae; phylum Streptophyta; class Magnoliopsida; order Asterales; family Asteraceae; genus Chrysanthemum; species Chrysanthemum lavandulifolium. The sequence goes on from CM040242.1 coordinate 186,442,221, forward strand.
TTGAATGGCGGTAGTGGCTAGTTACTTAGGAGATATGACCAACTGACCCTAAGTAGGTAGACTGAGTGGGAAGGGTAAGAATTGACCAACTGACGACCCTTCTTCGCTTGTGCGATTTGACCAGCTGATCACCTACCGTTTGGATGAACTTAAGAAGTTAGGGTGAGTGTTTAAGATGCTATCGCCCGGGAACTCATTGTTATGAATCTTGCATGTAGCGGAACTTAATGACTTGTCTTATGGGACTAAAAATAACTGGACTTACAAGGGTAGTAGCTTGTTCTCCGGTGGAAGCCTTTGCTGATAGGTTAGGACGAACTGACCAAATGTTGTCCTAGCCATGACGAATCGCTGAAAAACTTGGAAACCATGATTGGGAAGCTTGGCGACGAAGTGCAAAGAAGAAATAAGGAACAAAAGAACAAGTCAACAACATGTAAGGCCGTGTTTTCTGAAAATGTGATACGCGTACAACGCGCCGGGGTCAAAGGAACTTCCTTTTCGTCGAGCAAGTTTTTCAACACCCTATGCAGTGAACCTAATCGTTGTAGTGTAGTATTACGGTAAGCCTTGGGAATTGATATCATTCTCTAGGGGAATAGGAATGCTAGTGAGAAGTTACTACGCTAAGGTTGGGGTTGAGGAAGATTATTTTTTTATCTTTTTATATTTTTTAAGAAATTGATAGGTACGAATCTCGGGGTATTGGATTTGGGGTTTTGGTATTTCTACCGATTACTCTACTTATCTATTCTAATTAACTAAGCTAAGGGGTAGGCTATGTCTATTGTTGTGTGCTCTTATGATGATTTAAAAATGTGTTTACTTAGATTTTATTACTCCCTAGTTATATCCTATTAATGGTTGAATTGTCACGTCTTTATTCTTAAAGCGTTGTGTTTTCTAAGGTCGTAGGGTATGCGTTTATCCCTAACTCTTTGAAGCTACCTAAGGTTAATGACTACGAAATCTCTAGGATTCATAAATTTAACACTAAGGTTATCTTTGGATATTTAGCCTACAATTCCACTAGTAACTATAAGCTAAGGTTCAACAAAGATTAATCAAGCATTAATAACACAACGGATGACCTATCGCAATACTAGGTCAATCACAATTAAGATAAGAGACAACCAATCAATATTTAATACCTAGGTTTCATAGATCTAAGCAAACACACAAGTAAATTAGCCGGACATGGAAAACATCCAAGCATACACACAAACTATTGAAGACATGATTGAATTAATGAAGTGAAACACTTATCTTGTTGTAAAATAGGTATGGAACCCTAAGATATCGCCAAGAGACAACTTTGGTTCGGTTTAGATTTTACTCCACAAAACTACCTCTAAAACCGAAAAATTCGGATTCTATATATAGTGTTACAATATGCGACGTCACTCTTTAATTGTGACGCCGCCTGTCGCCGCCATTGGGTTTCGCTTGGCCACGTCAACTCTATGACGACGGCCACCTTATGCTCGTGACGCCATCGACTTCAATCTCGACGCCGTCGATCCAAATCTAGGCCGTCGAGTTGTGACGCCTACTCTTTTAAACCCGATGCCGCCACTTGTAAATTAGCAATTTGCTCTCCGAGTCGTCTCAAGATGTGTCGCGACGGCGTCGCAAATAAGCCGTGACGCCGTCGCCTTCATTTTCCAAAGACTTGAGTGTCTCGATTCTCGACTTGGCCATTTTCTTCGTGTATTCGCCTTTTCGTCCGAATAAGTGTCATTCCAAAGAATTTGCCTTCAAGAGACCTAAAAGTGAAAAGGAACAAAATTAAGTAGTAACGGATACAAAAGTGATCAATTAAGGCTTAAATGACCCCTCAAAAGTATACCTTTTAAATCCTTATCAAATATCCCTACACTTGGTATTTGCTTGTCCTCAAGCAAATGTGCTTTTAGCCAATTAATTTATAAGTTAGGGGTCATAAAGCATTAGTTTAGAACGATTCACAACACATATAAGCCCCGCAAAAGTCATAACAAGCACGGAAATTACATACTAGCACCTCACAAGTGGTGTTTGGATACTCTCATCTCTCGGGTGTATATGAAATATATCAAGTTGGAAATGGAAGATAAACACTCATTAACCGGTCCTAGTACATAGATTACCATAGGCGTAAGCACCTAGGAAAAACTATCCAAGAGGTCTTTTAAAGGGTTGTAACGTTAGGCTTATGGTAGGGAAACAAATGGTTTGGTGGGATAGGCGATTTAGTGGTGGCAAGTCAAAAATGTTTATGTTACAAACATGAGAAGAATGGCGTTGCTAAGCCAAGACTCGACACTCTAAACTCTAGATAACTTGAAACAAACGAACATAAATTTAAAGATAGATGTAGGATAGTAGCCCTTTTTTTTTACACTCTAATTTTTTTTTTCTATTTTTTTTCGATTTTTTTTTTTATTTTTTTCCCATACACTTTTACTCTACCATTCTCTACGATAACATCAAAATAATAGGGATTTATAGGCACATCCCTACACTTGAGTTTTTATTACTCTAACACTAATTTGACCCGAATTGAAAAGATCAAAACACTTTGAGTACATTATTACGTAAATAAATGGAATTTGAATTTAACGTTCCCTTCCCGTCATTTCATAAAATTTAACTTTTCCCATGAGTCCCAATCGTCCCAAAACTGTGTACAAAGGATATGACTCAACTTAGCAACTTATGCAAGCAACTAGATAATTGAACTAAGGGTTTAGTATGATGACAATAATGCACTAAAAGTGAGTGCATACAAGGTAGGCTAAGGCGATTTGGGTGTACATTTGGGGTGGATTGTAAACAATTGTTAGGATTTAGAAAATCCAGTATTAAAGTGTCGGTCACCTCAAGTATATGTATCCGTTAGAAAGCTCGTAGTCGTAGTTATTTAATGTTAAGTAGTATTTAGTTAAGTAACACCGTGGAGGACGGACGGGTCTTTACCCACCGTATGCCCGATCCACACCGTCAGTGGCGCTTTTATTGTAAGATTATAAATACTCTCTACCTCCCAAGGTAGAGAGTTGGAGCTCATAATAAGATTTTTCTTTCTCTCACTAAAGTTCCCTAAACCTCTAACTTTCTCTCTAAAACTCATCTTGTACGCCTAATATGTTAGTGATTTGATGTGTTTGTGAAATCCAATATGTTACAAATGGTATCAAGAGCCATGGTTAGATCATCTCTTACATATCCTTGGATTTCTAGTGGTTTTAGATGGTTTTGAGTTTGAAAAGTTTAGTGGTTTTTGCATCATTTGGTTCATTTCTAGTGTTAAAGTTTGAATTTTGGGTGTACTTTTGTGTTTAGGATCATTGTATGTGCTTGGGTTTTGATTTGGTAAGCTTGAATCACCGTGGTTGAGCTTGTTTTGGATTGAAAAGTGTGTTTTAAAGTTTTTCTTGGTAGCGACTTGGCTCTCGGAGTGAATTTCTTGGTAGCGACTTGCTTCAAGAAAAGGTAGCGAGTTGTAGTGAGTTTTGTAGCGACTTGGTCATAGCGACTTGTCTTTTAGACAAGCCGACAAACAAGACACTTAGTGGATTCTCCACTACGGTAGCGACTTGGTAAGGTAGCGACTTGCTTTCAATTTTGATAGCGACTTGTTCTTTAAGTTTCTTAGCGACTTGGTCTTAGCGATTTGGACATTAGCGAGTTGCTATTTAGCGACTTGATTTCTTAGCGACTTGGTGCTTAGCGATTTGTCACAAAATTCATAGCGATTTGGATCTTAGCGACTTGTCTTCTTAATACTTAGCAACTTGGTTCTTAGCGACTTAGTTCAAGGATTCTTAGCGACTTGGTTGACTTTTGTTTGTAATACGGTTTTCTTTGATTTAGTAAAACCGTGAAAGAATCTATTTCCGGTTTAATCATTGAGTTATAAAATCCCGTGTAATCTTTAAACATGTCTACCAACGCACCTACAATCATCTCCATCGCTGTCGAGGATGTTCAAGCAACCGGTTCGATACTCGCCCACCCATGCTTGATGTAACCGACTACGACTCTTGGGCTCAAAGAATCGATTGTACTGCCTTGGAAAGGAAAATGGGTCAACATTCTCAAATCGATTGATGAAGGACCTTATCGATTGAGACTACAAGAGACTTAATTGATACAACCGCAGATGGAACAATGATCTATGGAATAGATGCACCAAAGACATATGATGAGCTCAATGATAAGGAGAAAAGAGATTCGATGTCGATATCGTGGCTTCTAACATCATACTTCAAGGTCTTCCAAAAGATATCTACAAGTCGATCAATCACAACACCGGCCAAGGCAAGTGGGATAATGTCAAGATGCTTCTCTCGTGTTCAATTAACTATGGAAGACAGAGAATCACAACTCTATGATGAATTTGAGCACTTCAAGATGAAACCGATGAGAGTGTCTATGAGTATTACGTGAGATTCCACAAGCTTGTTAATGATATGAGGAACATCGAATGACTATGCCAAACATTCAATTGAACTCAAAGTTTGTGAACAACATGAATCCCGAATGGCACAAGTTTGTCACCTCCGTGAAGCTAACCAAAGGATTGAAGAATACAAACTATGAGCAACTCTATGCCTTCCTTCTTCGTAATGAGAGACATGCTATGTTTGAAAAAGGATTCTTAATCGCTCAAAACCAACCAGGAGAGACAAGCTCATCAAATGATTCAACCGCTTTCTACTCAAACATTGGAATTACCACCAAAGCATCTCAAGTTATACCCATGGGTAATGGTAATCACAAACTCATTCCCGATCCAATGTTCAAACAAGTCGATGCCGATGCACACGTGGAAACTTCATTAATCAACTGGCTCTCATGATTAGTCAAAACATGAACTCTCTCCACACACACCAACAACAACCTCGTAATGAAATCAGATCGCATCCAATCCACACAATCAAGCCACCGTCGAGATGGAAGGTTATGGTACAACCACTTCAAGAAAGGCAATATGAACAAGGAAGAGGTAGAGTTGATAGAGGATATGTGGCAAATCGTAATAGGGAAGGAATGGAAATCAAGGACAAGCAAAGCCGATCAAGTGTTACAACCGTGGTGGTGAGGACATATTGCAAGGAACCGACATCGCCAAAACGCCTCGTAATGCGAGTACTTCAGGATAAGATGTTGCTTGTGCAAGCTCGTGATAATGGTGCAACTTTGGATGAAGAGGAGTTGTTGTTTCTTGTCGAGGAAATGCCAAGACATATGATGCATGTGGATGAGCAACCAATTCAGAGATAGGCCACAATCATCGAATGCCTTTCAAGTCGCCGATTGTGATGCATACGACTGACGTTGATGATGAACCCATCGCACAAACAATTTTCATGGCTAGCATTTCTCCAATGGTCCCTTCTAAAGTCTCTTCATCACCACAAACCTGGTCCATCCAAAGACAAAATCATTTCGAGGTATTAAAACTATACGATGATGTCGATGTGCAAAAGATGCATGACAAAGTACAATCAATCGAAACTATTGAGTCGATATTGAAAATATGGGTAATATCAATGTTGTCCCATATGATCAATATGTGAAACAAAGTGAAAGTGAGATTGTACCAAGTGATGCATCTTCTGCAATCAATGATGACTATGTTTTTGATGAATACACCGCATGTGCCCCGATGATTCTCGTTATCTCTCGAACTTAATGCCTATAAAGAACGAGTTGCCATTTATGAACAACGTGCTAAGTTTGAGTTAACCACCCGTGAGCAGTGAAATGGATGACCAAATGCGCATAACTATTAGAAAAGTAAGTTTAGAGAAGAAGTATTAAAACAAGAGTTAAACTCCTTACAAGAAAAGCTTTCTAAAACCGCTAAGCAAAACAAGAACTTCAAGAAAATGTTAAAATGCTTAAGCAAGAATTCAATGCTAAGGAATCAAAACTTTGAATGATTTTTCAAATCTAAAACCTTGAAAACAAGCTCGAAAATAAGTTGTACGCATAAGGAATACCATTCAGATCGCTCACATGATCACGAAGCATAGAGTTCTCAGCGATAAGCATAGTATACCCATTATAAAGGAATCCAACCCCGAGTATGGTAAGAAAAGCTAAAGCAGCCCAAAGTGTTATCTATGATGGCAATGAGATTCTTAAACCTAGACAAACACCTAGTTGCATTGAGTGCACCGAGGAAGATAGAAAATTAGATGATGCATCTAGGGAGAAAATGAATAAGAAGCTAGAAGATCCTGAATGTAAAAAGAATAACATAACGATCAAACCCCATGATTACAAGAAGGAAAACTGGATTTCCTTGAACAAGTTTAAGCCTCAAACGTTGTTAACTCCCGAACAAGTGTTCGGAAAAGGATTTAGATAAGCAAAAGCAGAGAATCTTGTTGTTACAAACCCTCCCTTAGGAAAATGCCTCAAATGATCGTGTATCCTCCAAATACACCAATGCATTTAGTTCCTAGAACTATTGCCACTAAGAGCAAGACCTTAATCACCAATATGTTATATTTCAATTATTTGTTGATTTTGAGAAAACTTGTAAGAAAAGGATCACACCCATCGGGATAATCAAGGGAAAGGGTTTTGAGCAAACAAAAGAATGTTATTTAACCGAGGTCATGCCTTTCTTTAAACAACTAAAAGATCAATTTGAGAGTCTTAAAAGGGATGGATACGATATTAAAGGAATGGAAAAGGAATTTGATGCAATGATTGTTGAGGTTAGTGACTATGAGCGAGAATTAAAATATAATGAGATTGAGAGGAAGAACTTGCATACCTTGAATGAGAATCTTATTTCGAATGTATTGCTCAAGATGTGTTTTACATCGCCACTAATTGTTCTATTAATGCTTCTCAATTTCATGAATTATCTGTTGCTTTGAAAGTCTCCCATGATCGTGTCATTGAGCTTGAAATCAAAAACTCTAAACTAAGTGAGAAAATTGAACAGATGATCATGATAACTTGGTAAAACATTTTTCTAAACTAGAAGTTGAACATTTTGATTTACAACTAAAATATCAACATCTCAAAGAAAATGTTAAAACCTCAAACATCAAGATATCCTCGGATGTTCCGAGTTTGATGCGCTTTTGAAATTAACAAACGTGATGAATGATTCAAGCTCATTGTAACACGATCGTAAAGTTGAAAGCCCAAATTTCTCAATTAAAGGGTGAAATGAACAATGTGACCGGCTCCCAAATGCCTCCTCCTTTAGATTCTCGAATTCTCAAAATTTTCATCTTCAAAACTTGGTTAATGCTTTACAAAAGGAAAATGAGAGTTTTCTAGAAGAAAATGAAAAGGTTAAACGTCATTTCAATGAGTTATTTGAGTCAATAAAAGTCACTCAGTAATAAAAATAATGAACAAATAACTTCATTGCAAAAGGAAATTGAGAATCAAGAGTCGTAAAAGGAAAATGCCAATGACCAATGGGGAGAATGGTGCATCAAAGGTGCATGGTTGTAATAAATATGCTTTGTCTGTGAAATATGTTCCTCCTCATCTTAGGAATAACAAACTTGCTATTCAAACATATTTCTCATACCTTAAGGATAGTCTAGAATGTCTCCGTGAGATTGTAGAAGAGGATAAGTTAGAGAAACCACTTGATAATGCAATTGGCCATGCATGCTTATATGCCAAACGATCTCAAGAACTTCTAGAATGCTTAATTACAATATGCCCTAAATCCCTAGGTGAGCAAGTCAATCCCTTGATACCTTGTTCTATGCCTAATGCCAAGTATACAAGTCATTCAATGCCCAATGTTATGAATGTGAACTTTAGTAGGCCTTCAAATAGTTCGATCCCAAAGACCTCCAAGTGTTAAGAAAGTGAACCTCAAGCAGTGCCTTCAAATAGTTCACATCCCAAAGACATCAAAACAGAAAGGCAAAAGTAGCAAAACCAACTAATGTTCCCATTCCCTCTACAGAGTAATCATGACATTAAAGCGAAAGGTGTCAAAGTCTCAAGGCAATACAAGGAATGATAGGACCTCGCAAGCTAAGAATGTGCATTGGAAGAAAGTAGAAGATCACCGTAGGGAGAATTTGAATAAAACGAATCGTGTTGATTCTAGTGTTAGCTCTAAGCATACCGTAATTAATGCGAATTCTACTACTTTTGGCAAAACATGTAATGATGATTGCGTGGTTTCACATTAATCTTGAATGTGGTATGAATGATTTGTCTAAAGTCACAAATGCCCGCTTAAAACTGTTAATGTTAAAAATCAAGCTAAGAAGGCTAAAAGGCAAAAGCGAAAGAAAGTTAGAAAACAAAGGAAACCCACAGAAGAACATTTAGTAAGATAGGTTATCAATGGATACCTTTTGGCCATAAGGTTAATCGACAATGCCCACTAGAAAATGGATGCCATCGGTAGAACTATTCCTTAAGAAGTGAACATACTTTGAATAGGTCAAATACGGATACTAGCATCGCATCTATTTCGATGATTCCATTGCTTCTATTTCTAATATGGGTGTTTCTATTTCGATGTGGGAGTTCCAATCATCACATTAACCAAATGGAACCCATTCTTGCATGGGGATCCCAATTATCCGCTTATCCATTCTTGTCTGTGTTCAACCGCAGATCGCTCAAATCGCTCGTGGTACCGGACTCAGTCGCTCCAAGCATATGACCGAGACCGGTCGCTCATGAACTTCGTGAGTAAATTTATCGGACCGTTAGATTCGGGAACCACCATTTTGGAGCAATTATGGGTTATGGTGATTATGTAGTCGGCAAAAGTGTAATCTCCGTGGTATATTATGTGGAAGGTCTTGGTCATAATTTGTTCTCTGTTGGTCAATTCGTGATTCCGATCTAGAGGTGGCCTTTAGAAAACATACTTGCTTCGTTAGAGAACTTGATGGTGTGGAATTATTAAGAGGTACTCGTGGTTCTAACCTATACACCATCTCTATCGAAGACATGATGAAGTCTTCTCCAACTGCTTGTGTCAAAGGCTTCTAAAACAAAGTCATGGTTATGGCATCGCTGCCTCAATCACTTGAACTTCGCACCATTAATAACCTTTCCGTAAAGGATCTTGTCGAGGCTTACCCAGATTAAAATATGAAAAGATCATCTTTGTTCACCTTGCCAATTGGGTAAAAGCACGAAATATGCCCACAAACCAAAACCCACAAACTCAAGAATGGAAGTTCTTCATACCCTTCATATGGATCTGTATGGACCAATGAGAGTGCAAACGATAAATGGGAAGAAATACATTCTAGTAGTTGTTGATGACTACTCTCGATTTACTTGGGTAAAGTTTTTGAGGACAAAGGATGAAACCCGATGTCATCATCAAACTAATCAAACAACTTCAGTTCGACTCAACAATACAATGTAATTGTTCGAATGCACAATGGCACGTAGTTTGTTAACAAAGACTTAATTCGCTTTTATGAAAGTGTTGGAATCACCATCAAAGAAGTGTTCCACGAACTCCTCAATGTAACGGTGTAGTTGAAAGACTAAATCGAACTCTTGTGGAAGCCGCAAGAACAATGCTAATTTATTCAAAGGTTCCAATGTTTCTATGGGTCAAGCCATTGCCACCGCTTGCTACACCCAAAATCGTTCCCTTATACACACCTCTCATGGAAAAACTCCATATGAACTTGTTCATAAACGAAAACCTGATCTCTCCTACCTTCGTGTGTTTGGTGCCTTGTGCTATCCAACGAATGACGGTCAAGACTTAGGAAAATTAAGAGCAAAGGCAGATATTGGAGTTTTTGTTGGTTATGCACCAAACAAGAAGGGTTACCGAATCTACAACAAGAGAACCCGAAATATCATGGAAACAATTCACGTTACGTTCGATGAGTCGACCGGTCAAATGGCTCCGTGACAATCCAGCCTGACCCGCAACTCAAAATTCATCAAGTAGTCCCATTGGTTCATCTCTTGTACCAAATCCTCTCCAAAGAACTCCATATGTACCTCCAATCAAGATGATTTGAAGAAATTGTTTGATCCTATGTTTGATGAACACTATGAGCCAAGTGCTAATGATCCGTCAATTCCATCAACAGAGGTCGCTCATATCCCCGTGAATGAAGTCAACCCTTCGCCTCAATATCATTAAGTCAAGAAGCGCCACGCCGATCACTCTATCTCATCAACAAATCATCAATCATCGAATGTACATCATGGAATTGTTTCGCATCAATGATGAAGTTAATCCCTTTGCTACTCCCAAGATGCTCCATTTGAAAACATATTTGCTCCGAATCATCATCGAACCATCTTCATCGAGACATCGACTCGCTACTTCGGCCCACAACAACAACCACATGAACACCTTAGAAAATGGACACATGATCACCCATTGGACAACATCATTGGAAACCTCTCTCGTCCAAGATCCACTGGAAACAACTTGCAACCGATGCCTTATGGTGCTTCTTCAACTCCGTACTCTCTAAGATCGAACCTAAAGATGTTAAACCGCTATGAATGAAGACAATGGTTCAATGCCATGCAAGAAGAAATTCATGAGTTTGATCGATTAGATGTATGGGAATTAGTACCGCCCAGATCGTGCTATGATCATTGCTCTAAAGTGGATCTTCAAAGTGAAGCTTGATGAGCATGGTGATGTGTTGAAAAATAAGGCTAGGTTAGTGGCTAAAGGATATCGCCAAGAAGAAGGTATTGACTTTGAGGAATCTTTTGCTCCTGTTGCTCGTATCGAGGCTATCGTAATCTTCTTGGCTAATGCGGCTAGTAAGAACATGGTTGTTCATCGATGGATGTGAAACCGCCCTTTCTTAATGGAGATCTGAAAGAAGTGGTTTACGCCACCACCCGTAGGGTTTTGTGAATCCGAGCATCCTACTCATGTTTATCGCTTGAAAAAGGCCCTTTACGGTTTGAAGCAAGCTCCTAGAGCATGGTATGATACGCTATCAAAGTTTCTTCTATCTACCGGATTCAAAGAAAGGAGCAGCTTGATCCGACATTGTTCACCGTAAAGTCGTGCAAACATTTAATTCACGCTCAAATTTATGTTGATGATATTATCTTTGCCTCGATCGACCCCAATGAATGTGATCGCTTTTCAAAGAAATGGGTTCCAAATTTCAAATGTCAATGATGGGACAAATGTCATTTTTCTTGGGATTACAAATTTCACAAAGTCCCGAGGCATTTTTATAAATCAATCTAAATATGCAAATGAGATTTTAAAGAAATTTGGATTTGTTTCATGTGACACCGCTGACACTCCCATGATTGAACGCACTAAGTCGGATGAGGACCACTCGTGGATCATGGTAGATCAAACGAAATATCGTAGTATGATTGGATCCTCGATGTACCTCACAGCCTAGTAGACCGTACATCTTGTTCGTTGTGTGCATGTGTGCTAGATATCGTGCTAAGCCTACTAAAAGCACCTTGAAGCGGTTAAACGGGTCTTTCGGTATCTCCAAGGAACCATCAATATGGGACTATGGTACCAAGGACACCGGTATGTCACTAATGACCTATGCAGATGCCGATCATGCAGATGTCAAGATACACGTCAAGTACGCAGAGGTGCTCGCTTTTGGGTGATAAGCTTGTGAGTTGGTCTTCAAAGAAGCAAATGAGTACTTCTATTTCCTCTACAGAGGTCGAATACATAGCCATGTCATCTTGTTGTGCTCAAATCCTTTGGATGAGATCCCAATTATCCGACTATGGCTTTGAATTCAACAAAATCCTCTGCATCGTGATAATAAAAGTGCTATTGCTCTCTCATGCAACAACGTTCAACACTCAAGAGCAAAGCACATCGACATTCGACATCATTTCATCCGGAGCAAGTGGAAAACGGTGTGGTGGAACTCTATTTTGTGAAGTCGTAATACCGCTAGCGTACATCTTCACCAAAGCTCTTCCAAGAGAACGCTTTGAGTTTATTCTTCCACGACTTGGCTTGAAAAGCCTTCAACCGTAAACACTCAAACGCCTTCGTGAGGAAGACGAGGAGTAAAGGTTATTGACTCATCATCTCTTGTAAATATTTATTCAAAAAAAAAATACAAAATTACAAAACCTTCAAAAAGCAAATAGAAAAATATAAAATTTCAAAATCCATAAAAATTTGAAAAATCTCAAAAATATTGTCATTTTGTCATGTTTTTCTTGATTCGATTATATCTACGGTCTTTGTGTCATCATTCAAAGAATGACACGGACTTTAGATGTTGTTCGAATTTTCGCTTAAAAAAAAAAAAAATTATTTGGGAGAAAGTGAAACAATGGTTTATTGTCATTTCAGCAAGAACCCGCTTTTCAAAGAAAGAACAGAGCCATGCTTTATCTTGCTTTTCAAATCTCATGCTCGATTCTATAAACAATTGCTTACTATCTAATGAAAACTAATTGCTTTGAAAAATAACTCGACTCTATTTTTGAAAATCATCCGACTTAACTTTTGTCAAAATATCTATCTCTCAATCAACAACTTATGTCATTGATTGAGGGGAGAATGATTTCAATTAAATCAAAAGGTTATTTGTCATACAATTGTTTTCAAAAGATAATCATGCATGTTTAATCTATGGAGTTTAAAGTCTCAAAATCCGATCCTTATCGCTTAAAACTTTTTTCATAATCAAGTCACAATTCTCCTTAAAAGCTTTCAAAATCAATTTAATCTACAGAGATCACAAATCTCAAATGATTTGATAATTGTGATCGGGGAGAATTTGTGATTTAAATTGGATTTAAACCGATAATTCGATAAATGGGTTCATAAGTGTTTAGCAAGTTTTCCTCCCGCATGTGACAAACGATTTCAAATTTTCCATGCACATGTTGAGGGGAGCATCTACTTTAAACCTTAAATTATTGAAACGTGATTGAATTGTCTCTATGTGTTCCTCTAATATGTGCAAAACTCTTTCAAACTTCGAGGCACATATTGAGGGGAGCAAACTTTGAAAACCTCATCCTTCCTCAAAATGTTTTATCTACTCAAATTGATTGGGAAGTGATGATGATCATTTTAGAAAATGTTAATCAAAAGATTGGACCTTTCATTCTTAATCTAACGATTTCAAAGATCTCTTGCCTCCATGTGCTAAACAATTTCTCAATTTTATGCATATGTTGAGGGGGAGCATTTCTAAAATATCAAAACAATTAAGATACAAAATACTTTGATTTTATATCACAAGTATCTTGATTGATTTTCAAATGGTTTTCAATTGGTTTCAAGGCGGAAGAACTATATCAAAAGACCGACCAACTTTACTTTATGCATGGTGATATAAGGATGATAAGGTTAGGTTGAGGTCCAATGATCCGCCGTAACCGGAGGGATCTACCCAGGACAATCCACTAGATAGTGTAGAGTCCTTAGGTATATTGAAAAAGGAGAAAATGAGATATGGGAAGAGTGCGGATCGAAACCGAGCTAGTATCGAATAAACCCAACAAGGTTCTAGTTATGAAGTTTCGTAAGCAATCAAGGGGTTGAAGAATGAAAAGAATTGAATGTGAAAAGGGTGAAAAGAAATAGCCTCCATTTATTCAACCTTAGGCGTAAACCGGTTCAATTCATATGCTACCGGTGGTTACCAAGGTAACATCGGTATTGAAGACAAGACGTCATGGACCCAAAGGACGACCGCACTACAACTTCCCAAACCACTCAAGTTCCTCTTAAAAGGACTTGTTTCATTCTCACGGGAACCGACATTATCTATCGACTTTCTCTTAGAGTTTGTTGATATTGAAGAAGGAGACCCTCTCCCTAGTCTCCGCATAGGAACCAAATATGCACAATTGAGTCTAGAGCCACGAGATCATCAATAAATCTCATTAGGACACTTTCAATGAAGACTCTCTGCTTCACACAATGTGGAAAGAGAGATTATATCTTATGAGTCCCACGATTATCCTTGTGGTATTGCCGTAACATCCGAGTGATATGCAAACATATTCACAATGAAGATGGAAAGCCTTCGAGCCAACATCAAACAAGCTCCCGTGGGTGGCATGTGAGATCTATTCAATAGATCAACCATGTGACAACCGAATGTAAACAATGGGGCGATTCAATCTTTTGAATCAATCCTCGTTCAGTTATGGATTGACGGATACCTTTGAAAACCGGTCATTGTGCTTAAAAACTCTTTTCTTTAGCACATCGATCGTGTACTTATATTTCAAAATAAAAGGTGTTTATGATTGATAATTGATTTTCATTAAAACCTTCGTTGTATTGCAAAACAATTTCTATTGAGCAAGACACGATTGTTTTTCAAATCTCTTTTCATCAATCGGTGAATCTCAATTCACGGTTCACTCACTCCGTGTTGTCTTCTTTGAGACGCTCCGGTTTGAGAACGGCTAGAGCAACGCGAAACCCCGTCAAGGAAATTCTTCGAATTATACCGATCACAGCAAGATTTGTATCGATCAACGGGAACCGTGGGTCGTGTACCTCAATTCAACAAAAGTGATCAAAGACACTTTGTGCGCTTTATTGCTAATCGCTTTATGCAGAACACCCGACGCTTGTACCGATCGTAATGAAGCGGTCAATCCATAGCCGCATGCTCACACAACACATTCATTTCCAAAGAAATCATGATTAGTGCATCAATGACTCGATATTATCACTCCATGCTTCGCTACGCCGCCAATATCATGAATCAACGAAAGCTTCCGCTACTCGATAAGAATATATCATGATCCGTAATGTGAGCATGTCGGTCCAAATGTCACAACATCACATAATACCAACACCACAATGGATGAGTCGAGATTTATCGTGGTCGATGATCTCAAAGTCGGCTCAAAACTCAAGATCACGTGGATCGCTTAAAGACCTCCACTCGATTATCCAAACATGCAAAATGAAGAATCAAAGACTACGAGCTACGTAACAAAGAACATGAACAAGAATCCAAGAACAATTTCAATGTAATATCTGCTTGTATTCTATGTAATTTTAATGTGTGTTTGAGGTGACCTCCTTGGGGAGATTGTTAGGATTTAGAAAATCCAGTATTAAAGTGTCGGTCACCTCAAGTATATGTATTCGTTAGAAAGCTCGTAGTCGTAGTTATTTAATGTTAAGTAGTATTTAGTTAAGTAACACCGTGGAGGACGGACGGTCTTTACCCACCGTATGCCCGATCCACACCCGTCAGTGGCGCTTATTGTAAGACTATAAATACTCTACCTCCCAAGGTAGAGAGTTGGAGCTCATAATAAGATTTTTCTTTCTCTCACTAAAGTTCCCTAAACCTCTAACTTTCTCTCTAAAACTCATCTTGTACGCCTAATTGTGTTAGTGATTTGATGTGTTTGTGAAATCCAATATGTTACATAAGTATGTGAAATTCCATATAAAGATATGTACATCTTTGACTCTTCCCACAAAGTTGCAAACCCCACCCGGATACTTAGGGTCTCTCCTAATCTTAAGCCGCTCATTCATAATGTCATTGTAAACAGCTGATGACATCACATTAATGGGAGATTCCGTATCTATGTAAGCATGCTTGACATTCCTATATCCGATCATACAAGGGATTTTGAGGTTCCAAGGATTCCCTCTCCTAATCTTCGGACATATCTTAATGATGGGTGATCGGGGATTATCGATTATGTATTGATGGTAAGCAACCTCTTCCTTAGTGGGGTAAAGATTGAAATAAGCATTATCCTCCCCATTCACGTTTTTATCCACTAAGCGATTATTCGAATTACTGCTGATCATGGAGCCAACAACAGAGGCGCTAACCACTTTCTCAACAGCATCCCTAATTGTACTATCAAATACCTTTTGCAAATCTTGAAGGCCGTTGTTTCTACTCACATAACGGCTTCGGCGGTTGTGTTAGTCATTGGGTTGGGGTTTGAGTGAAAGTGATTTATTGGGTGGTGGGTTGTTGAGTGGTAGTTGAATATCACCTTCCATGATGAAAAGGGATGGGGTTACTAGCAAAGGTCACGAAGAAGGGGGATAGACTACGAGGAAGCTAAAATGGGAAAAGCTTACTTGATAGGAATCAAGCAAGGAAACCTAAACGAGGTGGAAATCTAACTAGCTATTCTATTCCCGCAATGCGCCAAAACTTGATACGCGCACAACGCGCTCGGGGTCAAAGGAACTTCCTTTCGTCGAGCAAGTTTTTCAACACCCTAGGCAAAGGAACCTAATCGTTGTAGTGTAGTATTAGGGTAAGCCTCGTGAATTGATATCGCCTCTGGGGAATAGGAATGCTAGTGAGAAGTTACTACGCTAAGGTTGGGGTTGAGGAAGATTATTTTTTATCTTTTATATTTTTTAGAAATTAAAAGGTACGAATATCGGGTATTGGATTTGGGGGTTTGGTATCTCACCGATTACTCTACTTATCTATTCTAATTAACTAAGCTAAGGGTAGTCTATGTCTATTGTTGTGTGCTCTTATGATGATTTAAAAATGCGTTTACTTAGATTTTATTAATCCCTAGTTATCTCCTATTGATGGTTGAATTGTCACGTCCTTATTCTTAACGCGTTATGTTTTCTAAGGTCGTAGGGTATGTGTTTATCCCTAACTCTTTGAAGCTACCTAAGGTTAATGACTACAAAATATCTAGGATTCATAAACTTAACACTAAGGTTATCTTTGGATATTTAGCCTACAATTCTACTAGTAAGTATAAGCTAAGGTTCAACAAAGATTAATCAAGCATAAATAACACAACGGATGACCTATCGCAATACTAGGTCAATCACAATTAAGATAAGAGACAACCAATCAATATTCAATACCTAGGTTTCATAGATCTAAGCAAACACACAAGTAAATTAGTCGGACATGGAAAACATGCAAGCATACACACAAACAATTGAAGACATGATTGAATTAATGAAGTAAAACACTTATCTTGTTGTAAAATAGGTATGGAACCCTAAGATATCGCCAAGATGACCTTGGTCCGGTTTAGGTTTTACCCACAAGACTACCTCTCTAAAACCGAAAAATTCGGATTCTATATATAGTGTTACAATATGCGACGGCGGCCACTTTTAATTGTGACATCGCCGGTCGCCGCCATTGTGGTTTCGCCTTGGCCACGTGAACTCGTGACGACGCCACCTTATGCTCGTGACGCCGCCTTCAATATCTCGACGCCGTCGATCCAAATCTAGGTTGTCCGAGTTGTGACGCCTACTCTTTAAACCCGATGCCGCCACTTGTAAATTAGCAATTTGCTCTCGAGTCATCTCAAGATGTGTCGCGACGGCGTCGCAAATAAGCCGTGGCGCCGCGCCTTCATTTTCCAAAACCGCTTGAGTGTCTCGATTCTTGACTTGGCCATTTTCTTCGTGTATTCGCGCCTTTTCGTCCGAATAAGTCTCATTCCAGCAATTTGCCTTCAAGAGACCTAAAAAGTGAAAAGGAACGAAATTAAGTAGTAACGGATACAAAAGTTATCAATTAAGGGCTTAAATGACCACTCAAAAGTGTATCTTTTAAATCCTTATCAAAATGACAAATCCACCGATGAGTCTAACATAAATAAAGATAATGATGCTAATGACAGAAGAGAGTTACACCGTAACCAAACATCAGAGTTACGGCGTAACCAGGATACGAGGCCTGACAAGTTTCCCGAGTTAGACGAATCTAAAAGGAAGAATCATTGGTGTAAGGCTATGGCAATTGATAATGGAAAATGTTATGATCTATGGGCTTCATGCGATCCTCGAACGAAATCATGATGGAGGGTCGATAAAGAAAGGGTTAATGATAATGATACATGTGGACCGCACTTAACGATGAAGAAAGATTAGCTAAATTATCAATAGATGAAGAGGAGAAACCACCAATCAAGCACTGCTGCAATCCCTTAATGATCACGAAAGATGGGTCCACACAAGCATGGCCAACATGTAATCCCTTTCGTGAGTATTGTAACGGGGGTGGCAATATTAAAGGCGAAGTATGGATATGCCCTCATGAATTAGAAAGACGTGACGTTGATTTCGAAGACATATCCTTCAGTGATTGGTATTCAGTGAGGTTCGGGGATGCAATCATTAATACGGGTTTGTTAAGAAATTTGAAGCTCAAATATGAAAAACATATTCTTCAAGGAAAGTCCATAAAACCAATCAACGATGAGACTGCCTGCAAAGGTATTCCCCCAAGCAACACCGATGACGAAGGAGCTCTAAGTCATTGGTGTGAGAAAATAAAAGCCCCTGGCGGAGTTTTTTGGGCATCTTGCAACCCTTTTGATGATGAATGTAACGGGGGAAGCAGTATAGAGAGAGTTGGGGAGGATGATTTATTATGGACCTCAACCAATGATGCGGAAAGAACAGAGTTACCTTGGCTAGACAACTTGGGATTTTACAATTGGGTCAAATCAAATATGGGAAGGTAGATGCATTAACTAATGAGAAGATCTGGAAAGGATGTATGAGTAAAGAAGACCCGAGCGAAGAAGTTCCAAACGACATAAGTGAAGTAACGGATGAATATCAAAGATTCGATGAGAAATGAGAAAGAGGAATGCAAACAGATACTTGTGGAAGATTTACTCGACGATAAATGGTTTAAAGGTACCGAGTCCGACGATGATGATATAGAATGGATTTTGGATTACCTTGAACTACAAGGTGAAGATGAATTCACTGACCCCGACGATGAAGCATATGAGCAAAGAAGGTGCAAACTTCTTGGCATTCCATATAAGATGCCGCCACCGATTGTAGCTGAAAAGTATGAGTTTACTCGATACCACTTGGGTCCGGACGAAAAGTTTTGCAAAATTCGAAAGATCGAGACTAAGGAATATCTCTGCACCGCTACAAATGTTGCCTGGGTCAGACATAACTTGATGAAGGATATGGAGGAAGTTGGCCAAGTCCAAAGGCTACCATAAAGCCCCGAGGCTTTGAGTCTAACTTAAAGACTCAGAATAAAGAAAAGTGCTCTTTCGTGAGACAAAATTAATTATCCCTTTCATTTGTTTTATTTCCATTTCATTAAGTTTTGTGTTTTAACCATTTTTGCAGAAATCAAAGAAAGTTGTTGCAAAGATGTCGAACGGGACTGATTCATCCACGCTATAACAGAACTCATTTTTATGGTTACACCGTAACATACTTCTTGCGATAGTTCTTCTCGAGCATTACCAATTACAAGGCGTAATCCCATGCAATGTTTACGCCAGTAGCTACACTCTGTAGCGCCCGCTGTGTTTTGCATTAATTACTTGTAACTCCTTATAGAAGTTACGACGTAACTATCCTCTCGTAACACTTCTTTCTTTTTAAACACAATAACCTTATATTAGTTTTTAAATGAACTTTGTGGGTGTGTTCCCTGTAAGCCCTCACGAGACTACACTCGTCCACTTGGGACACCAAGTGGTTTAAAAGGCTTGTTGTATACGCTAAATGCAACCATGATTCCTACGAAAGTGAGTTAGGTTTCTTTTTCATTTTTCTTTTTCTTTTTAGAATTCTTCTTGTCGGTAGTATGATTTCAGGGATTGAAGTTTGCTCGTGGATGCTTATGCGAAGGCACGATTCTTTTCGTGGGCCTTCTTTCTTTTTGGAGCAATTTCAGGGAAGTTCTCGCTCTAATTCTAATTTTCTCTTCACCTTTATTTAACACTTAGTACAAAAGGGACTTTGTACATTTCAAGTGGGGGGACGGGAGTAGAATTGTCTCTTGAACTTTATTTTGCCCTCGCTTTTCTAGTTTATTTTGAAAAATTATGCCATTTTTAAAATTTTAACATGTTTTTCTTAACCTAACTAGATTAGACCTTAGCCGAGCACATTATAACCCTTGATATTATATGGTGAGATTAGCCTTATCCGTTTCCAATTATTTACCCCAAATCCACCAAATTATGAGTGTGCTCGTAGCTTGTAAACTTTAGAACTTGGCCTTTGCATCATTTCGAGACCATAAACAAGGTATGTTGAGTTAGCTCGATGTATTTGGACTTTTCGCTTTAAGAAGGCGTTATTATAGGATTATCACCCAAATAGCCTATCATTGTGTGTCTATCGATTAGTCACCTCGACTTCTCGAATTTCATGTTAAACCCTTTGTTGCACTCACCTTTAGTGCAAGATACCCCTAGATACACCCATCCGAGCCATTCCTTTCATATTGTTCACCCAACATATTGTTTCGTTACACCCTTACACCTTAGCCTATCCTGTAGTCTTTATTTATAATTGGGAAGTCATTGTTTGCC
The DNA here is from genome assembly GCA_022545495.1 of Chrysanthemum lavandulifolium. Classification (NCBI taxonomy): domain Eukaryota; kingdom Viridiplantae; phylum Streptophyta; class Magnoliopsida; order Asterales; family Asteraceae; genus Chrysanthemum; species Chrysanthemum lavandulifolium. The sequence continues at coordinate 186,462,474 of CM040242.1, forward strand.
TAAATTCAAGGTTCAAGTGGAAAGGTTCGGGAATCACGCTTTCGTTAACGACATATTCTTAAAGATCATTAAAGACCCCCCAAATTCTCATATTGTTCATCTCAAGTGGGGGATGTTATGTTTAGTGTGAAAAAAATAAAAAAAATGATGAAGTGATTCGGAAAAAAAATAAAAATAAAAATAAAAAAATAAAATAAAATAGTTATTTTTATTTATTTGATTGTAAAGTGCGAAGTTATAAGCACTGTGTTATGAGCTTATTATAGATTTAGTATCGAGGAGGCCACCTCGGTCACATTTGAAGAATGGAGTTGGTAATGTGCCCATCATGACGTCCTTTAATGGCACATCTACCTGGTATTATCATGATCCGGTTTCTTGACTTCGAAACTTGAACTTTGAATGAACGGTAAGTGGTGATGACTTGGTTATAGATTTAGACTATTTGCTTGATTTTATTTTATACCAATTTTATCCCATGTCATATCCTACCCTTTAGTCATGAAGCATGTCTAGGTGATGCAGCGAGCAATCTTTGGTGTCTTGGCCATGGATTTGGTCATGTATCATTGATTTTGTCCACTTCGCCGTGACATGTTAGTAATGACAACTCACCCTTAACCTTTGTCGTGTCTACCCATATTGCCTTCAAGAATTGTTTTGTCCTTAACTCTAGTGGTGGAGATTTGTATAACCGCCAAGCTTATGATAGAATACATGCTATGATCAGGGTTGAGTGATCACCCGAAATTGACACTTAGAATAGTTGAGAGATTTGAGTGTTTTGTTCCCATTTCGTGAGGTGTTCGGCTTTGTTTTATTCTAGCATAAGGGATTTGTAAACTTATATTTTCCGTAATGGGAGATATCTTTTAGGAATCTATCTAATAAGGTCTACTTGAGGGCAAGTAGAGTTCAGTGGAGGATATTTGATAACATCAAATAGTCCTGAATATTAAGTGTTAATTTTCCCCGATAATGCTCGTATTTTATATCATTTGTATGGATTTATGCTTGTTTTTCTCTATATTTCACTTTCAGATAAATTACGAGCATTGGAGCTAAGGAGACGCGGATTTGAAGAGTTTATTGAAGACATATGATAGTATGCCTATTTTGAAGATGTTACGGCGTAACTCTCCTCTCACATTACGTCGTAACAGAAGCATGGCTCAGAAAACCAACTAAACTGAAGATTACGGTGTAATTCCCTCCTTGGAATACGCCGTAACTAATTAGGTCAAATGATGTTCCGCGCTGCTACAAGCTACGCCGTAACTCATTCCACAAATACGGCGTAACCATGATTTATTGAAGATACGGCGTAACTCATTCCTGATGTTACGCCGTAACTAGCTTTTCTAGAGCAAAATACGAAGAAATGGATGTTACGGAGTAACTCTCAACTTAAGTTACGCCAGAACGGATCCGCCTATAAATACCGCCCAAATTCCAAAGATTTCTATTCATTCACTCCACACACCAAATCGTAGAACGGGTAGAAGGTTGAAGGCAGATCTTGAGGAGCATACTGAGCCATCTCCAAGGGAAAATTTACTCCCTACGATAAGCATTAGCAATTTATCATTTCTTTACTTTCAATTCATGTATTTCGATATGTTAAACATTGAATTGATTGTTTTAGTTAATATGAGCGCTAAGCACCTCGGTGCTAGCCTAGTTATGATTCCTTAATTGTTTTGTTTATGTTTACATTGCTTCCGTATAATTGTTTCTAGTGTATGCATGCATAGTTTGTTGGTAGCTACCCTTGTTTCGTAGTTTTGAATGGCGGTAGTGGCTAGTTACTTAGAGATATGACCAACCGACCCTAAGTAGGTAGGATCGAGTGGGAAGGGTAAGAATTGACCAACCGACGACCCTTCTTCGCTTGTGCGATTTGACCAACCGATCACCTACCGCTTGGATGAACTTAAGAAGTTAGGGATGAGTGTTTAAGATGCTAGCGCCCGGGCACTCATTGTTATGAATCTTGCATGTAGCGGAACTTAATGACTTGGCTTAAGGGACTAAAAACAACTGGACTTACAAGGGTAGTAACTTGTTCTCCGGTGGAAGCCTTTGCTGATAGGTTAGGACGAACTGACCAAATGCAATCCTAACGACTTTCACCCCCACTTGAAGCAATTGAAAGTAATTAAACGTGAACTTAACTTGATAGGATGAGTAACTAGGTTAGCACACTTCTCCTCTATTGATCACAACCATCGCCTTTATTTGCTTTCTTTATTTTAGTTATTAATTAATCATTTCAACCTTAAAATCTGTGACACCTAGACTTAGTTAAAACCCACACACATAGCTCTTGGGACGACCTCAGTTTTACCGAATACTACACTACACACGACCGGGTACACTACCCGTTAATGCATTAGGGTAGACCATAGGTATAACGAGACATTATAAATATTAAAACCTGATCAGTAAAACCTGTATCACCACCAATCTTGATTCGGCTAAACCCTATTCAGGTACTGATCATGTCACCGTTGGTAATGGTGCCTCTCTTCCTATTTCTCATGTTGGAAAGTCTTCTTTTTCTAAAGATCTTCATCTTCTTGGTGTTCTTGTGGTTCCTCATATTACCAAAAATCTTCTTTCAATAAGTAAACTGACAAATGATCATCCTGTTGACATTCGTTTTTCTGATTCTTACTTTGCCATTCAGAATCGTCTCACCAAGACTATTCTGGCTCGGGGAAGGTTTGATCGTGGACTTTACATTCTCGAGCATGGTCACAAAGCACTCTTGGCGAGCCTTTCATCCAATAATAAAGCCTCATTTGAAGTTTGGCACACTCGTTTAGGGCATGTGTCATTTGATGTTATTTCCCTTTTGGCTAAGTTAGGTCGTTTGTCAGTTACTTCGCTTTTTCCGAAGCCGCATTTATGTTCTTCTTGTTAATTATCTAAGAGTAAACATTTTCCTTTTGAATTAAATACAAAACGCTCTTTGCGTGTGCTAGATTAATCCATTGTGATTTTTGGGGGCTTTCTCCTGTTACATCCACCGAAGGCTATCGATATTATATTATATTTGTAGATGATTTTTCTCGTTTCACGTGGTTCTATCCTCTTAAGACTAAATCAGAAGTCTCTGTTGTGTTGCCGGTGTTTTTAACATTTGTTCAAACTCAATTTTCCAGCAAAATTAAAATCTTTCAAAGTGATGGTGGAAATGAATTTTTAAACACCCGGATACGGACTCTTTTTATGGAGAATGGCACTCATCATCGTATTTCATGCCCATATACGCCACAACAAAATGGTCGGGCTGAGCGTAAACACCGTCACATTACTGAGACTGGTCTTGCAATGCTTTTTAATGCTCATGCCCCTGCTTCTTATTGGGTAGATGTATTCACTTCCGCTACATATATTATCAATCGGCTACCGTCAAAGATCCTTCGCAATAAGAGTCCCTTTGAATTACTGTTTGGTTCTCTACCAAATTATGACACCTTTCGAACTTTTGGGTGTCGGGTTTTCCTTATCTTCGGATTATGGATTATGCCTTTCTTGTATATTTATTGGCTATAACAAACTATAAAGGCTATCGGTGTTTAGATTTATCCACTTCCGTATCTATACAACACGGCATGCTCGGTTTGATGAATCCTCTTTCCGCTTACGGAACCATGGAGAAAGTTGATTTATCATCTCGGTTTTTCAAGTTACAAGTTACCATGAGACCTCGCCTATGCAACCTCTACCTAAGCCTATTCCACAACCTAAGCCTTCAAATCCTTGTTCGATTTGCACCTCTATCCTTCCCACAACTGGTGAACCGCATGTCCAACCGATCGATCCAATTCAGCCGCCTAATCCACCATCACCAGCACCAATGCCTGAGCCACCATCCCCACCATCTCCACCCATCAAACAACTCCTCAACCGCTCAAAGATCCTATGCCCGCTAACCCTCCTCCACCAGCTCCTTCTACATCGGTTCATCCTATGACTACACGCTCCAAAGCTGGTACTTTTAAACCTCGCCACATCGCCGATCTTGCTCAAGTTATGAAAATTCCCCTTCATGCAGCTCTTTTTTCGAGTAAGGAACCAAAAGGGGTTAAGTCGCCTCTCAAACAACCTAAATGGTTTGTGGCTATGCAGGAGGAAATGTGTGCTTTTGCAATCTAATAATACATGGGATTTGGTTCCTAGACCAAAATCATCAAATGTTGTGGGATCTAAATGGGTTTTCCGAACCAAATACCATGCAGATGGAACTGTGGATCGTTTTAAAGCTCGTCTTGTTGCACAAGGCTTTACTCCGATTCCAGGCCTTGACTATTCTCTTACTTTTAGTCTCGTGGTTAAAGCACCAACAGTTCGGATCATTCTTTCCTTAGTCGTGTTGAATCGATGGCCTCTACATCAATTAGATGTTAAGAATGCCTTTTAAATGGGCTTCGATCAAACAATTTTCATGGAGCACCACCGGTTTCATTGATTCACGATTTTCGGGTCATGTTTGTCGACTAAAGAAAGCATTGTATGGTTTAAAGCAGGCTCCACGGGCTTGGTTCCATCGCCTTAGCTCTTTCCTTCAACGCTTGGGCTTTGTTTGTAGTCGGGCAGACACGTCATTGTTTGTCTATCAACATGGTTCAAGTAATCTTTATTTATTGGTATATGTTGATGATCTCATTCTTACAGGTAATCATCCGGAGACCATGAAGCGATTTATTTCTGACCTTAATAAGGAGTTTGCAATTAAAAATTTGGGTCGCCTAAGCTACTTTCTTGGTCTCGAAGTTACATATGACGGAGATGGCTTGTTTTTAAGCCAAGCCAAATATGCCATTGTTGTTCTTGCGCGTGCTCGTTTGCTTGATGCTAAACCTGTAGGAACACCTTTATCGACTTCAGATGTTCTGTCGAGTAAAGGTGCTCTTTTTGATGGTCCTACTACATATCGCTCGCTTGTTGGAGCTCTCCAATATCTTACGATTACTTGACCTGATTTGGCATATGCGGTAAATCAAGTTAGTCAATACCTTCATGCCTGAACCAGTGACCACTTTCAGGCGGTCAAACGGATTCTTCGGTATGTGAAAGGCACAATTTCTTATGGTATTTCTTTTCAGCACTCGTGTAAACCATCGTTGGTGGGCTACTCAGATGCCGATTGGGCTCGTTGTCTAGAGACTCGGCGTTCTACGTACGGATATTCAATTTTTCTAGGTGGTAATCTTGTTTCATGAAGTGCAAAGAAACAACTCACAGTCTCTCGTTCAAGTTGTGAATCTGAATATCGGCCTATGGCTAACACCGCAGTAAATTGTATGGGTAACTCATCTTCTTCATGAGTTGCATGTCTTGCCTCCTAATCGACCTACTATCCTTTGTCGGAGTGCTCTATTTCTTAGCCAGAATCCCGTCGCGCATAAAAGGGCAAAGCATATTGACTTGGACTATCACTTTGTTCGTGAGCTCGTATCATCTGGAAAACTTTATACTCGTTATGTTCCTACCAAGCTTCAACTAGCGGATATTTTTACAAAGAGTCTTCCTAGACCACTTTTTGAGCATTTTCGAAATCAATTGTGTGTTGGTCCTCCTGCTCTTTTGAGGGGGTATTAAGGATAAAATCTCCTAGTTAGTGTATATCTCCTAGTTGGTTATTAAGATATTGTGTTCGTTGTATTTAGGATATATTGTTGTATTTGTACTATTTATAGCTCGTCAATGATAATCCATAAGTGAGGTTGAATTTCCAATATCCTACATCATTAAGTTTAAACCAGAATTACCATAACTCCATGCATAAACCCAATGAAAACTAGTCGAGATTAAGAGGAGTTAAAGTGTCATTTTACAAAGAAAAAGCGACAATCATCAACTTTCCTAAAACTGTATAAGAGGCATAATTGCCCCCAAGACCACTTTTATTACCCAAAGTGCTTTTCATTTTCATGATATATAAGTCTCTAAAGTAACAACACACCTTAACATTTCAAATCATTAATCATCCCAAAACCATCCCTTCAACTTTCTAACATTTTTGTGTTTTAGGATAATACAACAATGGACCTTAAACACACCACTCCAACCACCGTCGTTGCCACCACCACCGCCGATAGCCCCGATACCGACGGTGAAACACCACTACATTCCCAACTAATCACACCCTTTTCACCATATCCAACCAACACAAAGCACCACCATGCACCACCACCAACTGTGGTCATATCATACAAAGAATGTCTCAAAAACCATGCAGCCACCATTGGAAGCCATGCTTTAGATGGTTGTGGTGAGTTCATGCCATCACCATCTCACACACCATCACAGCCAACTTCACTAACATGCGCCGCTTGTGGCTGCCACCGTAACTTCCACCGCCGTGAACCCACCACCACCACCACCAACTTTCTTGACTTCCACCATGCAAGTGTACCACACGTGATGCTTACATTAACCTCAGGTGATCATCACCATGTAGCTACACCAGGGACACCAGCAGCCATCAAGATGGAAAATTACCCTAATGGGAGAAAAAGGTTTAGAACAAAGTTCAGTCAAGAACAAAAGGAGAAAATGAATGTTTTTGCTGAAAAGATTGGATGGAAGATGCAAAGATGTGATGATAAAATGGTGATGGATTTTTGTAATGGGATTGGGATAAGAAGAGGGATATTTAAAGTATGGATGCATAATAATAAGAACACTTTTGGTAACAAGAAAGATAATAAAGATTTTGTTACTATGTCCCCAACAACCGGAAATGGTGGTGGTATGGACACCATGGGTGATGATGGCAAAAGAGTTGATGGTGTTTATAGTAATGGTGATAATGGTCATGTGGTCACTAGTGACCATTCTCATGAGGATGCTAATGTTAATGGTGGTCATAATAGTACTACTAGTTGTGATCATCAAGAAAATGGTAGTGGTGGTGGTGGTGGTGATGGTTGTTTACTAGTTTCTAATAATGGATCATCTTCTTCATGTTGAGTTTGATGTTAACTTGTGTTAAGTGAGAAAAGTTTATTCATAGGAGTATTATCTTTGGTTTGTATTAACAACTCTAATTGAGGATTTTTAGTTTAATTTGAATAAAAATTTAAAAATCTAATCCAAGTTTTACTTTTACTTTAAAAAAATGCATTGAATTTTTAATGAATGAATGTGATTGTATTGAGTTGATATTTTCTTCTTTTTCTCGAAAAGGTTTAATGTTCTTAAAGACATAACCGCAATCAATGAGGACATGTTAAGAGGAGTTGATATTGAACTCCGTCACTTATTTTCTCAGAAAAATAAACTCCTTCATATTCCTAAATTCTAGTTGTGCAACAATTAGATGAACTTCGCAAAAGAGATAGAAGTTCGTATCTATATCCATGTATACGTATATTCTCTAAAAGGGTATAGGTCACGCACTTATTATCATACGGGTAAATGAAGTCGATGTAAAGATCAACTCAAAATGAACGAACAAGTGTTATTATATAGAGATTCTTATGCTCCCTATACAAGGTAATATTAACATTTATATACCAATGTATAAAGCAAGGTTTGGAATTATCCCTATTTCTTGTCGACTAGATATGTTCACTAGTGCATATAATTATGCATTCACGTTTTGCTTAGAACGGCTAATTAGTAGTTAGTGATTCGAGTTGTGCAGTGACATCCAAGCTAGTAATATTCCTTATTCGAACCTTCGCCTTAGGGGAATAAACCCCACTACTTTTTTTCCGCTTCGCCTAGAAAGAAAACCCTATTGACAAGCTTCGAACCCGAGACTTACAAAAGAAACAACCCCCAAGTTACCCATGTGGAATATAGATATAAATTTAAAAGGAGTTGAATCTAGATTTAAACATAGTTGAATATTATTCTCCATGGTAGTATTCTTCAATATGTGATGATATTGTGATACCTTTATGAGTTTTGGACTTGTGGTAGATGAAATTATGAATAGGTTTACCAATTCAAAAAAGATGACCAAGTCAAAGCTATGCTCAAGTGACCAAAATGAAGTGTGATTTAACCAAATTTTGTTTTGATTCATTTATGGAGAGACTTTGGTCCCTTGTTTGCAGGGAAGTAATGTGCATGGCAGAAGAGCACACACTTGCCTTGCTAACAAATTAATTATGGTGGTTGGCATTTACACCTTTGTATTTTGTTTGAAGCAAAACCCCATAACCCTAACCTAATCTATTCTCATTGTCCTCGACCTAATCATTGCATTTGTTCTTCATCTTAAAACAACACATAAACTTATGGTATAGTGGCGCTTATTAATACTGCGCTTATGTTTTATTCATACGCCATACATTTTTTTTTTTTTTTTTTTTTTTTTATATCAAAAGTTTATAAACCCGAAAACGCGAATCAGAATATAAAGTTTAATAAACAAACGCTTAAACCTGCTGTAAATACTAATGTAAACCGACAAAAACCGCACAGACTTGAAAAGTGACAGCTTAATATTCCCTGAAAGGTAGGGCTAGGCATAAATTTCAGATGAATACGATAACCCGTGGTATATCAGCGCATGTATTTAAGAGAAACTAGAACTTACAAATAACAATCACTGTATTAAGGTCGATTGATTAGACACATTAATCATTTTATGACCTCTATGCGTGGCAACTTCAATTCCCCTTGTTGGTGCATGGTTTCGAATTCATAAGGCTAGTTAGCACTCACAACTAATTAATGAATTTTTATTGAAGCAATCTCTCAACTTTATTCTATCTATAATCCGCCTTCCAATCATTGATTTTTTGTAACGTAGCTTTAGTGGGTCATGGATCTTTCTTATATTAGAAACTCCCAAGTGAAATACCAATATGGGCCTTTCTAGTTCTCGTATACTTACTTCAAGGTGATCAAGTTCTTGGGGGTAGTTTAGGGAGTTCAATACTTGTAAGTTATGTTTGAAGCAAACCTCTCAACCCTAATATGATCTAATCCTTGTCTAAATCATTGTTATTGACAAATTTAGAACTATTTTGGTAAGTGGTCCATCTTGATATTAGTACCATATTAGTGAAATTGTACCAATTTACCCTTGGTGGTGTCTATTGTTTATAGGCCAAACTAAAAGTTTCGGGTAATAGAATTATGACATCTAATGGAACATTTTCGTTTTATTACATTGCAGTTTTATCACATAAGTAAAAATCGTTGTAGTTTTTTTTTTTTTTTTTTTTTTTTTTTTTTTTGAACGGCAAAAAGAATATATATAAAATATAAAATGACCCATAGCAAAGGAGCTACGCCAAAAATACAAAACAATTCTAGATAATCAAGAAAGTTACAAAATCTAGAATCAACTCGTAACTTTAATCATGGCGATCATAAAGGGTTGAAAAACTTACGCCAATTACAAGGTCACCCAAGACATAAGAAAAAACCCAACAACGGGGTCGAGCCACCGGTTTTCACTTCATTGTGTTTTGATACGATCCCAAACAAGTTCGAGGAAGAACTCAAAACGGAGATATGATCCACTTTTCCAATGACGAGCAATCTTTTGTATCCTTATTGTGAAAAAAAAAAAAAAATTGTGAATCCACAAGAAAGAAGTACTTTTGAGGAGGAACAATGAAAATCGTTGTAGTTTTAAGGTGTACATGTTTTGTATTATCATTGTGTGTCGTCGACTTGTTGTAATATATATATTTATCATTGTGTACATGTTACTTTTAGAGTTTCCACTTTTGTGGTTGGAATTATATATTTAGTATGAGTAGTGCTCCTTGTATATTTCTAGTTTTTTCATATATTATGTTAACTGCATTTCACATAATCATGATATTTAAGCCTTTGATCACGGAAACCTTCTAATCAAAGACTGAAGGGTACTTGAGGTATTTCAAGGAAAAAAATATGTGACATTAGTGAATATTTAAAAGCATATTATATTATAATCTGAACTTTTAAGGCAAGTAGCCTCAGGGCTTGTGTTCTTCCCCCTTTAGGGTTAATTTTAAATTTTGCTTTGAAAGTTGTAATCCTTGACACCTTTCCTTATTTGCTTGGATAATGTTGGAGGCAACTTTTGTTTCTCTCAATAATATATATTTCTCTAACAGTATATGCCTAAATTTCAGTATCATCAAGTATTTAACAACTAAATTATATGTTGCATGTGACAATTTTCATTGGATAATAAATAATTTGATCTTAAAAGTTGTATACATGATTCTTAAAAGCTCGCAAACGTCTTGCAAAAGCCTCGCAAAAATGTGGGTTTTAGTAATGCCGTCAAGCTATGTCGTCACACCGTTTTATGCCACGTCTTTTTCTAAACCTAATATATATGAAATATGATATAAATATATAAATATTTTCACATTTTGTGCCGTCTTATGACATACTTTATAAACAAAAAAGTTTCGTCTTAGGTGCAAAGCGCCAGAAAGTTTCTATTACGACGACACACCACTACTACGCTATTTATAACCTTGGTTGTATAAAATAGGGTACTTTGACATATTTTTGTCTACATCTGTTAACTGAGTGTATAGTGCAACAGATTAACATAAACACAACAAAACTACCATGTGTTGTTTACTCGTAGTTGTTTTAACTCACTTCCGTCGACAATATGAGTAACCGCTTTCAAAATTTTGTGTACTTGTTCTTTGCAAATCACGTTTTAACTCGTTAAATATACGTATTAACTATACAAACAGTATAGTAAAAATCTGGGGTAACATTAATGATCTACATGAACCACAATATATTGAAAGTGGTCTTAATGGAAGTCACGATAAGTATGTTGGGTTGTATGGATTTAGATTCTGATATTCACTAAGGAGGGTGCCCCTCTTCAGCCCAACACGTTTCTTGGATTTTAGGCCACTTTTTTTAGTGCACAATGCCACCAATCGAAATCATAGTACGGGCAACAAAAAAGAAGTGGATTCTTCAATGATTTCAAGTGATTCTCAAAAAAAATATATATATTAAAAGAAAAATAAATTCAATTGGTTGAAATTGTATTGTAAGATTAAATCTTGAAAATACGAGTCTTAGTGTAACCAGCGCCACATCATATTTTTTTCCTGTCACTCATTCATCACTGAGATCGAGTAACTATTGTTAGTTTAATAAGGCCCATTGGCCTATAGCCATTTAGGCCGTCTATTTTTAAGGTTTAGTTTGTTATTTTTCCATTTAATCTCTTGCATTATTGTTTTGTTCAACTGACAATACAACAACAACAACAGACCCAATCCCGCCGGCGCAGTGATGGGAGTGAAATGTGAACAGATCCTCGTCCCACACTGTGGTAAACCCGCAGAGTAGAGATCGCCCAACGAGACATCCAAAGTGCACGTGTGCAGTGAGAAAGTAAAGAAATAAGAGCAAGACATAAAACAATATGCAAAAACGCACCAAAGAAAGCACAATCGAACAAGCAAACAAAGCATAACGGGAGAAAGAAAACCGCAGCACAAGCACACACAGAGAAGCCAACAACAAAGCGCACAGAAAACAAAGAGCCAAGACACACCTAAAAGGCACTAACTAATGGGGCACAGAGCAAAGCAAAACAACACACGGCCAAAAGCTAAGGCAAAACAGAAGCACCTAAACCAAAACGCAAGGAGCAAGAAAAGGCAGCAAACCTATGGGAAACAAGAAAGCGACGCAAACCACGCACGGCCTAAAGGTACAAAGAAAGCAATAAGAGAAGGGCAATGCAAAAGTGGAGCGACAAAAGTCAAACACCCAAAACAAATTACAAAACACAAAGCATCTAGCAAAACTACCCCAAATCCTAATTCTATCCCTCCACCCTTCCTATCCGGATCACGCCCCCACAAACAAAGCCCATCATGCTCAGTTTAATTCTATCCTCCCACCGAGGCCGGGTCTACCTCCTTCTCACCCCATCAACCACTGGGCTCAATTCTTCCGACCCACACCGACCGCGCCCTCTCGACATGACCGAACCACCTCAGCCTTCCTTCTCTCATTTTCGAAACAATATTTCCGACCTCGAGTTTTGCCCTGAAAACTCCGTTCGGGATCATGTCGACCAAGGTTTAATCTGATAATACAATTTTCAGTATTCCTTTGATTTTACATGGTATTAAGAGCTAGGACGAAGATGGAGAAAAAAAAACAAAAAATACAAAAAAAAACAACGCTTGGATTCGCAAGTGTGTCGTCGAACGGTTTGTGAGTATTCTCAAAAGAAAATATCATACAGTAATATATTTCCGTTCATGCATACGGTATGATTTTCATGTGTTGTTTGCGAGTAACGTCACTGTCATATTGATTATTTACTTGGATGGATCTTTTTAATTGAAGAGTGAGGAGGTGAACATTGATAGGAGGAAAAGTTAATGGGTCGTTGGGTTTTGGTTTCAATAAGATAGCGTGGTTTTGTTTAATTTGTACCTACGGCAATGAAGTAATTGAATATGAAATCCTCTTTTGATTCTAAGCTACTGTTTACGCAAGGTAAAAGTATGGTGTATGGTTTTGATTGTTTGCATGGTAATAGTATTGGTCGACGGTATTGTAGGTTGATGGTGTTTGTGATGTTATAGTCTTAGGGTCCGCTTTGCCCCATAACAGAATGAACTACGACTTTCAAAGTCATAAGAGGTGTTTGCTTTTACCCCAGAATGAAACGATATCATAAATATAGATTCATTACACACCACCTTGGTTTACGAAATTCATTCCATGTACCATCTTTTACCACTACAAAATTCAAATATCTACACTTTTTCACGCCATATTTTATCAACCAAACATAAACAATCGTGAATCATACACTTTTTCATACCCATTATCATTCCATCTCATTCCAACCGATACCCATCATTATTCCTAAAGAACAAACCAAACGGCCCTTAACTAATTCGACTATGTATTGAGTAGTTATGTGTAGTATTTTGGGATCAACATGATCTGGTTCCGCCTGGTTTTATCTCTATTTGTTTATCTCGCACTGCTGCAGGAATCTGCCTAAAACCGCATGTGGTTCTCAGATCGATTTCACACATGATTCTCGCATGTGGTTCCGCCTAATTTTATCTCAGATCCGCCTCAATCTAGATATCTCGTCTCAATATGCTCTCGCTCATCTCCGTATTTTTGTTGCTATGCTCGAACTGCCCTGCCGCTTAATATGCTCGCTCATCTCCGTATTTGTGTTTCTCGCTCGATTTTGCAATCGGTTTTGGTTTTGCATCGACCTGGTCCGGTTTTGGATTGCATCGGATTGAGACTTCATCTAGCACCGAGTCTGCACTATAGGACACTCCGTTTTTTGTTTGTTTTTCAGTTTTAGTTAGTTTTTTGTTTGACAAACTCAATGTTTACCGCAACAGCATTGTGAGTTTGAGAGGGGGTTTTAATTTAATACGACCCATTTGCACATAGTCATTTAGGCCCGTCTAGTTTTTGGGTTTAGTATGTTATTTTTCTATTTTAATTTGTTGTACTATTGTTTGTTCATTGAACCTGATAATACAGATTTCAGTATTCCATTGATTTCTACAAATCTTATTCACCATTTACTTACACTCAATATTAATCTAAATATGAAATAAATAAATGAATAAATAAAATAGAAAACACTACATACACGCTTAACACTCGTAAACACACAATCATCTCTTTTTTGGTTTAGTCATAATGGTGACCCAATGGGGCGTATTATGCGTTTTTTCATGTGTGACCAAGCAGGGTTGTAGTGGGGTGTGACATGTGAGTTTAGGCTTCTCACGCCATGAGACGATACCTCGTTACGCCTAGCCTGATAGCTGATAGATAAAATGATTAATGATATATTGAACACTATAGATGAATTCCGAAATAGCTTTTCATCATATGATATTAGATTAATTCAAGTACATAAAAGTATTCATTGTTGATGTAACCATGATTTAGGTATACAAAATAACATGATGTGAAGATTGACACGAGGGTACATACTGGTTTTCCTTTTTGGAACAAGGCGAATCTGACTATACAAAGCAGATTTTGACATCGTTTTATCTAGATTACTTCTGTGAGTAGCTACGAAATTCGAAAAAAAAGCCGACACCAAAGCAAGAGAAGAAAAAAAAAAAAAAAAAAAAAAAAAGTTGGGACTAATAAGGGTTCGCTTGGTTTATAAGTGGATTCAATTATGATTTGGATTTGAGGTAAGTTTAGAAGGAAGAAATTATATTTTTAAATATATTTTATATTAAATTTTTATAAAATATATGAGTTGAACGATAAAATTAAAAAATAAAATAAAAATAAATGATAAATATAAAAGGATTCACATATATAGAGAAAAAAATGAACATGGTTCACAAACCTATTTGAAACCCACCAAAGTAGCCAACTATCACTTTTGATTTAACATTCACTCTTCATTTAAAAAAAAAAAATAAAAATAAAAAAAAAATAAATAAAAATAAAAATTAATACGTGTCTTTTCAACTCAAAACCAATTCTAAAATGTCAAAACAAACGGGCCTAAATGTATTCAGATGTGGACTGAAAGCAAAGAGATGTTTGTTCCATCTGAATAAATTTGATTGGCCACATTTTCCGTTATTTTTGGTATATTTTGTGACAAATTTTTCTATGTTTTTTTTCCAACAAATTGATAGTTTTCACAGGTGCTATACAAATTTAAGTGGGTCTCCAAAATTAATTCGAAGAAGATCCAGGCCCACTCTTGGTAACTGCCAGAGTTATATCGTCCAATAAATCAGCTTAATTACGTAAATGAGCCTAGCCCGATAGGGCTTTTTTGTCTTAGTAGATTAATTAAAAAAGGAATTACATATAAACTTAATAAAACTTGTATATTGACATATTTTTTTAAAATACAAGTTTTTGACGCATAATATACATTGATGTTGAAGCATATTTTAAAGAATATTTAAATACGCAAGTTTTAGTGAACATATATACTTAAAAAAAAATAATAAAAAAAAAATTGCAAAACATATACAGTAACAAGTGTTATTGAATAGTGATCATTCATATAGGAGAAAGTCTAGATCTACATAAACTCTACTAAAACTCACCGCCGACGCCACGTCAGTCGGCGGCCATGACGCGATTTCACATAAATTAATCACCACCGACACGCCGAGCCGGTAGCTTTGTTTTAAGCTTTTATGCACAGAAGAAACCCTTCATATAAATATAACCTAGATGAAGTTGGGCCTGAAGCCCAATCCTATAGTGAAAATGTAACCGATTGTAGCTCTAACATACTTGAGTTGAGCACTTGACAAGAAACGAGATTTTTATGAAAAGGAAAACCATAAAAACTAAACTTGAATATAGGACGAATGTAAACAAGAATCAAATGCACCACCAACCTATGTACCCTGTCATTTGACTTTGTATGTAATCCAAAATAGTTTACAAATAATCAGTTGAAGTATTTTAAACATATTTTACAAAATTATTTGACATTCACAAGACAAATGCAGCCGAGCAAGATAGTTATACGCTGTTTACTTACTGCTTAACGAATTCGCTTCACAATACTCGAATGATATGTGTTAATGAATGTGTTTGTCAAGCACCTGTAGCCTTTCTCGACATCATTATTCTCAGATATGAAATATCCACGCATTTCTTACACGCCAAACACTCTCCCAAAAGATACGATTTTGACTAATCAAGATTGATTGATTAAAATAAAGGTTAAAGTTGTAAAAATTTGAATTAAAATAAAATAAACCCACTAAAAATATAAAAACTAAAAACTCATAAAAATATATCAAAATATACGTTGAATTAAAAGAGTATAAAATTTTAGAAAATATGATTAAATTAGATTATAAAAACAATAAGTAGATAAAAATATATTTCAATTAAAATAAAGATGAATTTTAATAAAAGTGACATACGCCACTTTATAATCGGAAGCTTTTTATCTTACTTTTAGTGCCAGAGAGTTAGCCTAAAGTTTGTTAAAACGACATACGCTATCTCACGATCATAGCCCTTATCTTAACTTTTAATTAAAAACGACACACGCCATCTCACGACTTTTATAATATAGTATAGATATAGAACAAAATTGAAGTTGGTGTTTAAAATCATATTCTTCCGTCTCATATTAACGTCCACTTGACTTTTCAAAGTCATCATATTCAACTTTAACCTTAAATATTTTGGTTAGATTATACAATACTGACGCAAAATATACGAATTGGATTTTGTTTTAAATATATTTTCATTGATAATTTTCATCAAATATTATACAACACAAACCAAAATATGTAAGATCAAAGTTGAAAAGAATACTTCAAAAGTCAAAAAGACATTTAATACTGATTTTATGAAGATTTAGTAATGAGTAATAATTAATGCATGGTTTGTCTAACATAAAAACGGTTAAGTTCATTAACTTAAAAATCACATGTAATTAACATAATTTATATAATCTAATTAACCACTGAGCAATTTCGCCGGCCACCAAAATTTCTTAGGAGTCTTGGGAGGTTGTTATCGGGTTCGAATCCTTCGCGGACGAAAGATCATGCGGGTTTTCCTTCACGAATTTTCTCAAAAGGAATCTCCAAGAAATCACATGCAAGTCTTTGGTGAGTGTATTTTAATATACCTAAGTACATAACGTAGTTTAAATCTCTCGATATACGGCAGGAATTCAAAGGCAAAAAAGAAATTCACCTGTCAAAAAATATATATATATGTCTAATTCATGTGTATTAAATGCAATTTTAGCGTATAGTTAATAACATTTAATCAGTACTTTATAAGCGCCCGTTAAGCAAAGCCTTAAATACATTACGTATTAAACAAAAGAGTATAAACATAAAATATTGAATAATTGTCTGAGCAACCAAAAATGAAGATTTGTCTTTTGTCCTTTTTCTCACATATAAATTTGCTAACTTTAATGCAAGAAAATGACATAACTAATTTACGTTATTGTGATTACGAAATTATGACCAGTTGGTAACACTTTCTGCCAAGACATACCACTTACAAGTTCTATAAGTTTAACAAATCGTTATACTTGTTCTAAATTTAGTAAAAGCCATTAATAAGTTTATACAAAATTTCTAATCTTAGTAGTGCTAAAGAAAAAGTGTTTTGTTTGTGTATGGCACTTTTACACATCACCCACTTTGTAGAGGCCCATATTTATGACCTAACTTAGTCAACGTTTGTTTTAGGCTTGGTCAATGGCTGAAGAATTTTTCTGAGTGGTGACTTGATTGGCGCACAAACATTGTGATCCACCAAACATTTTAGGTTTTGGTTTTTATTTTCTAACAATACATTATTTGTTTTGATCTTTAAAAAAAAAAATGAAGTTTAACAAAATGTTTATCATCTTAAATAGAGAAGTACATTTTTCAAACAAAGTTTTATTTATTTATTTATAAATATAAATTGGGTGAAGTAAAATTAGAATGACAAGTTATTTATCTAAGAATAATTTTTAAGATAAGGGAATGGAGTCCTTTTTTGAACTTTAAAAATAAGTTAAAAGTTCATCGTTTGATGATAAGTTGTGTAGCTTGGGTACAAGCTATATACGTCCAAATAATGATTGAATTAACGTTATAGCATTTGAACTTAGTTTTGTGTTGTTCTTGTTTTCATGCCATATTTTTTCACGTTTTATTTTGTTTTATATAATAACTTTGTTTTGCTCGATAAATTTATGGTTAACCAAAGGCTTTTCACTTTAGTAGTCCATTAATTAATCTAAAGGTAGCAGGTTCAAGCATCGTGTGAGGCATAGAAAACTAGTCGGGACAATTTAGTAGCAAAAGCATGTGACTATCAATAATAAAATTTAAGAATTAATAAGTTTAATTTTTATAACCCCAACCGTTGAAAAAACAAAAACGTCTTTAGTAGAATTGAGTTTGTGTGATTGCTTTTTTGAACCCAAGTGAACTAGTAGGTCAAATGATCAAAAAGAAAAAAACAATGGTTAGAAAAGGGTGTTTGATATACACATTAATTTTGTGTGTGCATATATCACATTTATGCATTACAGTGTTATACAGTGTGCATTAAATTATTATTAGATGTGATATATGCATAAAAAAATAATGTATGTATTAACTCTTTAAAAAAAAGATTGTCATGACTTATGACTGTGTTTTCTCTTTTTCTACATTTAAAATTTTCTTAAAGAACATGTTACTCGTTATTGTTATTTTGAATTTAGATATTTATAATATATAATTTTCCGATGTAAACAATAGCTGCAAATTCGCTTAGCGTTGTCTCGACGACCACTTAAATTCAAGTCGTGGTTCCAACCTTTTACTTTTGATGGAAATTTTTTTATATCGACCCATTATAAAAAGTAGGTCATGATTATTGCATTCATTAAGCTCTTTATTTTCTTATCTAAAAGACAAAGCACGTATAAAGGTATTTAAATGTGTGTTGTTACATTTTATATTGTGAATTCGTGACCAATGAGTTTGTTGGATTTTAATAATCATAACAAGTATATATATATTAAATATGTAATCACACGTAACGGAATACTTAAACATAATATGCATAATTACTTAACCAAAACATAAAATAAGCGTATCTTTTAGTAATTCAAGCAATCAAACGATCAAAAAACTCAAACCCTAATAATTTAGGGTTTATGAAATAGATTTACACCTTCATCGATTTGGGCAAGAAAAAAAATCCAAAATAGGATTTATCTATGGTCTTATACATGTGTATTGATAGCGATTCAATGCGAATGCAAGGTTCTTGATCACAATAGATTAACCAAACACTTTAGTCACGCTCAAGGTCGCTCGCAAATCCCTTCGTGGGGCTTCACTCGTCGACCAAGGAGTAAGAGGGGAGAATAAAAGACGTTTGGCTTTCTATCTATATTAAGTGTCCCAAAGAATGTATACATGGGGATTTATTTATACCCTTATGGTAGAGATCAACTTTACAAAGAGTTCCCATATGGGATTCCTCTTGTTCGGCCGACTTCACAAGCCTAGGAGAGGTTCTAGAACCTTCTTTTGGCTTGTTTCATTTTCTTCGTATCCCTTTGATATTTAACGACCGTTAGTCACTTTCGTTAATCGTTTGTGAATTAATATATAAAACATAACGTTTTATATTTAATTATTAAGTATTGAATCTCATACGCAATGCGTGCAATCCTATAGTCTCATGTTCGAATCCGATCATACGTATATTAAATATATCCATAAAATAGCAGCTCCCACTTGAAGATATCTTAATATAGGCAAAGACATCGGTTATCGTTTAGAAAACACACAAATACCCCCATAACGACCCTGAGTGTGGTTTCCTGGAAAACCTTTTAATGATTCATCATTATACTTATCATTTTGTTTCTAATACCACGTTAAATATGGATATGAATCTTAGTCATTCCATTATTTAACTATTATGTTTCTCGTTATGTCTGATTGAACAAGATTACCAAATCATCTGAATATATTCCAGACAGATATTGGGTACGACCGTACAAACATCTTGTCAACCCTGCGAGGGGCCCAACAATATTATACTTTAAAACAAATTCGAATGAACAAATTCTTCATTGACTACGAGCAAAACTCATGAATTTCACAACACTTCTGAAAATAGCCATTATTACAACCTGTTACGGATAATGTTAGACTATTTCATAGAAATGGGCTACACCCATGACAATTTTCTGGTATCTCAATTATGAGGATAACTATTCATGATTTACTTAATGACAAGGATCCATAAAGTATAATTATGTGGTTGAGATCAGTCCTATATCCAATTCATTGAATATCATGTGAATTTGGCATGACCATGCATCAATATACATAAGTATATGATGCGTTCGCACGAGGTTTTAAATTTGTAATCAAGAATTACCGGTTAACTAGGAACACATTCGGGCAAGTATACCCTAGTCAAATTGTAGTATAGGTTTTGGTAAATCAAGGTCGTCCCAAGAGACTTAGTTGCACTACAAGTGTCGTTTGTTTGTTTAAGCAAGTAACAAGGTCGTGGTTATGATTGTCACGGATCAAACCACTAAGAAAAGAAATATGAGCAAGCACACAAAGAACATACATGTTTAGACAAGTGATCAGAAGTTATCATAAGAGCCAAACAAGTATCAAGACATTCATATTCATGGTTATTTCAATCAAACACAATATCTCAACAGTCATATCAATAACAAACATATAGAAATATAAAAGTAACAAGGTTTACCCAAAGTATGAATTACAATAGGCAAAGATGAAGGATTATCGCAACCTTCAAGCCTCCAATCAACTACAATAGTTCTACCAAGCCGAAAATGATGTCCAAACGCCTTCAACAACCCTTGAGCACGCTACACTAATTTGGCAGAGGTTTGTGGTCTGGGAAGATAAGTTGGTGGAAATTGCCCTGGGGTGGAGGCTTGAATTTCACACAAGTCGATAGATAGTTGGCGGAAATTCGCCCCAAGGGTAGAGGCTTGAATTTCACACCTTGGGGAAGGTAAGTTGAGAGAGGATGTTGTAATAGGTGAAAATTCGCCCTGGGGTGGAGGCTCGAATTTCACACCTAGAGATGAAGTGGTGGAAAGGGATGAGAAGGATGGAGAAGGGATGATGAAAACATACACAAATGAGGTCTATTTATACTACTCTCAAGGCTAGGGGTATTCAATGTCGAACTTGGCCTCCAAGGAGCTTAGAAGGACCTAGAATACATGTAGGAAGGACCTAGAATCGTTGGAACAAGTTTGAGTCTTAGTAATGAAGAAATAGTCGTCTGTGGCTTCCCAACCGATTCGGTTGGGCTCCAACCGCTTCGTTGGTCTTCTTGACTACTCTCCAACTGTTTCGTTATGGGCCCCGACCGAACGGTTGGAGCCTTTGACAGAAATTGACAAATCCAAAGTTGTAGATCTTTCTTAGCTTTCGTGGTCGCAACCGGGGTCAAATGGAGTCCAGATACAAAAGTTATGGCCAAATGGTGAAGGTGTGTCGGAACAACGAGTCTTCCAATATTTCTTCATTTATGCTTCTTTTCTTCATTTCTTTCTCGTTTTCCTTTTTGAACTTTATTCTTGAGTCTTTGGACCATTAACTTGATGACGTTATCTTCTCGAATATACTCCACAAGTCTTGTATTTGACGGGAATTCTTCGTATCTTCATGAATCTTCGCTTTTTACTTCTTTTTCCGTTTTTTCCTCCACTTTCCTGTACTTGGCTACAAATGAACTAGCAAACACACTTTTGTACGATCGAAAATGGACTATTTAGAATAAAACAAGTTATTCATAGACTTAAACATGCAAATATATAATACAATCTATTATTATTGAAAACAAACGTACCAAGTACTTAATTCATTATAAATAATAAATGTTTAACATCCCTTATCCAAATACTACATATATCAATGCATGATAATTCTAGTTAATGAATTATGCCTCAAGTTAGGACAATCATACTTATTGGCAAGGCATAAACCAACTAACTTTGATCTACCAGAATTTTGAGAATACTTATTTCAAGAATTCAATAAGTGAAGTTCTTATAATTGTGTACACGTGGCTCATCTCGATATTGATACAATATTTCATAAAGTGCGTGGCATCCCTAACCACCTATTTATGATAATCATCTTTCAAACTTCAAAAGTTTAAAGTATTCTTATTTTTTAATATATAATGCAACCATGCTCTTAGTTGAGCATAACTAGTTTACATGGCCGTTAACAATGATGAAATCCTACCATGACTGGTATTGAGTGTCATCCCAATTAAATCAGCATCATTGTATACAAACAATAATATGCTCTTTAAAATTCCATAAACTTTAATATCTATCGTGTAATGTTTGATGCCTTTTAAACTTTCAAGTTTTTATTGTCGGCTATAACAATTTCGTAACAATTGCCATATTGTTCATCCATAGAATCTGGGAGCAACTTCAGGTTGAGGAATGCAATTCTAAATCCAAACATATTTTATTTAATTACACTAATTATCTAATAAATTTCAATTAGATATCAATGTTGTCAAATCATCTTGTAATAAAGCATGATCTAACAATAACACGATGTACATGAAAAATCCTTGAGTCGCACTTAGATTTCATTCATGTTCTATTTTTTCAGAAGATATATATCCATTTAGACTTTCTAAATTATATGTCATGTTCTATTAGATCCATCTACCGTACATGTTTATAATAATAAACATAAATTCTAAGGTTGTATGTCTTATTATCTAAATATTTCAAGTGAAGTTTCATTCCAAACTAAACTTAACATTTAACTTAGATGGAATGTTACTGCACATATGTTATACAACATATGAGATTTAAGAAAATAAACATAATACTACCACTTGCTTCTAGGAATAATTAGGAGATATCTTATTTATATTATAAATCAAAAACTTAGATTTAATATTTAAACGTAAGACTCATCTCCTTGATGCATACATTTATCCATACTTGGATTCTTTCATTTTGTACACTTTCAAAGATTATATGAATTTTTAAAACTCATTTGTATTACTTATCGTCCTCGTAAAAGTAATCACATAAGAAACAGTTTTTATATTCTATTGTCAAATTTCATATTAATGAAAATAAGTATGACAATTATTATCTTTATATGTTTAATGTGCCTAAGAAAGAATATTCAATCATAGTTAATTGCTTAAGTATAATTAATAATCTTGTCATAAGGCATGCATTAATATGTGTACAATATTGTTCATGTGATTTTTACACAAAGATTTAAACCACTAGGGTTTTTCATCTCTTTGAAGAAGCTCATCTTCATTCTCTAGTATAACCATAGATAAACCAAGTTTCCAAAATTGATTATATTTATGTACAACATCTTAACATTCATAGTATGAGTCATTTACCAAATTTAATATTTAGCAATGCCTCATTATGATTAACAGGTTAACTATGATCCTGTAAATCATATTCTTCAGCATATCAATCAAATATCTGAGATATCCTTGCGGATCTATGAATGAGAATTCCATAATTTTGAGGTCTATCATTGATTTGTCATCAATTATATTTCCAAAGAGTAACTCAAACAGTTAGGTTTGAGTCCCCGGATCGCTTCCCAACGAAGGATGAATGGAGTTTAAACTCACGTCACGTTTTACATTGTTTTGAATAGTGAATTTGGACAAATAGTGGGGAATTAAGCTAAATAAGGCAAACTATAGCTAAAAATAACTAATTAGGCAACTAAAATAACTAAACTAAGCAATCGGGACCTAAAATGCACTAAAAACCCAAAAACGAGCGCGCTCGAAAAAATCCCGAGCCTAAAAGTGAAAACAAAGGAAAAACGACCCTAGAAACATAAAATTATTTTTCCTACGTGAAATAAGACAAAATAAAATTTTGGGAAAAAGCGGAATATTTTTTTTGACTTTTTAAATAATTATTATGAATTAAAAACTAAAAACGTAAAAATTAATTATTAAAAATACTAAAACTATTTGGAAAATTATGGAAATTTTATGGAAATTAATTTAATTATATCTAAACCTAAGAAAAATACTAGAACTGAAAAGGCTGTTACAAATAAGCAGTTACTAAGCTAAATGGCAATATAAGCTAAAAAGGGAAAACTATGTCAAATGAATTAAATGTGCAATGTATAACGCGGGTAAACTAATAGACCAAGTGGTAAGTGTGTGGTTTTGTGGGGCATTGGTGTCTGAAAGGTACTGACCAAGGTTCGAATCTGGGCAGTACCTATTTTTTTTAATATATATTATTATTTTTTTCTTTTTGGCATTTGAAAACTTAAAAATAAGCAATTCTAATTCTATTTTATGAAAACTTCAAATAAGAAAACTGAAAATAAGCAGATAAAAACAGATCCAAAAGTTGATTAAGCAAATTATAAAGACAACAAATAAGCAAAAACAAACACTCGTAATTTGGGATGCTAAAGATCTAAAAGTGAAAGGAAACTAGTAATCCTACATTAAGCTAAAGGGTAAATTAAGCAAACCTAAGTGCTAAACTACAACTAATCTGCAACTAAATCAAATAAGCTAAAAAAATATTGAAATAAGCACTAATCGAGTGGTCATTGCATGCAGATTCTAAGGGCATATGGGGAATTAAAGGCTTCAAATCTGCAACTAAAATAAGCTGTCAAACCAAAATAAGCTAAGGCAACTAAACTCTACACTATAGGCTATATATATAATCAAAAATCAAGTAATGGAGACTACTAATAAGCAGATAAATAGACCCTACAATAAGCTATTTAGACAGATGTCAGCAGACTTGAATGGGGACAAAACATGCAATTATAAGCTGAAAAATAAGCTACCTTAAAGCATCTAATGGGCAAATAAAATGAACACAGATAATCTATACTATGCTGAGAACAGGAAAATCTAATTAACACTAATTTTGAAAATCATTTGAACCTTAAAAATGACTGTTGAAGGAGACCATTTGGGACAGAAAAATGATATTTGACATATTTTAGAAAGAAACTTAAAACACAATTTTGACTTGATGAAACTAAAAATCTGACTGAGATAGCTTTAAAACAAGTTTTTAAACACAGAGATCTCAAACTTAACTTGACAAATCAACTAAAACCTCAAAAACAAGCCTAAACCAAACACTCCCTTAATTTTATCAAAAAGCAATTAACTATTAAAACTTGCTGAAAATGGAGAGAAACTAAATTAAAACTGGCAAATTAACATTAAACTAAACCAATCAACAATTTAGAACCAGAAATTAACTCTAAACTAAGTGAACTTTTGATTTTTGACAATTTTGACTTTTGCTAAAACTGAAATTGAGAAAAGGATTTGAGAAATTTTGAACTCACAGAAGCTTAGATAAGCTTCTGTAAGTTTAAACAACTGGTAATAACAAGCTTGAGACAGGTTTGATAATCAAATGAGTACTTGCAGAAAATCAGTAACAAGGTATGACATGAAAAAGTAAATTTGCATTAATAAAAAGGATGTTTACAATTTATAAAATGAAATTACAACTACTAAAGATGACAGAAATAACAAATGGTCAAAATCTCTTTAAAGCATAAGAAATTGGACGAATTTTACAAGTGAAGAAGGTGGGTATTTATAGCCTATCTCTAGGGTTTCAGAGGAGCCTCAGAAGCTTCAGGAATTCTTCCCACTTGTGATCTTGACCATTGATAGCTTGCTTCAATTTTAAGCATGAATTGAGGTCGTTGGATCATTTTTCTTTCACAAGTGCACATGGATTGCCAGCGTGGCACTGTGCACGTGTCAGGAGAATGTCAGGAGGATCTAGAAGGTCCAATGATTGGGTAATTGTTTAGGCGTGTGCAAGGTAAATGGGGGTAGAAGGAAGTGAACAGTAAATGGTGATTTTTAGGTGCGATTTGATTGTTTGACTGGGGTGGAGTCTGGGGTGGACTGGTGATAAAAAAGATGGGGTTCAAAATAGATTATATTGGTTGGTGTTCAGACTTGTGTGGCTGGGGGTCAAATGTATTATGGAAGGGGTCATGAAGGGTGAGAGTTTGGTCTGATTGGGCTCTAAGGTGTAAACGGGTAATATTTTGGGTTTGGTGTTATTTATTTTGGACTTTGGTTTTATTTAGTGTATTATCCGAATTTCACAAGGACCATTTATGTAATTTTGCAAAGTGTAAGGACAAATGGTGTAGATTGGTAAAAGTGTAAGGGTATAATGGGTAATTGTTATAAATGGGATTTATGAGGGTTAATTTGTGTAAATTGGTAAATGGGTGGGTGAAAAGTGTAAATTTATGAAAGTTGAGGGGTTGTTTGGTAATTTTGGTAATGTGAAGGGTGTAATGTGAGAACTTCCAAAACATGATCCAGAACTCCGTAAAATATATCTTTGAGCATCCAAAACCCATAAAATTGTATCCCGACATCAGCTTTTCTCTCTTCTCTTTCTCGTGCTCGGTTTTCCTCTGTTTTGTCTTTCTTTTGTCTGTTTTCTGATATCCGTACCTGCACATGCATAAACTCAAGAAACAAATAAATATTAGGCATTAACGGCTCGTTTCCGGTTATTTTGGGTCTGTTTTGATAAAGAAAAGGTATGTGCTTTCACAATACCAAAATCCCCCAAACTAACGTATTGCCGTGTCCTCACGCAATGTCATCAACTCACGCCTCTAAAATCAAGGATTCCAAACTCTTTCTACTAAATCTATGAAAAGTAGCAAATATTCTTCAAAAGAGATTAAGAAACCCTTGACTCTAAAAAATGCCCCGTTTACCTTTTATTTCACATTTAGATATAACGATTAAGCATTTTCATTTATGAGTGACGGTTTGTTGAACTTTCATGTCAATCAATAACTCAAACATATTTTTGAAAAACATTAAGATCACGGAGTAAGAAACACAACTCACAGAGAAGTGACCATACGGATAGAATTCATCATCCTTGATTTTTCGCAAGTTCCTAAACTAAGCTTAAAATCGAAATCATTGCTAAATATGACTTTAGATGCTAACACTACCCATGAAAGTTACTTGTGTGATTACCTTTTGCTCCCATTTTCCTATTTTCCTCTATTTATTTTATTTTTGGTGAGAAATGAATTTCTTCATATTTTCTCGTTTCGATAGGTTCTTAGTCCGATAAAGATATAAAGTTCAGACGCTAAGTAGTTTTCCATCTTCTCTCGAGAATCGCTGTTTTAAAAATGAGGTCCACATCAAAGTGATTTTATTCATTTATATTTTTGACTTTTTCATTTTCCATTTTTTTTATTTTTCATTTTTTTCATTTTTTTTACATTTATACTTTCTATTGACGACATATATCATAAGCTACGGAGCTTCACGGGTAATTCCAAGAACTTACACCTTTCGGAATAAATGATCCAAGGGTCGTGACGACGGAGAATTCCAAGACTCTAAATGTTCATGAAATGAGGATCCAAAGGTGTTAGACCAAGACCTTACACAATCCCGGATAGAGGTCCAAGGGTTGGCGTAAGAGGGTAGCCAAGACCTAAACGCCTTCCGGAAATAAGGATCCAAGGGCCCGATCTCGAACCGCAGCTCATAACTTAATTATTCAAACTTATTTATTACGAGAACTTAATGTGTACCTAATTTTTAATACAAGGATTCTTTTAAGAAGATAAAGAACTAACTATCGCAAAAACCTAACATCTTTAATTAAACAATTTTGTGGGAGCAAAAAGCCACAAGTACCTTCGATGAGCTCTAAAAAGAACCAACTACTCCACGCTTAGCATCTAAACTCATAAATAACTCTATCATTTCTCGATCTCTGCAAATTTAAAATCTCAAATAATGAGATCCGCGAATGCTTAGCCGATAATTTAATTATCAGTGGTTAAGGGAATAAGCTAGAGCTCAACACGCCCGGTCAAGTCAAAATTATATTCCTACTCTCCCCAGCGGAAAGTCAACAAGGTGTCAAAACATATACATTATTTTGTAAATGCTTCGCCAAATAAACTCAAGTCTCGCATTTTTAAAATCACCTACTAGAAACTAGCAAATCTTTCAAAGCTTCACATATTTAAAATCACTTAGGGAAGCTTGAAAATTCTTTACCTTGTGAGCTAGAATCGCATTTTATAGCCGCTTGTCTAAGCAATTAGCAAAAACTTTTTCAAGAAAACGCATATTTAAAGTAACTTCTAGAGACTCGCAAAGACTTTTCAATCATAAACTTAGCAAAAGCCTCCAAAATTTTTTATTTTTTCACTTTTTTTTTGCACAAATTTTTTCAATTTTTCAAGAGTCTTCATATCGATGAAATCCTAGACAAAAACACCACAAACAACCAAACACGAGAAACCGAAGAGGCGAACCCCCTCAAGTCACTTATTAGAAAGAAAATAGAAAGACGATAGATGATAAGCATGGGGTGCCTCCCACGAAGCGCTACTGTTTTTGATCAACAAGTCGCTAGCCTGACTCGTCCCCGAATTTATTTATCCTTGGGGGAGCAAGAGTGAAATTCATCAATCATGGAAATTCCAGGATCAAAAATTGTATCCTCATTCCCAAAGGAGTGAAGGATAGGAGAAGTCACATCATATGTGAAGAAGGGAAGAAAGATTCTCATAATATACGTTTCAAGCTCAAATGACTCCATAGGAAGAAGGAGTTCATATTTGGATAGAGGATTTTGAAAAACATTTTGATCATATTTTAAAAACTCATTTTCTCTTCCAACGAGTATCCCTGGTTTAAAAATTTTATCTTCGCAAGATGTTTCAATGGGATACTCGAAAGACATCTTATCGGTGAGGATAGAATCGTCATCACATGACGGAGGAGATGAGTCAGAATATAGAGGTGGGACAAGTGGTGTGCTCTGAGAGCTACCAATCCGTTGTGGACTCTGTATCGGACTCAGACATTTCATCGAAAAGAGGATTTACTTTGCTAAAAGTGTAGTCATTATTAAAATCAAAAAGAGGATTTGAGAAAATCCCAGAAGTAACCTCAGAAATGTTAAGAGAGTCATCACGAAAAGGCAAATCATATTCATCGTTGGACATATCCTCAGACTCACTTGGAATTAGGACAAGGTCCTCAACACTAGACGAGTCCGTTTCCGAAATAGTGTTGAGATGCTCGTCCCCCATTATGAGAGAGTCATCGGAATTCATAGTAGGTAAGATAGATGTGATAGCAATAGATTGAGGTAGTTGAGAGATAACATATTTCAATGGAATAGCACTCTCCTCGTCATAATCGTCGTCATATATAGCACTTAGACTCTTCATATTCTCTTCCGCCAACAATTCTCCCATACTCTTTCCTTCTGGATTATTGACTTTATCGTTAGCAAGTAGACTCTTCATATTCTCCTCCGCCAACAATTCTCCCATACTTTTTCCTTCTTTAACTTCCTCAACGGGAGTGGGATTTCCACTCGGGGGCGTATATTCCTAATCAGAATCAGAATCGTCATCATAGTCGTAAATGAGAGGTTTCCGATATTGGGAACTCACTTTAGCGGCTTGTTCGTCAGCTAGTAATTCGCCATAAGTTTTCTAATGAGGGTCTTCTTCTAGGGCAAGTTTATTAACAAGATTCTTAAGATCATTCATTACACCCAGAAATATTTGGACAAATTCATGAGACATCGGCAGAGGTGGTGGTTGAATCATTTGGTATTGTGGAGGTTGGTCATAAGAGTAATCATAATTGTTACAAGGAACCTGCTCATAGACAAGCGGGTTATGTGTTTGACATTCAGAGTTATAGGGCGGACCTCCACAATACTCACAACAGTACGATGGTTGTGACGGATTTGGTGAATTGTATGGATAAGGTTCATAACCAAAGGTTGAATTGTTATATTGAACTTGACATTGAAAACCTTGGTGAGGACCTCCACAATTTTCACAAGAATATGTCTCCGTCTCATGGTACGGGGGTTGGTTAAGGAAATCAGTTGTTTCATTGTAGGGATTTTGGTCATAGACAAACCCGTTTCCCGGATTCACAATGCTACAATTTCCACCATTTTGGGGTCCCCCGCACCATTGACAACCAAATTGGTAAGACAAAGACATCGAGAAGAATTATACGGATAAGAGGGTAAAAGGATAGAATATCGGTTTAGAGGATAAAGAAGATTATTTTTGGGTTTTTAAAGATAGAAAACATAAAGAGAAAACCAATTTTGAAAAGGAAAATATTTTTGGGTTTTTATATTTAAGAAAACTTAGAAAACACAATATTTTTGGTAACCGTCCCGTCAACCGGTTCTCGGTAGCTCTCTAAACGCAACGTGGCGGGAGAGAAGATCGGATCTCTCTTCGGTATGCAATTTAATGTCAAGACCTCCTTAAACCCCGTGTATAGGTTGTACTCTAAAGGTGAGCCGACGTAATAATTGACGTTTCGATATCTTTTGTTGTTTTTAAATTTTTTTTTGGTGTTTTAAACACTTTAGGAAAAGTGTTTTGGTTTTTTAGTTTTTTTTTGGGTTTTTATAAAAGAGATATTTAGAAAAAAATGATAACTTCACGGGGAAGGATCTTCAAAAACACACGAATCGAGACGAAATCAAAAAATCTCTACAAGCCTTCCCCGGCAGCGGCGCCAAAAATTGATTTGTCGTCAATTATATTTCCAAAGAGTAACTCAAACGGTTAGGTTTGAGTCCCCAGATCGTTTCCCAACGAAGGATGAATGTAGTTTAAACTCACGTCGCGTTTTACGTTGTTTTGAGTAGTGAAGTTGGGCAAATAGTGGGGAATTAAGCTAAATAAGGCAAACTATAGCTAAAAATAACTAATTAGGCAACTAAAATAAGCAATCGGGACCTAAAATGCACTAAAAACCCAAAAACGAGCGCGCTCGGGAAAATCCCGAACCTAAAAGTGAAAACTAAGGAAAAACGACCATAGAAATGTAAAATTATTTTTCCTACGTGAAATAAGACAAAATAAAATTTTGGAAAAAAGCAGAATATTTTTTTGACTTTTTAAATAATTATTATGAATTAAAAACTAAAAACGTAAAAATTAGTTATTAAAAATACTAAAACAATTTTGAAAATTATGGAAGTTTTATGGAAATTACTTTAATTAAATCTAAACATAAGAAAAATACTAGAACTGAAAAAGCTGTTACAGATAAGCAGTTATTAAGCTAAATGGCAATATAAGCTAAAAAGGGAAAACTATGTTAAATGAATTAAATGTGCAATGTATAACGCGGGTAAACTAATAGAGCAAGTGGTAAGTGTGTGGTTTTGTGGGGCATTGGTGTCTGAAAGGTACTGACCCAGGTTCGAATTTGGGCAGTACCTTTTTATTTTATTTTTTTATTTATTTATTACTATTATTTTTCTTTTTGGCTTTTGAAAACTTAAAAATAAGCATTTCTAATTCTATTTTATGAAAACTTCAAATAAGAAAACTTCAAATAAGAAGATAAAAGCAGATCCAAAAGTTGATTAAGCAAATTATAAAGACAACTAATAAGCAAAAACAAACACTCCTAATTTGGGATGCTAAAGATCTAAAAGTGAAAGGAAACTAGTAGTCCTACATTAAGCTAAAGAGTAAATTAAGCAAACCTAAGTGCTAAACTACAACTAATCTGCAACTAAATCAAATAAGCTAAAAAAAAGATTGAAATAGGCACTAACTGAGTGGCTGCTGCTACAGCAGATTCTAGGGGCATATGGGGAATTAAAGGCTTCAAATCTGCAACTAAAATAAGCCGTCAAACCAAAATAAGCTAAGGCAACTAAACTCTACACTATAGGCTATTTTTATAATAAAAAATCAAGTAATCGAAACTACTAATAAGCAGATAAATAGACCCTACAATAAGCTGTTTAGACAGATGTCAGCAGACTTGAATGGGGACAGAACAGGCAATTATAAGCAGAAAAATAAGCTACCTTAAAGCATCTATTGGGCAAATAAAATGAACACAGATAATCTAGACTATGCTGAGAACAGGAAAATCTAATTAACCCTAATTTTGAAAATCATTTGAACCTTAGAAATGACTGTTGAAGGAGACTATTTGGGACAGAAAAATGATATTTGACAGATTTTAGAAAGAAACTTAAAACACAATTTTGACTTGATGAAACAAAAAACTCTGGCTGAGGTAGTTTTAAAACAAGTTTTTAAACCCATAGATCTCAAACTTAACTTGACAAATCAGCTAAAACCTCAAAAACAAGCCTAAACCAAACACTCCTTTAATTTTATCAAAAAGCAATTAACTATTAAAACTTGCTGAAAATGGATAGAAACTAACTTAAAACTGGCAAATTAACATTAAACTAAAACAATCAACAATTTAGAACCAGAAATTAACTCTAAACTAAGTGGACTTTTGATTTTTGACAATTTTGACTTTTCTTGACTTTTGCTAAAACTGAAATTGAGAAAAGGCTTTGAGAAATTTTGAACTCACAGAAGCTTAGATAAGCTTTTGTAAGTTTAAACAACTGGTAATAAGAAGCTTGAGACATGTTTGATAATCAAATGAGTACTTGCAGAAAATCAGTAACAAGGTATGACATGAAAAAGTAAATTTGCATTAATAAAATGGATGTTTACAATTTATAAAATGAAATTACAACTACTAAAGATGACAGAAATAACAAATGGTCAAAATCTCTTTAAAGCATAAGAAATTGGACAAATTTTACAAGTGAAGAGGGTGGGTATTTATAGCCTATCTTTAGGGTTTCAGAGGAGCCTCAGAAGCTTCAGGAATTCTTCCCACTTGTGATCTTGACCATTGATAGCTTGCTTCAATTTTAAGCATGAATTGAGGTCGCTGGATCATTTTCCTTTCACAAGTGCACATGGATTGCCAGCGTGGCACTGTGCACGTGTCATGAGAATGTCAGGAGGATCTAGAAGGTCCAATGATTGGGTAATTGTTTAAGCGTGTGTAGGGTAAATGGGGGTAGAAGTAAGTGAACAGTAAATGGTGATTTTTAGGCGCGATTTGATTGTTTGGCTGGGGTGGAGTTTGGGGTTGACTGGTGATAAAAAAGATGGGGTTCAAAATAGATTATATTGGCTAGGGTTCAGACTTGTGTAGCTGGGATTATGGAAGGGGCCATGAAGGGTGAGGGTTTGGGCTGATTGGGCTCTAAGGTTTAAATGGGCAATATTTTGGGTTTGGTGTTATTTATTTTGGACTTTGGTTTTATTTAGTGTATTATCCGAATTTCATAAGGACCATTTATGTAATTTTGCAAAGTGTAAGGACAAATGGTGTAGATTGGTAAAAGTGTAAGAGTATAATGTGTAATTGTGATAAATGGGATTTATGAGGGATAATTTGTGTAAATTGGTAAATGGGTGGGTGAAAAGTGTAAATTTATGAAAGTTGAGTGGTTGTTTGGTAATTTTGGTAATGTGAAGGGTGTAATGTGAGAACTTCCAAAACATGATCCAGACCTCTGTAAAATATATCTTTGAGTATCCAAAACCCATAAAATTGTATCCCGGCATCGGCTTTTGCTCTCTTCTCTTTCTCGTGCTCGGTTTTCCTCTGTTTTGTCTTTCTTTTGTCTGTTTTCTGATATCCGTACCTGCACATGCATAAACTTAATAAACAAACAAATATTAGGCATTAACGGATCGTTTCCGGTTATTTTGGGTCAGTTTTGATAAAGAAAAGGTATGTGTTTTCACACATACCAATCATTTACATGTTTAGCCTCATCATGATATTTACTAGTGTGTTTTAGAAGATTATGTATCTTGTACTTTTATCTTTTCAAGATAAAACCTCCCACTTGCCTTTTGTAATTTAAAGAATATCTATAAATACTTAGCAAGTAGAGTAACACTAAATTGTTCTCTTTTGAGAATTACAAATACACATTGACAGTTCCTAACATAGGTTTCTTAATATCCTTCTTCATAAGACGTTTAACAAATTCAGAACTTCAACTTTTAGACTTAATGTGATTCATCACATTTCATAACATAATGGTGTCTTATTAACCTTCTAGGTTGGAGTTTTATTGAGTATATCTTATCCATAGTCAATTTTCTAACCTTGATTAACTTTTGAAAGAAACGAATTCATATTTATCTTGAATCAAATAATAATACAAGATTCTGATTCTTCTTACTGAACATACCATAAACATGTGGTATTTTATTAGAATTAATAATGTAATACAATCTAACAATATGTAAGATAAACATATTCCTTTTGGCTTACCTATTTATCAACTAGGTTAACTTAATGGTATAATAGAATTTCCAAGCCAATTGCATGCTTTATACCACAAGTACTCTTTGACCAAGTCAAAAGACATAACAGTTATAATCTCACTGTACGTTATAAGTCATTTACCAATGACTACATGTATATGTCTTAATAAAAAAACATAACAAGTTTAACGTCTTACTTTATATTACAAGTCTTGTAAAAATTAAAAGACTTTATGTTTATGACTTTCAATGAAACATAAACATGTTTAACTAAAGTAATCATGAACAGCACCCCTTGGTTTCGATAGTAATTTCAATCATTTATTTATGTCATTCCAAGAATACATAAATATCCAAATTGAAGTAGTATTAGATTACTTAATTTATTTTATGTCATTTCAATAATACATAAATTATATATGAAGTAGTCTTTGTTATTATCTTGAAACATGTTCTAAATAGGGCAATCACACATTAGATGTGTATAAGTTATATTAGAACGTTAGTCTCTTACCTTGTGGTCAAGAGAATCATTTAAATCATATTTTTATGTGTTGTACCTTGCACACAATAAAGATTTCTCTCACTTGTGCATGGAACAAGTTTATGTAGTAGATAAACAACATGACACGCATTTGTTTATGTGATCAATATGATTGTGTCATACATGTCAGCATAGCAAGTGGATGTAGGACTACATTGTCTAGTAAGGAAACGCACAATACTATCCTTAAAAAATATAATATCTACAATTTGGAAATTAATTATCTTGAGACATTCTAGAGATAAACTGGGTTACTACCAAGATAATAAAGCTTGTAGCTCCTACTGAATTAGAGAACATTACAATAATTCCTTATTGAGTAATAAAACACAATGCTTCCGCTGGATTTGACGACATTGTAAGTGTTTCATAACCAGTGAAATCAAATGGCGTGCTATTTACTTTCCTACATTTTTTGAAAGCTCATACGTAACAATTACTTAGGTACTAAAAGAGTATATTCTACTATGTAGATGATGAATTATCCATCAATGCTATTAACTTGAAAAACTGGGCATGCAATTTCTTCCTTAATAGATCTACCATCCCAATAATGGTATGTAGCACCTTTAAAAGGTCAAAGCAAAACAACTAGATAAATTACGCTAGTTTACCTTTTACCAATTTTGCGGTAATCAGTCTAGCTTCCAACTCATAAAATACCAGACTTATTTTCCAGTTAATCAAATGTCATATTTGTTATTTGTTACAAAAGAATTCAATTACCAAATGAGGGCAATGAAATCTATATGGAAACTAAAATTTGCAATTCTCTTAACTATTACAGTTTGCTATGAGTTACATTAGAATTTAGATAATTCTAATGTTCCTACCATACCTTTCTTAATCATGAAAAGGAATATGATTGATTCTCACTCTTCTTTCATGGAAAGTAGACTTTGTTTGTCTTTTCAGTAAATTTTTCTCGTTCAAACATTTGTTTGAAAGCAGAACTTGATTAATTTACCAATAAAAGACCAAACCACGTTTATGGTTTAATGTTGCATTAATACATTTAAAAGAATTACAAAATTCAATTTTAACTTTTTCGATAATTAAATCTTTGAGAAAATAAAATACTCATTGGTTAATATTCATATAACCCATAGAATTTTCTTAAAGCTAGGATTCTAATTGACATAGTTCCATTACATCAGTTGATCTGCTAGTAATGAAAGTATTCAACAATGTAATTGTCGAACAATAATTGACAAACATTTTTCAATTCCTTGATCATTATGGGATTTACAACTGCCAAACAAGTTGCAGTGTAAGCATGTTTCATCCGATCTTATGTCTTGAGTCATAAATCTCACTCACTAACTAAATTAAGTTGTTTAATATAAATTATAAATTTATTCCAGTTGTGGACTCACGCAACATGGAAATTTACCTTATTATTGCAATCTAGCTAAGATCTCACATAACATAAATTGCGACTTCCAAGTGTTTCTTCAATTAGATGGCATAAACTTAAATTTTAAGGGTACTAATTTCGATGTGTGTAATAAAAAATATGTACGAAGAAGCATGCACACAACTTCGTATCATAGGTTTTAACAAAACTTTACTCATTAGTTTCTTTCACTAAGATTAAATCAACAAAGTTTTAATCGACGTATTGGGTAAACCAATCTGTGGAAAACTAGAAGGGGGGTTGAATAGTTTTACCAATTTAAAACTTCCTTTTAAATATTTAGATCGACTTATGTCAATCTATTTCGATGTGTATGTTGGACGTTGATAGATAGATATATAAACGTGTAATGAAAGATAAAGAGTAAGAAGCACATCACCACAACACAAGTATTTATAGTGGTTCGGCTACAAGGACACCTTCCTTGCCCTACTCCACTCCTCGAGTCACCTACTCGAGAGTTCGTAATCACTACACGACACCAACTCCTTATGGCGGAGAAACCTTCACAAAGTCGCCTACTCTTTTTCCGGTACTAGGCTAACCATCGGGTTCTTTCACACCAAGGTGAACCACACCTACCACAACGTCACCTACTCTTTATTAGGTACTAGGCTAAGTACCTAGTTCCATTATAATGGAGGAACTACTACCAACACAACACAACACCTAATCCCAAAGGAGACCCACTCCTTATTACAACACCATCAAGGATATCACCATCCTTGGAAACAAACTAATACTATATGTATAACGATGCACCTCATCGATTATACGACCTTGGAATTCTTCACTAAGGCCACTTGATTTGATTCTTAGGCATTCTTCACCAATGACTTTGACACAACGCTTGGCACCTTTCACTAATGCCTTCGTCTTGACACCTTTAGCATTCTTCACTAATGCCTTTGACACAACACTTCTAAGGAGGAAGAAAGAACTATCAACAAGAGAACCTCAGTAGTCTTGATGATGATGAAGCATGGCAACTCATGGACTTGAGCTTGCTCGACTTCAAGAAGTGGTGATCTCGCCTTTAAGAGGAACCTAGAGAATCACACAAAAACAAAAGACAAACTACATAGACAAAGTACAAAAACAAAAGACAAACTACAACCAAAAGGAAGAAATGGTTCACTATTTATAGAGAAGAAATGCTTACTGTTCCCCGGATCCCACGGATCCCTCCCACAAGGGATCCGTCTTGTGTAAACCTAGGGATCCGTGGACGCCTTCCCATGGGTATTTTGGTTATGGGTCATGGGTC
This sequence comes from Chrysanthemum lavandulifolium, assembly GCA_022545495.1. Classification (NCBI taxonomy): domain Eukaryota; kingdom Viridiplantae; phylum Streptophyta; class Magnoliopsida; order Asterales; family Asteraceae; genus Chrysanthemum; species Chrysanthemum lavandulifolium. The sequence goes on from CM040242.1 coordinate 186,499,397, forward strand.
ATGGGTTATGGGTTGATCCATGGGTTTCTTTTTAGATACAATGTATCTCATGAGTTCAATGTACCTAGTCAAATGGGTATGGGTCAATACCATGGGTTGTAGTTTTTACCCATTTATATAATATATACTAGTTGTGTATATATTTTGACCAATATGTAAACACTAGTTGTTGTACATATATATCATAAAATCACTTATACTTGTTTTAGTGTTTTATGAAAACGTTAAGTATGTTAGAAAACTATTGGCTCAAACTATTTACGATTTTATTTGTTTCGTTAAAATGATTTTACGCTTGTTATCGACAAAACATTAGAAGATCGTAAAATATAAATAAACGCTTTACGGCTTATTTGTATTAACAATCTCCCCCTTTTTGTTGATGACAAAACATAAAATTATTTTAAAGAAAAACTAAAAATTCGTAAAAGTTTGAATTGGAGTTTTAACTCTCTTCTCCCTTTTTTGTCGAAACAAAAAGAGCGTCGAAAAGAAACTAACACATTGTTTTAAGAAAACATGTAAAAAGAAAAAATATGTAAAGAGAACAAGTGACGGGAATGGTTCTCGTCTTAACTCCCCCTTGACGAGTCCATCCCTTTGTGAGGGCGTCAAGTAAATATAAACTAATATGCTAACGAATTGCAATTTTGTTTGCAAATGGTTCCGTCCTTGTGACGAAAAAGCTCCCCCTAGAAGATTGAAACTTTGCAATGGGGTGTCATGAAGTGTAATCCAAATGAGGATTATGTTGCAAATGGTTTTGCAATATGGTTTGACACAAAGCTCTCCCTAGCTTAGAGTGTCAAGTTCTTCATGTGTATTTTGAAAATCTACAAAATAAAGGTTAGAAAACAAGAGTATAGTGCATAATTTCCTGCAAATAAGACTCAAGTTAGTAGAATTTTGATCTTCTGTACCACGGATCCCGCGGTTCCCTTTATGGAGGGATCCGTCTAGGCTTTTACTAGGGATCCGTATATCTGGTGACACGTTTTTTTAGCAATGGTGATATATCAAGCAACGCTAAATATGGAAGTGAGATATGTATACAACAAGCATATACTCAAAGCAATATGGCAACTAAGATTATCATTCAATAAAACAAAGAGATAATCAAACAAATCTCTAAAACTAAGAGAATGATCTAGCCATACATATTCTACTAATATTAATGAATGACCTAAACTTAAAGAGGCAACAACGTGTTTAAGGATGATCAACCATGGAATGAGATTCCTAAACATTCTAAGTTGAGCTTGAGACTAAGATTAGGCTCATGGTTGTTTAGGTTTGTTGACCTTTTCGAAACGTTCGAGAAGGTGATAAAACATGAAACATTGCTCTTCACGTAGTTCATGTATCAACCTTTCAACATGTTGACAATGATAGCAATCCTTGTCATGGTTTTGAGCTTCTTGAAGCGAAGGTTCAAGTGAAGTGGGTTGAGGATCCTCAAATAAAGGAGGAATTGGTGGAGACTTACTAAGTGTTGATTCAACAATGTTTGAGGGTGGAGGTAGAGAAGTGTCAAATTCCATTTGGTCGGGTGGTTGACTTTGATGTCTCCTCATAATCCAAAATAGACTATTGGGGGGAAATGGAGAAATTGACATTGGTGCAAGTGTTGATTCAACACTTTGGTTTTGTTGTACAACCTTTTCTAGTGAATTTGTTGGTAATGGTGGACGATGAGATGGCCAAGGGGGTAAGTCTTCTAAATTGTGAGAATGTGGAGATGATTTTGAGGTGTTAAATGATGTGGCTCTAGGCACCAATGATGTTGGTTGGGTTGAAAGGGGTGTGTTTGGTTTAGTAGAGTTTGGTGATGATATCCTTGTGGGAACAATCCTCTTGGGAATTAGTTTGATTGGTTTATTTGGTGTAGGGGAAATCCTAGCATTGGTGGACTTAACCGGAGATGATTCGGTTGAGGAAACTTCGTGTATGATCCTAGCAAGTTTCTTGGGTGGATGAGTTAGCACTAGGAGCTTTTCTTATGATGAAATGACTAAGGAAGATGTTTGTAATTGCTGAGAAGTATGTTGTGTTTGATGACTAAAGAGTTCTAACAAGATGACTTATAAAGGAAATAATTTGGCAAGTGCATTTAAGACTTAAGCCACTAAGATTCCTAGAAATGTGATGATTAGCATGCACAAGATTTGAATTCAGAGTTTCACTGATCTAGGGACTTAATAAAGATGAGGTGGAGTGTTCAAGTAAGCAAGATGAGCTTGAAGTGATTGTTTGGCTAGAGTTGACATAATCATGTCACCGGATCCCACTTCCTCCTCGAGGATCCGCTCTTAGATTATGAAAGGAGAAAAATGATGTTTCTAAGATCTAAATCCTATACCATCTTGAGTGTTTCAATCCCTCTAAGTGTCTTAAATGAGGATGTACTTGAATGAACAAGAGCAATGAGTGATATAGCTAATGATTGCTGTTAGGATTTAGTAAATCCAGAATATAAAGAGTCGGTCACCTCAAGTATATGTAATCGTTAGAAAGCTCATAGTCATAGATTATTATAAGTTAAGTATTATTTAGTTTAAGTAACACTGCACTTCAACTTTCCAAACCACTCAAGTTCCTCTTAAAAGGGCTTGTTTCATTCTCACGGGGAACCTACATAATCTATCGACTTTCTCTTAGAGATTGTTGATATCAAGAAGGAGACCTCTCCCTAGTCTCCCAGACAGAACTAAATATGCACAAATTGAGTCTAGAGCCACGAGATCATCAATAAATCTCATTAGGACACTTTCAATGAAGAATCTCTGCTTTCACACAATGTGGAAAGAGAGATTATATCTCGAGTCCCACGATTATCCTTGTGGTATTGCCGAACATCCGAGTGATATGCAAACATATTCACAATGAAGATGGAATGCCTTCGAGCCAACATCAAACAAGCTCCCGTGGTGGTATGTGAGATCTATTCAATAGATCAACCATGTGACAACCGAATGTAAACAATGGGCGATTCAATCTTTTGAATCAATCACGTGCGAGTTATGGATTGACGGATACCTTTGAAAAACCGGTCATTGTGCTTAAAAACTCTTTTCTTTAGCACATCGACCGTGTACGAATATTTCAAATCAAAAGGTGTTTTATGATTGATAATTGATTTTCATTAAAACCTTCGTTGTATTGCAAAACAATTTCTATTGAGCAATACACGATTGTTTTTCAAATCTCTTTTCATCAATCGAATCTCTATTCACCGGTTCACTCACTCCGTGTTGTCTTCTTTGAGACGTTCGGTTTGAGAACGGCTAGAACAAATGCGAAACCCCGTCAAGGATATTCCTCGGAATCCTACCGATCACAGCGGTATTTGTATCGATCAACGGGAACCGTGGGCCATGTACCTCAATTCAACGAAGTGATCAAAGACACTTTCGTGCGATTTATTGCTAACTGTTGTATGCGTGTACGCCCTACGCTTGCGGTGATCGTAATGAAGCGGTCAATCCATAGCCGCATGCTCACTTAACACATTCATCTCAAAAGAAATCATGATTAGTGCATCAATGACTCGATATTTTCACCCAGGTGCTTCGCTACTGCCGCCAATATCATGAATCAATGAAAGCTTCCGCCACTCGATGAGAATATTTCATGATCCGTAATGTGAGCATGTCGGTCCGAAAGTCACAACATCACATAATACCAACACCACAATGGATATCTCGTAGATTTCTTGTCACCGATGATCTCAAACCGCTCAAAACTCATTATCACGTGGATCAAGAAAAGACCTCCACTTGGATTAACCTAACATGCAATGTGAAGAATCAATGACTACGAGCTTCAGAGCAAAGTACAACATCAAGAATGCAAGAACAATTTTAATGTAATATCTGTTTGTATTCAATATATGTTTAATGTGTGTTTGAGGTGACCTCCTTGTGGGAGATAGTTAGGATTTAGTAAATCCGAATATAAAGAGTCGGTCACCTCAAGTATATGTAATCGTTAGAAAGCTCGTGAGTCGAGATTATTATAAGTTAAGTAGTATTTAGTTTAAGTAACACCGTGGAGGACTGACGGGTCTTTACCCACCGTATGCCCGATCCACACCGATAGGTGGCGATTTATGTAAAGACTATAAATACTCTCTACCTTCTAAGGTAGAGTTGGAGCTCATAATAAGACTTTTTCTTTCTCTTACTAAAGTTCCCAAACCTCTAACTTTCTCTCTAGAATCATATTGTACGCCTATTTGATCTTATGGTTTAGTGTGTTTATGAAATCCAATATGTTACAATTGCCTTTTATGGAAGGAAAATGAGACTTTGTGATCACCAATGAATGATCAAGGATAACACTAAGAGTTTTGATGGTGTCAAGTTATAATAAATGAAGCTAGAGATCAGATGTTAGCTTGAGATGGAGTTTGAAAAATCCTCAAAAATCAAAAGAATTGAAAAACTAATTTTTGACCCGGTTTGAGATAAAGATGACTAGAAACAATTTTCTAAAATTGTTCAATATGTCCACCTAAGTGTTTTGAAGAATGAAAAGAAATTTGTGAGTATTGAAGAGGAGATATGGTGTTAGGAATTGGAAATTCTATAGTGAAGCATCGGTCACCCCAAATATAATCTAGCTTAAGTTAGCTCGTAGACATATCGTTTATTACGTTATTTGTTAGTTAGTTATTAGTATAGTTTAGTCTAGTGCAGCACCGTGGAGGAAGGACGGGTCTTTACCCATTGTATGCCTGATCCACAACCCGAAGGAGGGCGTGTTTCTTTGTATAAATAGCCCTCTTCCCACAAGGGAGAGGGTTGGATGTTCATTTGGAATCTAACCTTCCATGTGTTTCTCTCACTAGAATATCCCACTTTCTCTCTCTAAAACCATATATTCATACGCCCATATTTGTGATTGTTTGTGTATTTGTGAAATCTAATATGTTACAAATGGTATCAAGAGCCATGGTTTGATCATCTCTCTTACATATTCTTGGATTTCTAGTGGTTTTATATGGTTTTTGGGTTTGAAAAAGTCTAGTGGTATTTGCATCATTTGGATCACTTATTGTGTTAAAGTTTTGATTTTGAGTGTACTTTTGTGTTTAGAATCATTGTAAGTGCTTGGGTTTTGATTTGGAAAGCTTGAATCACTGTTGTTGGGCTTGTTTTGGATTGAAAAGGGTTGTGTTTAAGTTTTTCTAGCTAGCGACTTGACTCTCGGATAATTACTCTTGGTAGCGACTTGCTTCTTTAGTTTTCAGCGACTTGTAGTTGAAGTGGTAGCGACTTGAGCACTAGCGACTTGTCTATTGAGACAAGGCGACAAATAGTACAAAGTAGTGCAGGTACCACTTCGGCTAGCAACTTGTTCAACGTAGCGACTTGTCTTTACTATTTTCAGCGACTTGTCTTTGTTGTGACTTGCTCTTTAGCGACTTGGCCTCTTAGCGAGTTGTTCCTTAGCGACTTGTCAGCTTAGCGAGTTTTTGCTTTAGCGACTTGTGTCTAGCGACTTGGTTCATAGCGACTTGAGCTTTTAGCGAGTTGTTACTTAACAACTTGTTCTCAAGGTTTATACCTAGCAACTTGTCTTCAAGGTATTTAGCGACTTGGTGAATTAATGCAAGCGACCTGTGCCTAATATCCATCAACACAATGACTTACATCATCGACACTTTAATCTCCAAAGTGCTCGAACTCTATGATACCTCACGTAACAAAGAAACTGCTTGCTACTCGTAATGTTTAACCATGATTGATTCAAGAATTATGATCAAAACACTTCACATTCTCGAGTCAAATATCAAAGAATCACACGTGTTAATGATACATGATGCAAGGCAAATGGAATGCAACATTGAGCCCTATCAACTACTTCATCAAGACATCATACAATCATATCCACAACGGGGATCGAACATGCAAGTGCTCTCTTCCGCCAGACTTACCTACATTGAAAAGAACCTTGTTGTTTGAACTTAGAACAATCAAGCTTCAAATTACCAAAAAGAAGGTATTAATGGATGATTCCAATGATGCACTTCGTGTAATCTACAACCAATTTCACCATTTATCAATGGGGAATATTCCAGACTTGATCAACACGTGATCGAATTTCCTTCAAGAAACATTCGGAATGGAAATTCATGAGTTCATCAACACATTTATCCAACTTATGGATAATGTGGAAAAGTACATTAAGGAAGTCGCCAAGAGAATGATAATTTGAATGTTGTGAATGGGTGTCGGGAAAAATTAAGTGAAAGTTGTGATATGTCGGGTAATGGATCGCTTGAAAGGACGGATGATGTTGAATGCGAAATATCATATACAACAAAGGATGATGAACCCACTGCATCAATACTGAGGCTCGAGTCGATAAGCTTGAAACGACACGCATTTCAAGAACTCTGTTATGCATAATGTGAATGCAGATGTCATACCAACAAATGAACAGATGTCATGTGATGAGGTACACTTAACTGATCAACATAATGCATATGCTAATGTACCTAAACAAAATGACCCTAATTCTGAACATGATATTGATAAATGTTTCTTGGTTGAGTCTGAGTCTAAAATCTTTAAAGCAAACGACATGGTTGAAAAAGGGGTTTATGATGAACTTTCAAACAAATACTCAATTCTTGAAAAACATTGTATTTCCTTAGAAATTGCAATACAACAAAGAGAAGAAAGTTCTCTTGCTACAAAACCTTGCATAAATCCGGAATTCCCATAATTTCGAGAATTTTTTGAAATTAACCAGTTAAAAACCCAGATTCAGGACAAAGATTCAACCATATGTAATCTGAAATCACAACTCTCAGATCTACATAAGAAATGTAATACATGGATGAACAATCCTAACTATGAGGCGAGTGGTCCGCTTGAATCTGGGAATGATGAATTGGCTCTATGTGTGACCAACCTTTTAAGGGAAAATGAGTCCTTGAGGAAGAACTTATTAGAGAACAAATCCAAGCTGATAGATCAAACTAACTCCCTATTGGCAGACATTGATGCCCTCAAAGCCCAAATTCAGGATAAGAGCTTCACCATTGTTGCCTTAAAAAATGAGCTTAGGAAATCTATTGGAAATAGGGTGTACACTAAGTTTGCAAAACCATCAACCTTGGGAAAGCCCTCATCTTCAATAATTCGAATCGAAGTGTAGTTAGGCGACTAATGCTTTTAAAACAGAAAGATTTAAACCATCGAAATCTAAGCTTGCCTCCCAAGTTGATGAGAATATAGTTTTGTCAAAACCAACCACTTCACAAACTCATTCCAATATGATGAATAGCAATCCCACAATGTTCAAGCCCTAAGATCAGGAATATTAGGAGATCATCTAGTTCATATAAGAAGCATCAATTGGTTGATCAATCCCCTAAGAAACAAATTAATTACAAATGGACCAATGTTCAAAACAGGGAAGTGGCTTCATCCAAATCTACTAGCAGTTGTTTCAAATGGATTCCTACTGGTAGATTATTTAAGTTTACGGGATCCAAACAGACTTACACACCTAGATCTTGCCTTAAGTGGATGCCCACAGGAAAAATCTTCAAGAATATTGAAACTAAAGGGATTTCTATTAATGAAACTCCTAGACCAGACTGTGCAACATCCAATAATGAGGATACTCATGTCACTAACTCATCTATTTGCAATACTACATGTGCTACTAGTGTAAAGTGTTCTCAGTCATTTTCAGGTACAATGCTCAATTCAATCATGAACATCATGACCTGGTTTCCAACAGAATTGAAGATTGCTCACTCAGGAATTGTAGCTTGTCAGAATTGATGTACCTATTACTTTGGCTCCTGTTCGACTTGAATCAGGACTCGTTCTCATGAATCCGTGTACAAATTACTTTTCACTTGTATTTAAAAAAAATGATTAAATATATATATACATATATATATGTAACGCCCCGACCCGACAAGGGTAAAGGAATCACAAGTAATGGTGTCATATCAAAGCAAACATAAATATCCAAAAGAAGTCTTAATATAACATCGAAATAAATCAAGTCAAAATGACTTCAATACATAGGTCCCAATGGAAAAATAAACTCAAATAAAATATCCAAATATTAAGTCTTAAATGACATCATAAGATCAAAGCTAAATATCTCTAAGGTAAGTCCACTCAAGACTCATCCCAGAGCAAAACCCAGCTCAATGCTTAGATACCGCCATGAAAAAGAAATGCGGTGAGCTTCAAAAGCCCAAAGAGAATGATATACAAGCAAAACGAATACGAAATAAAGTGAAAGAAAGATAGTAAAATCATAATCATTTCAAAGTATAAATCGAATAATAGAATAAGTTTTATAGTTAACTACCTCGAGCCCGACACATATATCGGATCATAATCATATCATATTCACACAAGGCAACATTTGTAGGGAGAACTACCAGAGTTATGAAGGGCGTGCATGCACGCAAAGATCAATCATCGATAACATATAGCATATAACATATAACATATAACATATAACGATAATGATCTAGGATGCATCCATACGCCCACAAACATATATTGGTAATATAATCTAACTTGAGCTCATAACGGATAACGAGATAAGGGACGTGGCGTAACTTCACTCATCGCCTAGAGTCATGTCAAGTGCATCATCGACACGGACATGGAACCCCATGACTAGTTAATATTTGGCTCGGGTGTCAAACTATCTTAGGTCAAATTAGAATGTCAAACCGATATAGATCATACTTTATCGAAGATTAATCATGTTTTCAAAATCAAGGTTTTCATATCATATAGTTCAAAATCGGATGTTTTATAATTCAAAATCGAGTTCGGATAAGCAATAGCTCAAACAAACAAAATGGGGTTCATAGCAAAGGCTTAGGAAATCCTAATATAAAAGCTAACGAAAAGAAAACGTTATAAGGAACCTTCTTGAAAAGGTCGAATATCTGTACCTTATTCCAAAGCAAATGATCGAAAAAGCGAAACACGGAAAGCAAAGGATTACTCCTTCTTCACGTAACCTATACACATTAACGGTTAGTACATGTTATTTATGATTCCATAATCGTCAAGTGATCTTTTAATATTTGGTGTTTATACTCAATGTATTCGATGATCTTAATACTTTAGGGTTTTATAATTAAATGAGACTTAAGTGTTTTATAAACAATATCGTAGATTAAGGTTCATTATGTCATTTATTAAAGTTTAGGGTTAAATGTGAAAATAGTTTAAACGTCATAACTCACACATGAAATAACAATTAATATACTTAGCTTCAAACCTAATCGACTCTCATTTATGTTCTAGGGTTTCTCATTCTTTAATATCATATCCACGCATTTACTTTATATGTTACGTCTTTTAATGACTCATTACTCTTGTTTATTTACTCAACACGTTCATGTCTTAATCATATGTTACTCATATATATGTTATACGTCAACTTTTATATCCATGCATGTTTATGATTTCATGTGACCCCAAAAGTTACTTATTACTCGAATTAGTTACACATCTACGCACATTATGATACACGGTTCACAAACCAATTAAGGTTCGGTTCACACATCACTTAGGGTTTAGGTTTCACATGATCTTTACTCGTTTAATACACGTTCAAAACTCTTATATGGTTCGCTTGTATATAGGGTTCGCTAACATGTTTTAAGCAATACCTTAACTCTACATACTTTACATATTCACGTTTACATGTTTATATAAGGTCCGATTCATTTACATATGGTGGTTCGGTTATATATATATAGCTTCGACATACTAATGATCCGATTCACAAAACATATTCAATACATGTTCTCTTTAATAATTATAAGGTTCAAGTCATTATGGTTTGCCTTGTTTGGTTTCGTACGGCTCGACCACAAAAGAAAAACACAAAACTCGACTAAACGAAACATATTACAATATATATACGTAAGGTGTAATAAGAGAAGACGAATAAACACGTTATACCTTAGCTTTGATGAACAAAACTCGCGACACCAAGGTTGTTAGGGTTCGGCCGAATGGAAGAAAAGAAAAGAGAGAGGCAACAAAACTAGGGTTTCAATTTCATGTAAATGTAGTGTATATATAGGTAGTACCAAAATGTTTCTAGGCTTTGATGAGTTGGGTTTCGGCTTGGGTCCAACCGAACAAACAAAACCCACGCCCTTTGGGCTCTCGGCTCTTGATCCAAACGAAACAAAACAAACGGCCCAAGTTGTTTCCCAATTAACGAAAGACAAGGCCCAACACTATTAGCGAAACGTTTAAATCTTCGTCGTACAAAATCGATCACGTACACACATTCGTTAAGTTTTTATTATTCGTAAGTTAAGTTTTAATTTCGTTAAATGATTATAAACGTATTTTACGTATTTTATAATTTTCGATTCCAAGGGTATTTTAGTCTTTAATCATGTTTTAGATTTTCAGGTTTTACAATTCTTCCCCTCTAAAGAAAAATTTTTGTTCTCGAAAATTGAAATGAAATGAAACGAAAACGAAATGAGAACATACCAACTATTCAAAGAAATGAGGATAACTAGCTCGCATCGACTCCTCGGTTTCCCAAGTAGCCTCACGTTCCGGGTGATTTTTCCAAAGAATCTTAACGAACGGAATGACTTTATTTCTCATGACTCTTTCTTGCCTTTCTAAAATAGCTTCGGTTCTTGAGATAAAGACATATCGGATTGAATTTGATCAAACGGATAAGAAGCAACGTGTAACGGATGATAGTTATATCCCTTAGGAGAGATACATGGAACACATCATGAACATGCGATAACCGAGGCGGAAGTGCTAATCGACACGAAACTTCTCTATCGTTCCGAATTTCAAATGGACCGTTGAATCGAGGACCGAGCTTGCCCTTGATTCCAAAACGTTTCACACCTCTAAACGGCGAAACTTTCAAAAATACACGATCTCCAACCCGAAATTCTAAATCACGACGATGCTTGTCGGCATAACTTTTCTGACGAGACCTAGCTTCCTTCAGCTTTTCTCTAGCAACAGCTACTTTCTCATTAGTGATCTCAATCATTTCCGGACCTTCAATTAAGCGTTCAACTACTTCATCCCAACAAGTAGGTGCTCTACATTTCCTCCCATAAAGAAGTTCAAACGGTGGTGCCTTAATGCTAGCATGCCAACTGTTGTTGTATGCAAACTCTACTAAACACAAATATTCATCCCAACTGCCAGTCCATTCCAAAGCACAAGCCCTTAGCATGTCCTATAAGGTCCGAATAGTCCTCTCTCGATCGACCATTTGTTTGAGGATGAAATGCCGTACTAAAATTAAGTCGAGTACCCCAAGCTTTTGCAAACCTTTCCGAAACGAGAAGTAAAACACGGATCTCATCGGACACAATAGATGCCGGAGTACCATGAAGTCTAACGATCTCTTGTGAAAAATCTCCGCCAATCTACCAATACCATAATCCTTTCGATTGGTAAGAAATGAGCAGATTTGGTTAGTCGATCAACAACTACCCAAATCGCATCATGCTTCTTCCGAGTAAGAGGTAGTCCACCACAAAATCCATAGATATCTTATCCCTTCCATGTTGGAATATCCAATGGTCAGAACAATCCACTAGCCCTTTGATGTTCAATCTTAACTCACGACAAATCATACATTTCGACACAAGCGTCGCCACATCTTGCTTCATGCCATTCCACCAAAAGTCTTGTTTCAAATCCTATACATCTTGGTAGAACCGGGATGGATAGTGAAAAGGAGAACTATGAGCTTGATCATAACTTTCTCGAAATCACCGATCATTGGGAACACAAAGCCTATCTTCATACCATACAATTCCGTCATTATCAACCTTAAACTCCGTCTGCTTACCTTCTTCAACATTTTGCGCCCGGCCCTGCACTCACCATCATCTTTCGAGCTTCTTTAATTTGCGATATAGGTTCGACTCCACCTTCATACTAGCCCAAGATCCATCAAAACCTCGTGCGCATAGCTCAACATCCAAACTCTCTAAGTCTCGAAAATCCTAGGTTCAATCTCGATACTTGCAAGAATGTTCGATTTCCGGCTAAGTGCGTCGAGAACTACATTAGCCTTACCGGATGGTCTTCGAATGTTGGTGTCATAATCCTTAAGAAGTTCTAACCATCTTCTTTGTCTCATGTTAAGTTCCTTCGGTGAAAATATACTTGAGACTCTTATGATCGATGAATATATCACACGTCTCTCCATACAAGTAATGTCTCCGGATCTTCAACGCGAACACCACCGCAGCCTAACTCAAGGTCATGAGTTGGGTAATTCTCTTCATAAGGTTTTAGGCGCCTCGAAGCATTAGCTATTACCTTTCCATGTTGCATCAAAACACACCCAATCCTTTCTTAGATGCATCATCAGAATTTGAAATCCTCCGAACCGGATGGAAGAGTCAAAATATGAGCGGACACCAATCTCCGCTTTCAACTCTTCAAAACTCTTCTCTCGCTCATCCGTCCATACAAACTTTTCACCTTTTCTCATCGCTTAGGTTAGGGGTAGAGCTAAGCGAGAGAAACCTTCAACAAAATGTCGGTAATAACCAAGAAGTCCTAGAAAACTCCTCGACCTCGATCATCGTCGTAGGTCTTGGCCATTTAGTGATAGCCTCAACTTTAGACGGATCCATGGTGATACCAAAGCAGATACAATATGACCAAGGAACGCGACTTGTCTTAACCAAAACTCGCGCCGAAAATTTGGCGTACAACTTCTTAACTTCGAATTTCCAAAACTATCCGGAGATGTTCTTCATGCTCTTCTTCGGACTTGGAGTAAACTAAAATGTCGTCGATGAAAACGATAACTTGAACTTATCGAGGAACTCATGGAAAACACGATTCATTAGGTCCATAAACACAAAGAAAGCATTTGTCAAACCAAAAGGCATAACGAGGAATCGTAGTGACCATATCCGCACGAAACGCGGTCTTAGGAACATTTTGTTCCTTCAAACGTAGATGATGATAACCGGATCTCGAGATCAATCTTCGAAAGAACTTAGCTCCTTGCGGTTGATCAAACAAATCATCAATACGCCGAGGATAACTGATTCACGAATGGTAATCGATTGAGTTCACGGTAGTCGATACATAGATGCATGCTTCCATCTTTCTTCTTCGAAACAAAACAGTGCACCCATGGAGAAACACTGGGTCGAATAAATCCATTTTCTATCATCTCTTGCACTGTTCCTTCAACTCCTTCATTCTATAGGTGCCATACGATCGGAGCCTTGAAATCGGTTCGGCACTGTGAATTAACTCAATGCTAAACTCAACTTCTCTAGATGGGGAAGACCGGGGAGTTCATCGGGAAAACGCGTCGGTGAATTCGCAAACAATGAAAGATTTTCAATGTTAGGACTCTCCAAAGATGTGTCATTAATGGATGCCGAAAACCTTGGCACCCATGAGCAATCATGGTCCGTGCCTTCATAGCGAAATGAGCTTATGAGATTTGAGAGGTCGAGAACCATGATAAGCGAATTCAGATGTTTTACGCTCCAAAGATCACCGCTCTAGCATAGCGATCAATTGAAGCTCTATGATAAGCCAACCAATCCATGCCTAGAATGATATCAAAGTCGACCATATCGAGAGGATAGAGATTTGCAAAGTGAATACGATCATCAAAATGAAGAGGACACTTAACGTATTTATGATCAATGATTATGTGGTTTTCATAGGCGAGAAATCGATAAGTGATTTGTTAATGGTTTGGGCTTCATATTAAGTTTCTTAGCAAATGTGATGGATATAATGGAGTGTGTGCACCGTATCAAATAAAACGAAGATGAATAATCATCAATGAAAAGAGTGCAGTAATGGTACACGAAATGCGCTCCTTTGATTCAAGTAGTAGCATAAACACGTCCGGTAGTAGTTGGCGGCTTGATGTAGTTTCCGGAATCACCGGGTTTTCTTAGGGCAATCCTTGATCTTGTGAGCGAGAGAACCACAAGAGAAACATCCACCGGTGGCCTTGAAACACCGTCCGGATGAGCCTTTCCACAAGTAGTACAAATAGGTGGGGAGGCAAAACCTCGGTATCTTTGTCGACTGAAGATCCTGAAGCACGACCACGATTTGATCCTCTAGGCGGTGATCTTTGTTGTAACGCCGGTTATTGTTACCTTGATTCGACGATCATTTCCATTCCTACCAAGATTTCTATTATCTTGACTCCTCGCCTCGGCGCCTAGAGTCAACATTCCTTCTTGATCGACCTCACGATCATAACTCCTATCCACTTGACCTCTCGAATCATAACTCACGCCGAATTTCCCTTATAATCATTGCTTTGAGTCCTACCTTGAATCCGATCACCATCGCGGTTATGCTTGTTGGAACCCGAAACCTCATGAAAAATCTCAATGTTACGAGCTGCGTCATTGCAGTCCGACACATTCTCATACTCAATATTAAGCGAATGGTCCAACACCCACTTCTTCGGTCCCCACTTGAAGTGCTTAGCTTGGCGCCTACCATCTCCAAAGAATCGCTCCCACAAAACTTACCACCTCATAAACCTACTCATGTACTCATTGGAATTCTCATGATCAAGCCGGTAGATTGCACGATAATCCTCTCATACCTTTGTCTTTCAAAGATCGTGAAAGTAACGTTTATAGAAGATAGTCCAAACCCACCAGTACAAGTAATAGCAAAAGCATCTCCTCCTCTTGCTTGTTTGAGTGCCTTCCACCAATTTAAAGCATCACTTTCCAACTTAAAGGCACCAAACGAGTCTTAAACTCGCTCCACAACCCAATACTTCAAACAACTTCTCAATATGAGTGATCCGGTCCTCGGCCTCGATGGGAGTAGCGGCGGTGCTAAGCGAAAGAGGCTTGAGCTTCCAAACGCCGAGCCAAGTGTGAATGCACGTGGGTTGATTTCCTCCACCACTACCCAAGCACCACCGATTACGAATGTTGTTGATCACTGCTCCATCATCTCGGTGTAGTAAGACCGTGGAAAAGAGTGTTGAGGGCATTAGCAATCGCAGATCAATGTTAGTAGCATCATCGTCTCCATCCACGCCACCGGTAGTACGAGTTCGAACCATCGAGCGATATTCAAATGATTAGCAAAATGAACAAAGGTGAGATACGAAATGGAAGTGCGCAAGGAATCCTAAAGTCTACCCAAATCCTCACGTGTCATAGCCTAAGCTCTAAGGGTCTCAAAACCTAGGCTCCATATGTCACGTGTCCCGACTACAAGTCGTAAACTGGGCTCGATGCCATAAATTGTAACGCCCGACCGACAAGGGTAAAGGAATCACAAGTAATGGTGTCATATCAAAGCAAACATAAATATCCAAAAGAAGTCTTAATATAAATCTCGAAATAAATCAAGTCAAAATGACTTCAATACATAGGTCCCAATGAAAAATAAACTCCAAATAAAATATAAAATATTAAGTCTTAAATGGCATCATAAGATCAAAGCTAAATATCTCTAAGGTAAGTCCACTCAAGACTCATCCCGAGCAAAACCCGACTCCAATGCTTAGATACCGCTGGTGGAAAAAAGAAATGCTACCGAGCTTCAAAAGCCCAGTGAACATATATACAAGCAAAAGCGAATACGAAACTAAAACGAATACGAAATAAAGTGAAAGAAAGATAGTAAAATCATAATCATTTCAAAGTATAAATCGAATAATAGAATAAGTTTTATAGTTAACTACCTCGAGCCCGCACACATATATCGATCATAATCATATCATATTCGAGACAAGGAAACATTTGTAGGGAGACCTACCAGAGTTATGAAGGGCGTGCATGCACGCAGATCAATCATCGAGATAACATATAGCATATAACATATAACATATAACATATAACGGATAACGATCTAGGATGCATCCATCGCCCACAAACATATATTGGTAATATAATCTAACTTGAGCTCATAATGAGATATGAGATAAGGGACGTGGCGAACTTCACTCTCATCGCCTCAGAGTCATGTCAAGTGCATCAACGACACGGACATGGAACCCCATGACTAGTTAATATTTGGCTCGGGTGTCAAACTATCTTAGGTCAAATTAGAATGTCAAACCGACATAGATCATACTTTATCGAAAGATTAATCATGTTTTCAAAATCAAGGTTTTCATATCATATAGTTCAAAATCGGATGTTTTATAATTCAAAATCGTAGTTCGGATAAGCAATAGCTCAAACAAACAAAATGGGGTTCATAGCAAAGGCTTAGGAAATCCTAATATAAAAGCTAACGAAAAGAAAACGTTATAAGGAACCTTACTTGAAAAGGTCGAATATCATACCTTATTCCAAAGCAAATGATCAAAAAGCGTAAACACGGAAAGAAAAGGATTACTCCTTCTTCACGAACCTATACACATTAACGATCGTACATGTTATTTATGATTCCATAATCGTCGAAGTGATCTTTTAATATTTGGTGTTTGTAGGACCTTAGTTTTATCAACCTTATCACTTTACCAAGCAAACCCAACACATATACAAGTATAACCACGTGAAACAAACACAAACAAAGCTTAGAAATAAGATGAGAAAGATGGTGACTTGATGTAATATTCGTGTATATAATGATAAGATATGCAAACAATAAGTTGTATATTCCTTGAGAGAGAAATACACACACACACACACAAACACCCTCAAATGACCATTTGAGGGTATTTATATACAAGCAACTTAAAACCCTAAAGGCTTTGCTTGGGCTTTTCGTGGGTTTGTAATGGGCTTGGGATGCTTAAGCTTATACAAGGCTTAGCATACGCCAGTAACATTTAACCAATTAGATTAGCCCACCACGAGCCCGTTGACTATTCTATCACGATATCTAACACACATTATAAATTTCCTATCGTGAATGACCATCACTTCTAATAAAACTATTAAGGCTAACAATCTCCCCACAGGGGTGGTCATTCAAACGATGCTCCACTTGATTAGGTCTCTACTTTTCTTGAGCTAGGACTTTGTGTGTAGATATTGAATAGTCTTGATTCTTTGTTCCTTCATGCTTTGTGATCGAGATAATGTGATTGTTCCGTTGTCAACTTCGGGTTAGGTATCTCCACGTCTTTCTCCACCATGCTCACACTTCTATTTTTCTTTTGGTTACCAATGATGTAGTTACGAGTCTTTAAACTTTGTAGATTCTTTGACATTGACGAAGAATCATCTCCTTTGATTATGATGAGAACTTTCATGTGTTGTTGGTATGAGCATGTGGCAAGTATGCACGATCCATCCGCTCGAGCTTTCATAAGAAGAAAACATAAAACAAGTTAGTAATAAGTGGATTAGAGCACTTACAAGTTTGAATTTCGAGGGTGTTATGACATAGTGTGAAAACACATCTCTAATTCTCACAGAGGCCGTTCTGAACCTGAGTCCCACAAGTGAGATAACACGATATCGGGTACATCTCTGATTCGGATGAGTCATTGAGGTACACAAGCATCACCCCACGATGTAGACCGTTTGAGACACACTAAGCGTAATCCACGAGAATTACAAGTGACTGCTGTCGTCGCTGATGTTGACCACGGCAGAGTTTCCATTCAATCATCAAGATCACGGGCGTGAAACTTCTCATAAATGTTACGGCGATTGCTAAGACCGCGTGAGACTCTATAATATATCACTTGTGTCCTTATTAATGAACAACAAGCGATGTCATGTCAAGTGTTCCTATGAGATCTTTTGATGAATCTCGTGGCTCTAGACTCAATAGTGCATTTGGTTTTCTGGCGAAGACTAGGAGAGGTCTCCTTCTTCAATACCAACGATCTCTAAGAGAAAGTCATTAGATTATGTAGGGTTCCCGGTGAGAATGAAACAAATCCTTTTGAGAGGAATTGAGTGGCTAGAAGGTTTAGTGCGGTCGTCACGGGTCCATGACGTCTTGGTCTTCAATACCGGTGTCATCTAGTGACAATCGATAGCATATGTATTGAACCCGGTTTACGCCTAAGGTTGAATATGGAGGGCTATTTCTTTTCACCCTTTTCATTATATTTTCTTTTAATTCTTCAACCCTTCTTTCTCCTTTCTCATTACTCATTTTTCAATCATTCCTAAGGACTTCTAATACTAACTATAGGTATTGTCCTTGGGTAGATCCCTCGACTCTGGCGGATCATAGGACTAATTTCCTATCCTTAGTCACCTTATAACTCCATGACTGTCCTATTGTTGCCATAAAACCATTTTTCTTGAAAATCTCTCGAGTGTTTATGATAGAAAACATGTTTGCAACACTCCGTGAGTTTTGTATTTTAAGAAACACTCCCCTTCACATGTGCTTATATGTTTAGGCGAAATATGCACATAGAGGGTAGAGTTCGCACTTTTGAATTGATCGACTTTAAATGAACAAGACCGATTCGAGACACGTTTACATCACTAGAGAACTAGCTTGAAATTATTACCCGTCTGGTCGAGTCATAGAAAGTTTCTCGAGATGGTACATGATTCCTCGTCAATTCATTGGTTCCGTCGAGTCGAGCTCATTATGAGATTCAAACAACGATCATTAAACATTTTGATCACATTTTAATCACGTCTCTCCCCTCAAAATAGCATATTCGTGATATTTTGATATCAACAGTTAAACAAACAATTTAGAATCTTTGGGAGACAAACGGATTTGATTTAAGCATGAATTTGGAACATTTTTGTTTTATACTCCCCTTTAATAAAGCATAATCAATTAAAGGGTTTTAGAGGAGTTATCTTGAGCACAAAATATTTTGAAAGATTTTGAAAATCTTTTGAACAATCTTGAAAAGGTGCTCAAGATGATGATGATTTCTCACCATTTTAAATGTAGTGCCTTTGAAGCGTACACCTCTTTTTCGATCAAAGCACGAGTTTTGATTTGAAAATAATCAAAATCATCATTTCGGTCCGGGTTTCGCATCGATGTATACGAAAGCCATTTTATTGAAGAAATTTTGAGAAACGACATGTTTTAGAAAACATTTAAAGAACTCTCGCTCAAGCATCTGTACATGCCGTATCATTGTTGAATGACATTTCTAGAAACGCACAAAATATCGATTATACGAGAGACATGTCGTGAGAAGAATATTTTGGATTTTTGATTTTATATTGTTTTGTATTTTTGAAAGTTTTATATTTTTATATTTTGCTTTTGTTGGTTTTCAAATTTTGTATTTTGTTTTCAAAAATATTTACAGTGAAGCTTTTGGAAAAATCATTTTCAAGAAGATTCGAGAAGGCGTTCTAACTCATCGGGGTTAGGCCGCATTCCAATTCGTCGAACTAAATACTCAAACCTTTCTTTTGGAAGGGCTTTAGTTAATAGATCGGCGAGTTGGTATCGATCTTCGAAGAATAATTCAACAATGCCATTTTCGATGTACTCTTTGATGAAATGGTAGCGGACTACGATATGCTTAGTCTTTGAGTGATGAACGAGATTGCATGATATGGCTATGGCACTTTTCGAGTCACAATACATAGGTATTTTATCGAAAGTAAAGCCATAATCATGAGTTGTGTTCTCATCCATAGAACTTGAGCACAACATGCGAGATAGAGACACATACTCGGCCGGTTGAAAGTGCGATGCAATCTTGTTTCTTTGAAGACCGACTTACTAACTTTTCTCCCAAAATTGTGCTCCTCCGGATGTACTTTTTGTCAGAACTTGATCACTGCGTGGTCCGTGATCACGAAAAGGCAATTAGATCAAATCCGGTTCCTTCGGATACCAAAGTCCCATGTGAATGGATGTCTTGGTGCACCGAAGATCCGTTTAACCTCTTTGAGGTGCGATTCGGAAGGCTTAGCACGAAACCGTGCTAATAAGCAAACGACAAAATGAATATCTGGACGACTAGCGATGAAGATACATGAGAGAACCAATCATGCTCGATATTTCTTGGATCAATAGGTTTCCCAAACAACTCGGCTCCAATTTTTGGTGAAGTTACCATTGGTGTTCCGACCGAGTCACGATTATCCATACCATGATTTTCAAAATCTCGGTTGTGTATTTAGCTTGATTTATAAAAATTCCACGAGGGGCGATGTATTTGTAAACCAAGAAAAATTTTAGTTCCCCATCATGGACATTTCAAATTTAATTTTCATGAGATTTTCAAAATGTTTGAAAGTTTCGATTAGTGGACCCAAAGATGATGTCGCCCACGTAAATCGAACAATCAAAATTTCGTTTTGCATTTTGTGTAAACAAGGTAGGATCAGCTGTTCCTTTGGTGAAATTGTTTTGGATAAGGAAAGAGGACAGTTAAATCGTACCGCTTTCATGAGCTTGTTTCAAACCATATATAGCCTTTTTGAGTTTGTAGACGTAGTACGGATGTTCCATGTCTATGAAGCCTTCGGTGACTCATCGTACACTTCTTCTTTCGTAGTTCCATTCAAGAACGCGGTCTTAATGTCCATCGATAAACCGTGATGTTTTGTGAAATGCATAGGCCAAGAATATCCCGACCGCTTCTAGTCTAGCTACCGCGAATGACTCTTCAAAGTCTATTCCTCTTCCCGTCTGTATCCTTTGGCCACAAGATGAGCTTTGTTGCGAATTACAGGTCATCTCTTCATCCGTTTGTTCTTCCATAACCATTTGAGATTGATGGCGAACGTCAATTGGTCTTGGAACCTTTTCCCACGAGTCATGTGAGCGGTATTGAAGAAGTTCCTCTGCATTGCTTCTATCCATGCGGGATCGCCATTGCCTCGCGAATGTTCTTTGGCTCTAGATTGCTAATTGAGCAAGGTAAATGCACAAGTCGCAATGTCGGTGGCAAGTTGACGCCTCGTCTGGATTGGCCTGAAGGTTCACCAATAACTTGTTCAATTGGGTGGTCTTTTGTCCACTTGAGTAGATGGATACCGTTGGTTATCGTGTGCGAGTTAGATGGTTCTCGTAAGCATGAAGAAGATTCGGTGATTCCGTAGCAAGCGGGTTTTCAAATAAGTCTTCATCTAACGTTGCATCGTTATGGTTTTGGTTTTGCTCATCAGCTGGCGGTAGAGCGGGTGCAATAACTTGAGTAGATGTAGATGATGTTGATGGAGTTGGTGCATTGGTTTCGACCGTTGTAGATGCATCTTCATTGGTGGTGGAGGATGATTTTGAGCGGGTGCGGCGGAATGATGGTTTGATGCATTTGTCAAGTTCCACCATAGTATTCATCGAACATTAACTCAAAGAAATTCTCCCATTCTTGTTCTTTGGATTGTCAAGCGAAGTTGATTGAGCTCTTTGAGGTACGAGTCCCAACCGATGTGTCCGAAGTGCAGCCGGTTTAGTGCGGGTTCTAGGCGAGTCTCGAAGCCATTTGTGAAAGTTCGTCAAACGTCACATTCATCGTCTCCATGATTCTCCTTAGCCTTACATTATACACAGAATGCCCTCGAGTTATCTCGAATATCCAATGAAGATTCCAATATCACCTTTTGCTTTCGGTTTTCCAAGATCTTCTCTCATTCGTAGGATAGCACAAAGCGCCAAACACGTGAAAGTAAGAGATATCCGGTTTCGTTGTTCACTATTTCATAAGGGGTTTTATTGAATCTTGGATGGATAAGGGATCGGTTACGAGTGAAACAAGCGTTGGCAACAAAGATCGACCCATAGAAATAACGGTGCACTAGAATAGATTAGCATTGTGCGGCGGCTTCCACAAGAGTACGATTTCTTCTTTCAACTACCCCATTCTGCGTGGAGTTCTAACGGTGATGTCGATGAGTAATTCCAACATCTTCAAAATAAGCTCTTAACTCGATTAGTGAATTACGTGCTCGTTGTGCATTCTACAACCCTTCGGAGTTTGAAGAAGTACTTGAATTCGCTTAAGAAAGGTGATGATGATGCACGGTGCTTCGTCTTTTGATCTCGAAACTTAACCCATGTATATCTCGAATAATCATCGGCGATAACAAGAATATACTTTTTCCATTAAAGCTTTCAACTCTCATTGGGCCACATAAGTCCATGTGCAACATATGCAACTTTGCTTCCGAACTAGATGCGGTTTGGGTTTATATGATGCTCTTTTGCTTTTTCCTTGTTCGCATGATGGACATAAGTGATCCTTGGTGTATTTGAACTTTGGAAGTCCGTTGACGATGTTGTCTTTGGCAATTTTGTTGATGGAGTCAAAATTGAGATGGGATAACCGTCTGCCACAACCAGATCCGTGTTCCGGATGCTCGTGTCATAAGACATATTGGTGATGAAGAGGCCATTTTGTTGATGTCGATAGCATACAAGTTTGTATCACGATTCCCGCTTAAGAGATCGGTGCCATCCAAGTTTCTAACGGCAAGTATTTCTCCTAAAAGCAACCTCTAAATCGCATCACGTAACCGCGGTGAAAACAAATTGTGTCCCAACCCTTCGACATAGTAAACCCGAGTGATCAAATAATTTCCAAAGGTAGATCTTCATAACCCATGATAGTGCTACATGATCATTTCCAAACGCGTCGGTTCCCATGAATTTCAGACGAAATTGATCGCAGCTTGATTCCGGTCATGTGCTTGGAGCAACCCGAGTCGGCGATCCAAAGAAAAATTTCGATAACACGCCATTCTATGAAAAAGAATATTGTGGAAACCTTTTGATTTTGGTTCCTTTGGGTTAGAGGTAAAATCGATCACACTCGGAGAGGTTTTCACTGGAAGTCCGGTTTATCACTCATTGTACCATTCGGAGTGTGTAAGTTCTACCTATGGGTTTCCAAATATCATCCCTAAAGTATACACATTGGTTCTTGTCAAGAGTGTAAAGCCTAAGTTTTGCAACTAGTCTTCCTACTCGCTTAGCGTAATTACTTTTGGGACGTTCTTCAATGAGCTTATCATTCACATTCTTAGAAACACAATCATCTTGAACATTTAAAGATTTCTTGCAAGTTAAACAAAGAGATTCAACACATTCATTAGACTTAGCAAGTTTCATAGGTTCAAGACATTCGGATGAAATGTCTTTCTTATTCAAAAGTCAGAAATTCCTAGGGTGTTCTTCTACTTTCTTCTTTATTCAAGCTACTACTCCTAGAAGCGATCGAGACTCTATTGTTCCTTGTATTGCTCTTAGGCTTTAGTCTGCTTGCTCCTAGAGGTGCTTTCTAGTCCTGTAGAAGGTAAGTCACACACATTAGGATTCACATTGTTATGAAGGAGGTGGTTTCACTATCCTAGTCTCTTTAGACGTGGAGGCGACGATTAGTGGTACTCATCTTAAAAGGCCAAAGCTAAAACTTTAGGATTCTCGATAACCGCTTCCCTTATCAACATGTTGTTTAGGTAGGGCGGTGGAGTGGTGGTTTGATGAAACAATTTTCTCATTGACTTTTGGAGGTGGCAAAGCAGACATTTTGGTTTAGAAACCGGTTTGGGAACATTTGCTTTCTCCGCAGTCAATGGTTTTGTAATCACGCTTCCATCGCTTTCCTTTTTGACTTTCGGTGAGCCCTCAAAAGATCATTTTTGCTTTCATGTCATTGTAGGCACGCTCATACGACAATTTGTCATACTTGCATTCCTCGGTTTTTCGATCAAGTTGTTTAAAATATGAGATATTTTCGCTTTCAAGTTTCATAAGAGCTTTTCATATTTTGAAACAATTTGGAGGTCTCATCCGGAGTCTTTCATGATCTTCAATGAGAATATGTTTGCAAAATGATGGACATAATATCGATGGTCGTAACATCTTGGAGAGAGTCATTAAACTTTTCTAAAACTTTGATGTGTTCAACACTTGCTTATTAGCTTGCTTTACCAGTTTATGATCCTTGACAAAGTCATTGTTTCTTTCAAAAAGCTTGTTCAAAATGAATTACCACAGGTTGATGTTATTCAAATGAGGGGCAATTTGAGTTTCAAAAACTTCTTCTGCTCATTATCAAAACTATTAAACCGGATGTTTGTCCTAATATTGGTTTTAGTTTTAACGATCTCTTGAAGATCTCGCAATTCTCGTTTCACATTTTCCAAAATACTTCGCTTCACTTGTGTTAAAAGGATTGTTTGAAGACATTTGTTCAATGTTTGAAAGAGAATGGAGACAACAACTGGTTTTGAAGCCGGTGTTGACACTTTGTTTGAAACACTTGGTGTGGTGGAAAACGTTGACTTTTCTTTTGAGAAACAAAGGAATACCATTAATTTGGTTCCATTTGTTATAATCAATCGGTTTGATTTCGGATGTTTTGTTTCATTTTAGATCTACTCTCCTCGGATAGTTCCAACGTTTCAAGAGAATCATGCACAATTATAGGTTCATGCAAATGTTTTCCATTGTTCAACACATTACGAGATTTACGAGCTTTCTTGAAAGCGAAGAAGGGTCATTACCAAGTGCCATCTTATGTGAAGTATGAAAGCGATGGATTCACTTGGTTAGAAAGCATTTTGTTTGATTTAATTTGAATGACCCGTTGTAAGAAGCAAATTGTCCAATGTTTTGATTTTTTCCGTTTTATCAAGAATTTCATCAAGAAGAGAATCTTCTCGCTTTGAAAAATCAAAGAATCAACTGCTTATTCTCTTTTCAAGATCGTAAAATGATTGCTTTTTGTTTAGAAAGTTGGTCATTTAGATCGAAATTTCCTTGTTTAAAGATTTGATTTTCAAATTGATTCACATCAAGTGTGTCATACTTGAGTTGCAAATCTTTTCTCTTAAAATGTAATCTCGATAACCAATTTCTAATTCGACATTTTGTTTGTTTGAAATTCATAGGCTTTGGCATGCTCCTTGTAACTCTCAAGCTCGCCGTCAATTTAGCATTCGCGGCCTTAACTTCGCGATTTACCGCTCTAACTTTCTCAACTTCAATGCCACATTGATTGATTAATGATTCAACATAAGCACGTGTTTCCTCATCGGTCTCGATATTTTGTGCCACACGCCTCCACTAGGATCCACATATGGAGTTTCGGAGTTCGTATTGCTACAACTCGGATTGTCCATATATGTATCATAAGTAGGTCTTGGCGTCATGTAATTCTCGCTTGTCATGAGTAAACACATCAAATATGACATTGTTATAGCATGGATCAATGATTGGTACCTCGAGATACGGCGTTGGCGTCATCGATGTGAGGTGCGTCAGTCGTCGTTGTTGTACTTTGTCTCCTCGAAGATTTGCCATGAAGATGCAGTCAGATTGATTTCCTCGAGGTCTTCAAATCATCCATAATAGCCATAAAGTCATGTTCCTCAACACTCAACCGAAATCCGGTAGCGTTCCTTTTGTACCAACAGATGTTTTCAAGATACTCAAGATCGTTCTTGTGCGGCTTAGTAGGACAATTCCTTGCCATGTGACCCATTCCTTGACAGCTATAACACTTAATCGACACCACGATTCACATTTCCATGATTCCCAACGACTAGAGCCGCAACATTCGATTCGATTACCCACTGCTCTATTCCCAACATTCTGCCTCATCGACACTCGATTCGAACCGCTGATTACCCGTGCGAAATCCAAGAGCATATCCTCTGATTCCCAATAACTCCAACCATTTGTCCTTGATTACCCATATTCACACCCTACCGTGCAATTTTCTGTATGTAGTGTTTGATGATATCCTTTGGTAGTTGTTAGTAGGTGTGGAATAGCGACCTTTGATTACTTGACCCAAGAGAGAAATTATTTGGGACATAGGGTCTTGATCGATTCTAGATAAGTGATTCCTTGTTCCCGGTATTGTTGATCCGGATAGAATTGTTGTTGTGGTTGTGGAATGTATTCTTGCAAGTTGTTGTTGTTGGAAGATGATGAAGCTTGTTGTTGTGTATTCACCGGAGTTTGAGTCTTTGCAATGAGTGCCAATGGATCATGATTCTTTGCTAATTTTCTTGCTCGACTTCATTAGCTTCACTTGGTTTTGTTTCGAAAATCATTCAGCTTGATCAAAGTTCACCGATGAAGGTCTTTTGTTTGGTTGACAATAGTGACATATCGTCCCCATTCTTACGGAAGATTGTTCAGAACTTGATGTTTTGAGCGATAGTTCGGGTGTCGACTTGTTTCGATTAGCTCATTCATCAAAGTGCAAAACCTTCCATAGTAGGATTCAATGGATTCTCCCGTGTAGATGTGAACTTTTCCCATTCGATTAGCAACTTGTTCTCCATGTCTTGATGACCAATTTCGCTCCATGACAAAGTCGTCTAACACGTTCCCACATATCGAAAGCGGTTCACAACCTGTCTCACCGCACAAAGATGTCTATTGGTAAACCCGGTTGGATAATATGAATTGCCATGTCATCTGCTTCGACTTGTTTCGATCCTCTGCAGGTGTATTGATTCGTATTGAAGACGAGAAGATGATGCGGTGGGAGGTGTTGCATCGAGATTTCCGTGTTCATTAACTTGTCGAGTGGAAGGGTCCATCCCGAATAGATTTAATCATGAGTTTGCCATTAGGTTTGGTCTTGATGTAACGGAGCATTCGACTTGTCCATTGAAGATAACCACCTTTTGCCAACATAGGAGGTCGGTTTTCGGCACCTACTGCATGAATGTCTTGTTGAGTAGCCATTGATGAAGGTATGATATGATAAAGTTGATGTAGGATCGATTCAACGATAAAGGAGTTGTGGTTGATGAAGATTAAGCTCGGTTGAGGTGTTTCCGAAAGTCGTGCTAAAGAAACTCGGTTCTTAAAAATTTACCCAAAATTTGAAATTCACTATAAAAATCAATTCTAAGGTCGTATGAAAATTTGAGTTATGACAATTTTGACGCAAAATTTGACCCGAAAATTTGAATTTAGGCCCAAAATTTGAATTTTGACCAAAATTTTCACAGATTAAACCAAAATTTGAATCTCGTAAAATTGAGCGTTTAGTCTCCTCAAAAATTAATTTTTTTTTATTTTATTTAAAAAAAAAAAAAAACCTTTATCGTAGAAAGAGCTTAGGCGTAGAAACACAAGTTACGAGTAGAAACTTAGGCGTAGGATCTTATCGTGGGATCTTAGGCGTAGGATTCCTTAGGCGAGGATCTTATGCGTGGGTTTAAAGTTCACAGTAGAAAAAGTTAAGCATAAGATTTAGCTTATGCGTAAGAAAAACTTAGGCGTGAGAAAAATGCTTATGCGTGAAGTATTCTACGCGTGAAGTCGAAACTTATGCGTAAGATTGGGTTTTGCCCAAAATCCTTTACACTATCACGGTAAGAGATATCCAAAGTCGAAGTGTTCCACACACTTATCCAAGTGAGGAAGCACCGAGTCACCGTTAGAGCACGAAGATTCTTCACCAAAAGTTACGAGTAGAAAACTATGCGTAGTTGACTTTCTTACAGTAGAACTAGGTTTTGACCTACTCGTAAAAATTTTTCGTGATTCAACCAATTTCTCTTGCACGGATATCCTTAAAACACTCGAATAACCCAAAAATGTTGACCTTTTTCACCCAAAGTGCCTAGAAAAGTTACGAGTAGAAATGACCAATGAACCAAATACTGAGTTTAAAACTTAACCAAAAGCGCGTAAAGCTTGAACTTTTGCAAAAAGCGAAACTTTAACACCAAATAAACCTTAAACCACAAGAATCTTGAATTTTTGAGTGCAAAATTAAAGTTTTAAGCGTGACAAAAACGTATAACGAGAGCCTTTACGCGTAACACCTTCAAACCAAACACAAACACTCCTAAACCATTGTTAGGCGATTGATACCAATTGTAGGACCTTACTTTTATGAACCTTATCACTTTACCAAGCAAACCCAACACGTATACAAGTATACCCACGTGAAACAAACACAAACAAAGCTTAGAAATAAGATGAGAAAGATGGTGACTTGATCTAATATTCGTGTATGTGAGATGATAAGATAAACACAAGATGTTGTATATTCAATAAAGAAAACACACACACACACACACACACACCTCAAATGACCATTTGAGGGTATTTATAGTACAAGCAACTTAAAACCCTAAAGGCTTTGCTTGGGCTTTTCGTGGGTTTGCAATGGGCTTGGGATGCTTAAGCTTATACAAGGCTTAGCATACGCGTAACATTTAACCAATTAGATTAGCCCAGTCCACGAGCCCGTTGACTATTCTATCACGATATCTAACACACATTATAAAGTTCCTATACGTGAATGACCATCACTTCTAATATAACTATTAAGGCTAACAGTGTTTATACTCGATGTATTCAGTGATCTTAATACTTTAGGGTTTTATAATTAAATGAGACTTAAGTGTTTTATAAACAATATCGTAGATTAAGGTTCATTATGTCATTTATTAAAGTTTAGGGTTAAATGTGAAAATAGTTTAAACGTCATAACTCACACATGAAATAACGAATTAATATACTTAGCTTCAAACCTAATCGACTCTCATTTATGTTCTAGGGTTTTCTCATTCTTTTAATATCATATCCACGTGCATTTACTTTATATGTTACGTCTTTTAATGACTCATTACTCTTGTTTATTTACTCAACACGTTCATGTCTTAATCATATGTTACTCATATATATGTTATACGTCAACTTTTATATCCATGCACGTTTATGATTTCATGTGACCCCAAAAGTTACTTATTACTCGAATTAGTTACACATCTACGCACACATGATACACGGTTCACAAACCAATTAAGGTTCGGTTCACACATCACTTAGGGTTTAGGTTTCACATGATCTTTACTCGTTTAATACACGTTCAAAAACTCTTATATGGTTCGGCTTGTATATAGGGTTCGGCTAACATGTTTTAAGCAATACCTTAACTCTCTACATACTTTACATATTCACGTTTACATGTTTATATAAGGTCCGATTCATTTACATATGGTGGTTCGGTTATATATGTAGCTTCGACATACTAATGATCCGATTCACAAAACATATTCAATACATGTTCTCTTTAATAATTATGAGGTTCAAGTCATTATGGTTTGCCTTGTTTGGTTTCGTACGGCTCGACCACAAAAGAAAAACACAAAACTCGACTAAACAAAACATATTACAATATATATACGTAAGGTGTAATAAGAGAAGACGAATAAACACGTTATACCTTAGCTTTGATGAACAAAACTCGCGACACCAAGGTTGTTAGGGTTCGGCCGAATGGAAGAAAAGAAAAGAGAGAGGCAACAAAACTAGGGTTTCAATTTCATGTAAATGTAGTGTATATATAGGTAGTACCAAAAATGTTTCTAGGCTTTGATGAGTTGGGTTTCGGCTTGGGTCCAACCGAACAAACAAAACCCACGCCCTTTGGGCTCTCGGCTCTTGATCCAAACGAAACAAAACAAACGGCCCAAGTTGTTTCCCAATTAACGAAAGACAAGGCCCAACACTATTAGCGAAACGTTTAAATCTTCGTCGTACAAAATCGATCACGTACACACATTCGTTAAGTTTTATTATTCGTAAGTTAAGTTTTAATTTCGTTAAATGATTATAAACGATTTTACGTATTTTATAATTTTCGATTCCAAGGGTATTTTAGTCTTTAATCATGTTTTAGATTTTCGGGTTTTATATATATATATATATATATATATATATATATATATATATATATATATATATATATATATATATATATATATATATATATATATATCAATTTTCTTAATCTCTATATATCAATTTTTTAATTAATTAAATCAATCATTTTTTAATTAAATTTTTACCCAAAATCGATAAAAGGTGTATCTCTTGTTTTCGATAACATCTACGGTCCTAGAAATGTCATTCAATAATGATACGGGTCTATAGATGAAGTTCGAACAAAAGATACATTCTATTTTAAAACGGGGGTTGAAATTCAATCAATGTTCACTCTTAATTGGTGACATTGATTGTGGGGGAGAATCTTTCAATTTATCTCTACATCATTGTTTGATATATGTAATGTGCTTACTTGCTTGTTGCTACATGTTTAAGTCATGATTCTTTATGTTCATTGTGCTAGATGGCTTATCCATGTTACTTCTTATATGGTACTTGTCATTTTCAACATGAATGTTACTTATCCACCGTATCTGTATGCAATTTGCTTTGTACAAGGGCTGATAGAGTCAATAGTACTTATTTACGTGTGATACTAAGATAGGTAGCAACTTGTCTCTATTGTCATAATACAAGGATCAAATGTGTCATTTATTTATACTTGAGAATGGTATGTTCTGACATAGCGACTTGCCTAACTTTGTGCTAGCGATTTGTCTCACATATTTAGGTCTAGCGACATGCCTTGTGTTTTATGTCTTGTTAGCGACTTGTCTCATTTTTGATTAAGTATAAGGACTGAATTTGCAAATTCGTGATTCTTGAGAATTGTACTTAGGGGTAGCGACTTGTCATTAGCATTATTATCTAAAAAATCTCTAAGTATTTCTCTCCCTTCATCGAGACCTTCCTTATAGCGATTTGAAGTGGTAAGATCTCTTTCAAGGTTTGATTTGAATCCTCCATGCCTAACACCTTATCTAATACACCTTTGTTTTAATAGATTTCACCGATTGTCCTACCCTCGACTATCTATCCCATTCTAGGTTAGTGTATGATCGTTGTTGGTGGTGCGCAATATTGGTTAGGTTGTATTTAGGGTATCTTGAATTTGAATTGTTAGTGCATTCGGATGTTTTCATGGTATCCCTTATGCGCTTTTTGTAAAAAGTTTATGTGTTTATTGGGATGATGATTGTTACGCGTTCATGGATATGATTGTGTTGTGGTGTTGTTCAATTGTTATAGTGTTGTTGGTCATGACTGATGTCTCATCTGCTTGTGGGATATGCGTTGGTTAGATATATCAAAATGTGTTCTTGATTAGCGACTTATCAGATAGCAAGTTGTTCTTGGTAGCGAGTTGGCTTATATATTCCTCATGGCGAGTTGTCAATATTTTAAAACGTTCTTGATAGCGACTTATCATCTTGTAGGTTGTTCTTTGTGGAAACAGAATATATTCTTGATGGCGAGTTGTCTTTATTTTAGACATTCTTGGTAGTGACTTATCATTGTATTTTTAAGAGGCGACTTGTCTTTACAAGTTAGCGACTTGCTCAAACATTTTCACAAAGGCGACTTGTTGTCGTTTTTCTTAGTAGCGACTTGTTTTGACAAGTTGTTTAAAGCGACTTGCTATAATACTTTCATGATAGCGACTTGGCTCGGTTTTACTTGTAGCGATTTGTCTTGACAAATTGTTCATAGCGACTGCTATAACATTTTGTTTTAAGCGACTTGGATCTGGTTTCTCTTGTAGCGACTTGGTTTAACAACTTGTCTTAGCGACTTGTTATAACACTTCCATTATAGCGACTTGTCTCATGAAATCCTATTATAGCAATTTTGTTTTAACAATTTTGCTCAAAGCAACTTGTCTCTAGAAAAACTTGTCAAAATGATTTGTTACTCTGAGAATTACTAAAGCATCTCAACCTATTTTTTGAGCATTTCAATCTGATTTTTGTTAATCTGTCATGTATGCTACTCCTTGTGCTTATGTCATGAGGTTGCATTAAAGTTGTTTAGCTAACCATGTCTAACCTAACACGCTCTCGAACACTGTTGTTGTATGTGTGTTTCTACAGAATTTCAATGGCAAACACAACCTCATCCGAGAACCTTGCTACTTCTGCTCCACCCACAGTTCTTACAGACAACAAAATTTTTCCAGAAAATAAATAGGTAGAGATAGGCAAAAGCAACTGCTATTTGGACATGGAAAGAATACAACAAAATCCAATCTTCAAAGTCGCAATTGATATTCTTAAAAACTCTAACTTCTTTAGTGCCTTGACCAAGCAATGCACGATCCCTTCCATTTACCTACAACAATTTTGGAACATCATTACATGGGACAAGATCACAGCCAATTATTCTTGTAAGCTTGATGATAAGGAATTTGAAATCACTTCTGACATTCTCAGTAAGGCCCTAGGAATCACATCATGTGACCCTACCAAACAATCTGTCCCTCCACCTAGTGCGGAAGAACTAATGGACTTTCTAAATGATTTGGGTTATCAAGTTAACGTTACAAGGGCTTCAGATATCCTCACCGGACACATGTATCAACCTTGGAGAGCCATTACTACTATTCTCAACTTATGCTTATCTGGCAAAACCTCAGGGTTCGATAAAGTGAGGACACCTATTCTGCAAATCTTATGGAGTCTCATCAAAGGGGTGAACATTGATGTCTCAGAACGTATTTGGGAAGAATTCTCGTTGTCGATGCACACTTTTATCACCGACAGAACAAATGTTCAGAATCAGACCCAAGGAAGGAAGAAAGTACACAAACTTGTAATTCCTAGCATAAGATTCTCAAGCTTATCATTCAAGACTTGCAACAGACTCATCATTTTAATCCAAGGAGCGAGTCCTCCATAATGCTAGGGATGAATTTGTACTTGGTAACCTCAAATATGTTGCTGAGGTGTTAATAAAGAGATCTTTGGAATGCTAATTCTCGATGCACTTCTCACGATGATATTAAGAAGACCCACTACTTGATTATACAAGAAAAGGGTATCCGGATCCAATGTTGATGACGCTCCCGATCCTCACAACCCAAGTCTACTAAGTCTACTTCAAAGACTAAATCATCCTCTAAAACCTCATATGCCGCCCTTCCCAAGAAGAGACGTGATAGATCTCAATCTCCGACGCTTCATCACGTAGCGAAAAGAGAAAGAATGATGTCGGAAAGGGGAATGTTGAAGGAACCGAGGCTCCAAAGGGTGACATGCGATTGATAGATGAAGATGAGGCTGCTTTGCAACAAGGGATTAAACAAATCCTGGAAAGCCTGAACATGAGACCACCAGTGGGAGGTGTTGTGATAAGAGAACCTGAGCCAGCTCTACAACAAACAACTACAGTCACACAAGATAAAGGCAAAGGGATTGGTTTGGAGCGATGCGCAACAAGCACTCAAATGCTATTGACCATCTCTTCTCTACCTCCAAAATGACTACTCGATTCATACTCAAGAAAGAGATGTTGAATCATCCTCACTCTAATTCAATCAAGTGGAAAAGACATGACAGATACACTGTTGAAACCCCCGCCCAAAGATACTCAATCGAAAGCCGGAGACAAAGACATTTTTCCTCAAGAGGTTCCATGCTTGAAACAGTAATGAAGAAAATGAACTGGCGAAGACCCACAGGATATTCTTGAGCCAAGATCCAAGAGCACAGGCGTCTTGATGAAACAAACATGTCTACGGGATCTCTATCCTCACTTAAGAATCTGGATGCCGATTTCTCATTTGGTGATCAGTTTTTGAATGACAAACCTTCAGACACCGAGACTCATAAGCAAGGTGATAAGAAAGAGGAAGCTGAGTCTATGTACACGGTCATCATCCAGCAAGACACATCAACCATCCCTCCGATGTCTACACCTGTTCTTACAACCGCACATCCACCACCAGAACCTGCTAAAGATCTATCACTTGAACCAGTTGTCACAATTAATGACACGGACACTCCACCGACTCCACCACCTCTAATCTTAACATCTGATCAATTACTCGACAAGGCAGTGAAACGAATTGAAGCTCTTGAGAGGCAACTGCCTAAATCTATCAACGTCCTCGAGCGTCGTGTCTACAAGCTAGAAAACCTTAACTTCGATGAAGGTGTTGCAGACGCCATTGAAGGCGAAGTTAAAGATGCGGTAGAATGGGCAATGCAAGCTCCATTGCTTCAACGGTTTAAAGACTTGCCCATTTAAGATATGAGAGCAGTTCTTTCAGACAAAATGTATGAAGCTAACGAGCATAAGGATGAGGTCCATAAGAAGTTATTTGAGGCTCTTGAAGAATCGATAAAGAGAGGCTAAGAAGAAAAGGAGGACTTTGGTGTTGGAGACGTTACGTAAAGGTCCTAAATCTCCACCTCCTCCAGTCCTCCTCCAACTGGTGGAGTTGGAACTTTGTGTCGGTGGATCTTCCGCACAACCACTACACCTCCACCAAAACCACCAACATCTCCTCCAAAACCTTCAAATCAATCCAGTTCATCCGGTGATCGGGTACTCAAAGAAGTCTGACATGGACCACGGTTGATTCAAGGTTTACACCCACCTTCTCCACTATCCCTAAGACCGGTACTACATGAAGAGTCTTATGTCATGGCGGTCGAATCCGATGATGATGATGCGTCCACAAAACATATCCCTAATCCGTACGAAGATGAGGATTGGTTTGATGCATACGCTTTCGGGTGAGCGCTAAAACCTCTAGAGTTACACCTTCAAAAGACATATCTCAAAGTCGGCTCGCCAAAGAGAGACCTCAAAATCCACGAACCTTCATGGTCCATTCCAGTCGACACGATGATCTCGACAACAATTGGGCATCAACCATCACTACCAACTATGAAGCCCCGGATGAAGACTCTCTTCACATCACTGGAGATATGGGAAGTTGTATAAAGTGGTTTTGTGAAAAGAAGGGAATATCGTCCATCACTCCGAAGGATCTTGAAGGACAAGTGTTTGAAATCATCAAAGTCTTCCACTCAGATGCCAATCAACTTCAATACCATATGGAAGAATGTCATAAGATGCTGAGTGATCCAGTCAGTGAGCAGATCAGCCGTTTCAATTTGAACAAGCCTCTTCCTCTTGGCGGTGAACCAGGAAAATTAACCATCCAATCGTAATTCTTCTTCAACCATGACTGGATTATCTATGTGCTCGAATCAGAGATGAAAACCGGCTTTATCAATTTCTAAGATGAAAGTCGCTACACGCATCCGGGTCTTGGCGATGGTACCGATCAATGCAGGCGCATAAAGAACAATCGATGAAATTGCGCCTCATATGGCATTTCTCATTGGTGGTTCAAGAAGAAGAAATTCTACATTGACAAACATGGTGCTGAAAAGAGACGCAAAGTCGCTCGATCCAAGCTGCGTATTCTAAGTGTGATCAGTGTGGAGATCTTCTCAATCTACGGATATGACTATCTGAAGAAGATTGTTCTTCGAAGAGCAGACTTGAAAGATTATGTGATAGAAGAGAAAGATTTCAAACACTTGATGCCAAATGACTTTGAAGATCTCTATCTTCTGAATCTCCAAGGACATCTTGACCACTTACCTATTCGTGAAAAGAAGGCTCTCTCTACTGCTGTCAATCTTTGGATTAGGGCTTAATCATTCGACAAAGAGTTTGTGATTTTCAACTTGGCATAGAAAGTTACCAGACTCAATTCAATCTTACAAGACCTCAATGGGAAGCCAAAGGACATGAATTTCGCCACGACTATATAGTGATTGACACCCCTAGAGCAGTCCTCTTTACTGACAGATACGGGTCAAGAATGCTGATGCGACTATGCGAGCTATACAAATTCAGTGATGGTACACTCAGAATGGTTGAACAAGAATTGAACTCAAGGGTGAAGGAAATCAAAATTGATCTGAAGCCGTGGAACAAAACAAGATTCCGGTCTGAACTGGATTTTAAGAGGTGTGAAGACTTTGTGGCTGCAATTGGTAGAACACTTAAGACTAGACAGATCTTCCGCAGCCTTGAAAGTTTTTTGGGTGGAAGACTTCGGGAAGGTCATTACAAACTGTTTCAAAGAACTGAATGAAGACATCTTCCTGGAGTAGTTTTTGTTATGTATTAAGATGTATGTGTAATGTGGTGATTATATGATGAACAACTATAACTATGATGTATATAGTAGTGATAGGTTATGGGTTAGAGTTCCCTTTTTATTCTAAGAGGGAACTTAGGAGTGTTACATTTCAGATTATATAAAACCGGACACACTTTTCTCCAACAAATTTTTCGTACATATTTAATCACTTGAGATCCAAAATCTCAAAAGATTTGAAATTTTCGATCGGGGGAGAAAATGTGATATAAATATGTAATCAGATAAAAGGTGACCAATTTGTCTCAAAGTGCATACGGCTCTCTAATATGTGCTAAAATATTTTCGAATCTCGAAGCACATATTGAGTGGGAGCACTTCAAAAAGAAAAATAAAATTTCAAGGTACAAAACAAATTTATTAAAGTTTCAACAAAAACTAACTTGATTGATTTTCTAATCGTTTCAGTATGGCTATATGATTGTGAATGTGCTTCTAAGAACTCTTTCCGCTTCGTGCAAAACAATTTCAAAAATCACATGCACAAGTTGAGGGGGAGCAATTTTTTGAAAACCACATTCTTTCCCATAAAATATCTTTAACAAAGTATGAAAAATACTAACTTTGATCGGGAAAGTGATGTTGATATCTTTTAGAAATTGTCAATCAATGAATCGAATCTTTCATTCTCAAATCGGAAAGTTTCAAGTCCTCTTGCCTCCGTGTGCCAAAACGATTTCAAATACACGATGCACGTGTTGAGGGGGAGCTCTGTTTCTAAAAATATCAAAAACAATTCAGGTACAAAATGCTTTGATAATATATCACAAGTATCTGGATTGATTTTCAAATGGTTTTCAATTGGTTCCAATAGTAGATGAACAATACTAAAAAGACCGACCAAATTTACTTTATGTATGGTGATATAAGGATGGTTAGGTTAGGTATTCGTTCCCACGATCCCGCCAGAGTCAAGGGATCTACCGAGGACAATCCACTAGATAGTATAGAAGTCCTTAGTTATGATGAAAAAGGAGAAAAGTGAGAAATGGAATAGTGCGGATCGAGATAGAGCTAGAACCGGAATAAACCCAACAAGGTTCTAGTTATGAAGTCTCGGTAAGCTTGAAGGGTTGAAGAATAAAAAGAATTAAATGTGAAAAGGGTGAAAAGAAATAGCCCTCCAATAATTCAACCTTAGGGCGAAACCGGGTTCATTCATATACTCTTGGTGGTTACCAAGGTAACATCGGTATTGAAGACAAGACGTCATGGACCCAAGGACGCCTTTTCACTACAACTTCCCAAGCCACTCAAGTTCCTCTTAAAAGGACTTGTTTCATTCTCACGGGAAGCTACATAATCTATCGACTTTCTCTTAGAGTTTGTTGATATTGAAGAAGGAGACCTCTCCCCGGTCTCCGACATAGGAACCAAATATGCACAATTGAGTCTAGAGCCACGAGATCATCAAATAAATCTTATTAGGACATCACAATGAAGACTCTCGTTTCATACAATGTGGAAAGAGAGATTATATTCTTAGAGTCCTACGCATTATCCTTGTGGTATTGCGAACATCCGAGTGATATGCTAACATATTCACGATGAAGATGGAAAGCCTTCTAGAGCCAACATCAAACAAGCTTTTGGTAGGTGGCATGTGAGATCTATCCAATAGATCAACCATTTGACAACCGAATGTAAACAATGGGGCGATTCAAATTTATGAATCAATCTGGTTCAAAGTTATGGATTGACGGATACCTTTGAAAACCGGTCGTTGTGCTTAAAATTCTTTCTCTAGCACATCGATCGTGTATTAATATTTCAAAAATAAAGGTGTTTATGATTGATAATTGATTTTCCTTAAAACCTTCGTTGTATTGCAAAAACACTTTATTAAGCGATGACACGATTGTTTTTCGATCTCTTTTCATCAATCAATGAATCTTAAATTACCGGTTCACTCACTCCGTGTTGTCTTCTTTGAGATGTTCCGCTTGAGAACAAATGCTAGAGCAACATGCGAAACCTCGCAAGGAGGTTCTTGAATTTTACACGATCACAGTGGTACTTGTATTGATCAACGAGGCAACCGGGCGTATACCTCAATTCAACGAAGTGATCAAAGACACTTCGTGCGCTTTATTGCTAATCGTTGTATGCGGTACACCCAACGCTTGCGGTGATCGTAATGGAGAGGTCAATCCATAGCCGCATGCTCACACAACACATTCATCTCTAAAGAAATCATGATAAACGCATCAACGACTCGGATATTCTCACTCCATGCTTCACCACTGACTGCCGCAAATATCATGAATCAACTAAAGCTTCCGCTACTCGATAAGAAGAAATCATGATCCGTAATGTGAGCATGTCGGTCCACCGTCACAACATCATATCGGGGCAACACAACAATGGGTGATCTTTGAGATTTACGTGGTCGATGATCTCGAATAAAGCTCAAGGTCATCATAATGGATCAACTCTATAACCTCCACTTAATGTGCATTATAGTTGGATTATGATAAAATTACCATGAAAGTACAATGTTTGAATATCTTGATGAAGTGAAGTCTACGAGCTCAAAACTGAAGATTAACTAGAATGTTAGGGTGCTAAAATGTAAATCATGGGGTAACCTCTCTTAGGGCGAGATTGTTAGGAATTGGAAATTCTATAGTGAAGCATCGGTCACCCCAAATATAATCTAGCTTAAGTTAGCTCGTAGACATATCGTTTATTACGTTATTTGTTAGTTAGTTATTAGTATAGTTTAGTCTAGTGCAACACCGTGGAGGAAGGACGGATCTTTACCCATTATATGCCTGATCGACAGCCCGAAGGAGGGCGTGTTTCTTTGTATAAATAGCCCTCTCCCTACAAGGGAGAGGATTGGATGTTCATTTGGAATCTAACCTTCCATGTGTTTCTCTCACTAGAATATCCCACTTTCTCTCTCTAAAACCATATATTCATACGCCCATATTTGTGATTGTTTGTGTATATTTGAAATCCAATATGTTACATATGGTGAGTTTTGACGATTTGATAAATCAAGAGGCATTTTGAATAAGATCTTATGTAAGCTATGAGTGAGTTTAAGACTTTCTCATCCTTGAATAAGACTTAGTTGAGTTCTAGAATCTCATGTTTAGCTAGTGTGAAGTGATCTAGTAAACTATTTTGATGTATGGAATCTCGTATTGTCGATGTGTTGTCACGGATCCCACGGTTCCCTCGAGGAGAGATCCGCTCAGGCTAATCCTAGGGATCCGGCATCTGCAGATCGTAACCATCACGTAATCAAGTGCGATTTTGTACCTAGCAATTTTAACTAATAACTATTAATCTAAGCAACGATATAAACATGTCATCACATAAAACATCTCATAGATAATGGTAGAAACAACAATATCCAAGTTAACACAAACAAAAGTGCTAAAACATAATCATTCAAACACAAATCAAGTGTCTCAAGACAATCATAATCCTATAGTCTCTTTCGTCAATCTTTTCTTTTCCTCTTTCCCGACTTTGTGAAGTGACAAGCTAGGTTTTGAATCATACCCCTTAATTGTTTGAATTCCGCGGTCTCGTTTGGAATAGTTGTAAGTTGTTCATAGTAATCAAAGGGTTCCAATTCGATGTTAGCTATGGGGCCGGCATCTTCTTCTTCTTCATCTTCTTCTACTTCACCATCCGAGGAATCCGAGAAAGCTTTAGGTTTTCTTCCATTGACCGTAAACCATTTAGGAGGTTGTTTGGTAAGAGATACCATGACGTGATCGGCAAAGAAATGATCATCGTTGATAGGAGATGGTTGCAATGTACTAACATACTTACAAAGTCGTGTTAGGAGCATACCATATGGGAGTACCATGTTGGAAACTTTGAATACCCCGGCCATTCTCTTCACCATGTAATAGGCGAGATTAAATGGCTTTTGGTGGATAAGACAATAGATCATTTGCACAAGACATGCATTAGGATTATCCTTGTTACCAACTAGGCTAATGACGTTTTCCCTAAGGATTTCTTCCCATTTTCTAAACATGGGGTGCATTTCGAAGAGTTCCATTTGAAAGGGATCACGATGAATGAGCTTCTTGTTTCGGTTGAGACGGGATTGGTCGGCTCTTACTTTGAAAATGGTGTCTCGGACGGTTTCGGGTTGATCAAGAGGAGTATGGTATATTGGGTTGGGATCAAGAGCAAAGGATTGACAAGATATTGCCCAATCTTGAGAATACATACAAATTCCTTCACAAGGTATGCGAAGAATTTGAGCGAATGTGTTGAGCGGTAGAGTGAAGTTTTGTTTTTTGATGATGAAGGCGATTGAGATGCTTTCATCGGTGTTTCGAATGATCCTAATACTTTTGTAAAACTCAAAGATGAAAACCGGACAAATTTGTTCATCTATGTCAAGAAGACAATCAAAGTTGATTGCTGAGAAGACTTGACGAATGTCGGTATTTTCAAGGAAACATTCCTTGACTACACGACCTTCGTGGATAAGTCGTTTTTCGAGTCTTTTGAAGACTTTTCGGTCGGTTTTTGATAATCCATCTTTACGATAGTAATGGGTGAGGTAATGGACGGTATCATGATGGTCTTGTTGAGTGGCTTTAGGCATGGTTGGTCCTAGAAACACAAGTATTCCAATTAGGTAAAATTAGTTGAGATGGGTTTATGGTTTTGATTTGTATTAACAATGATGTGAACACAATGTAATCCTAATTATGTTAAAAGCCCCTTTTAATGATTAATTTTGAAAACCCTAACTGAATTAATTGATTAGAAATTATGAAACCATAAACCCTAGGATGAGGATGATGAATATTAGAAAACGTTAGTGTAATTACTTACAATGGTGTTCTAGAGGAGGATACCTGAGGGTATGGAGTCCAATTAGGATGAAATCAGTACTTGAGTCATTTTTGTGTTATATGAGGGAGGGAAATGATCGGTGATGGTTTTGAATGCGTATAGTCAGTATTCATCCTCACACTTCCCCTGGATCCCTTGTATTTGGGATCCGCTAGTACAACTAGAGGATCCGCCCTATGGACGTAAAAGGGTTGTTTGGCTTTAATTTTGTAGTAGGCTATAAACTAGCTTACTAACAAAATTAGTTTAAAGGTTTCAAATAAAAAGATGTTTTGGCTCGACGTGATTTGATAAGTTTAATTATCTAGGATCCATTTGTGACGACTTGTTAGTTTGATTTAAATCAAGAGGAATACTATTCCCGATGATGAGTAAGTTGGGAAAGTGACGAAGAGAGACTTTTAAGAGACTAGCAGTTTATTAAACAAAACAAGAACAATGATATCAACATAATCATGTAAGCTAGCTAATGAAAAAGTAAACATACCTTTATGCTTCTTGGCTTGTCTTATGAAGACATAATACCAAAAATACTTCATGAGCTCTTAAAGTAATCCTTTGTACTTAGAGTAAGTAGGTTGTGATTACTTTTGGATCCTTTCTCGAAGGTTGACTTCATTATTCTTTGAATAGAAATGAAGGTTTTGAAGAGATCCTAGCATGAAGATTTCTTGAAACAAATATGTTAGAATGATCTATCAATGTCCAACATGAAAGAGAAAAAGAAAATGTTTTGAAATATTTCCTTCTTTGTAGTTTTCAAACATACACGGATCGTATCAAGTTTTTAAAGTACAACATACTCTAAGAAACTTGGTAACGAAGCTCTGATACCAATTGTGGAAAACTAGAAGGGGGGTTGAATAGTTTTACCAATTTAAAAGTTCCTTTTAAATATTTAGATCGACTTATGTCAATCTATTTCGATGTGTATGTTGGACCTTGATAGATATATATATAAACGTGTAATGAAAGATAAAGAGTAATAAGCACATCACCACGATACAAGTATTTATAGTGGTTCGGCTACAAGGACACCTTTCTTGCCTACTCCACCCCTCGAGTCACCTACTCGAGAGTTCGTAATCACTACACGACACCAACTCCTTATGGCGGAGAAACCTTCACAACGCCGCCACTCTTTTTCCCAGACTAGGCTAACCACCGGTTCTTTCATACCAAGGTAAACCACACCTACCACAACGTCAGCCACCCTTTATTAGGTACTAGGCTAAGTACCTAGTTCCATTATAATGGAGGAACTACTA
This sequence comes from Chrysanthemum lavandulifolium, assembly GCA_022545495.1. Taxonomy (NCBI): domain Eukaryota; kingdom Viridiplantae; phylum Streptophyta; class Magnoliopsida; order Asterales; family Asteraceae; genus Chrysanthemum; species Chrysanthemum lavandulifolium. The sequence continues at coordinate 186,541,222 of CM040242.1, forward strand.
CCAACACAACACAACACCTAATCCCAAAGGAGACCCACTCCTTATTACAGCACCATCAAGGATATCACCATCCTTGGAAAAAAACTAATACCATATGTATAACGATGCACCTCATCGATTATACGACCTTGGCATTCTTCACTAATGCCACTTGATTTGATTCTTAGGCATTCTTCACCAATGCCTTTAACACAACGCTTGGCACCTTTCACTAATGCCTTCATCTTGACACCTTTAGCTGTAACATATTGGATTTCACAAACACATCATACCAAATACATAAGAGGCGCATATAAGGTTTTAGAGAGAGAAAGTTTTAGAGAGAAAGGGAAGAGAGTTGGGAACTATGTGAAACAAATAAAAATGGTATTGAAGCTCAACCCCACCTTGGGAGGTAGAGGGTATTTATAGTATTCTTACAAGACTCGCCTCCTACGGGTGTGGATCGTGCATACATTGGGTAAAGACCCGTCCTCCTCCACGGTGTTACTTAACTAAATACTAACTAATATTAAATGACTATGACTACGAGCTTTCTAACGATTACATATACTTGAGTTGACCGATACTTTAATGATCGAATTTTCTAATTCCTAACAATCTCCCTAAGGAGGTCACCTCAATTTATAATGAATACAAATGATATTACATTAGATTGTTCTGGATTCTTGATTGTTATTTGCTCAAGAGCTCGTAGTCTTTGATTCTTCATGTTCCGCATGTTTGGATAATTCAAGTGGAGGTCTTTAATCGATCCACGTGATGATGAGTTTTGAGCCGCCTTTGAGATCAACAACTTGCATAAATCTCGACTCTTCCATTGTGGTGTTGACATTATGTGACGTTGTGACAAAGGGACCCACATGCTCACATTCCGGATCATGAATTCTTTTCATCGAGTAGTGGAAGCTTTAGTTGATTCATGATATTTGCAAGAACAGAAGCGTAAGCATGGAGTAAGAATATCGAGTCATTGATGCACTAATCATGATTTCTTTTGAAATGAATGTGTTGTGTGAGCATGCGGCTATGGATTGACCTTCCATTCGATCACCAGAAGTCTTGGTGTACCGCATACAACGCTAGCAATAAAATGCACGAAAGTGTCTTTGATCACTTTCCTTGAATCGAGGTACACGCCCATGGTTCCTCGCTGATCAAGACAAGTATCGCCTGTGATCGTATAGTTCAAGAATCTCCTTGATGTGGTTTCGCAATGCTCTAGTTGTTCTCATACCGAAACGCCTCAAAGAAGACAACACGGAGGAGTGAACCAAATGAATTTGAGATTCATCGATCGATGAAAAGAGATTTGAAAACAATCGTGCATTGCTCAAAATAAAGTGTTTTTGCAATACAACGAAGGTTTTAAAGAAAATCATTTATCAATCATAAACACCTTTTATTTTGAAATATTAATACACAACGATGTGCTAGAGAAAAGAATTTTAAGCACAAAGACCGGTTTTCAAAGGTATCCGTCAATCCATAACTCGAACTAGGATTGATTCATAAATTTGAATCACTCCATTGTTTCGCTCGCTTGTCACATGGTTGATCTATTGATAGATCTCACATGCCACCTACCAAGAGCTTGTTTGATGTTGGCTCTAGAAGGCTTTCCATCTTCATTGTGAATATGTTTGCATATCACTCGGATGTTCGGCAATACCACAAGGATAATGCGAGGACTCTAAAAGTATATTCTCTCTTTCCACATTGTGTGAAACAGAGTCTTCATTGATTGTGTCCTTAATGAGATTTATTGATGATCTCGTGGCTCTAGACTCAATTGTGCACATTTGGTTCCTATGTCGAGACTAGGGAGAGGTCTCCTTCTTCAATATCAACCGCCTCTAAGAGAAAGTCGATCATGGGGAGGAGTGAATAGAATACATTGGATGATAATCACTTGGTTAATCAAGAATGGCATCTCGATGCAATTCTTGAGGGGAGAAGAAGTGTGAATTTTTGCATGGTTGACCGATATTTGAGAATATATGGTCAAACGGCTCCAACCCATGTAAGAACCGAGATTCTTCTTAGCGGATCATCTTCACATGTAGTTTCTTCTAAGAGCCGTTGGTTGACATCTTCACACGGGCTGATATGATTAAATGACAAAGTGCTTCTAGTTGCTGGGCTAATTTCTTTGATGAACATCTTTCTGTTCTTGTTTGATTGCGAGGGATTTTAATTAAAGGGATTTGCTATTTACATGTTAACGGGAATGCCTTTGGTGTGAAGAAGATGTTAACTGTCTATTTCCCCATTCGGACAATCTTGAAGAAGGTCGAGTCTTCAGTCTGATCTACATTTTCTGCTACAAGTTAGAAGACTTAAGACGAATTGCATTTATTTATCTAAATACTTCTTCTTAATTCGGGCTGAGAAGAACACTTGAAAATCTTCATCAGTTTAGGGGAGAGCACTAATTGGGGGAGATTGAAAAGCCAAATTTAATCCACAATTAGACTTGCTCATATTCTTTAGCAATGATTCATTGTTTGATTTTTTTGATGACTCTCCTCCAAAGCCTAATGCTTCACTTATTAAGGATAACTGGGATTCATTGTTTGGGATTCTTTGTTTTTCAAAGATATGTTTGATGAGTACTTCCAACCTCCGACGAATGTTGATCATCCAGCTTCTGAAGCTCATGCTCCGGTTTCTACCGACTCAACTGGCTCACCATATAAGAAGTACTTCTCGCATTCTCAAGAAACCCTATCTCCGCCATTTCACAAGGCGTTGATAATGACTATCATGATATTGTAGTTGCACTCATCGAATAATGATCCGCTTTGGTATTCCTTTGCCAAATCTTCACGGATTATTGTTCATGAATAATGATCCGCTTTTGGTATTCCTTTGCCAAATCTTCACGGATTATTGTTCCTCCATTATGCACGCTTATAAATCAACCACATGAACATTAAGGAAAATGTCTACCTCATTCGCTAGAAGACAATTTTAGTAAATCTTCCAGATCAGCTTCTACATGTATACCTTGAGGAAGAATGCATTGTTGTTGAGGAATCATTTGCTCCGGTTTATTCAGTGGGTTAATTTTCATCCGATTGTATGTTTATTCAAGTGTTGGACATTTGACACAAGTTGATTACTTCAAAGTTACTCTTTTAAAACAGATTTGAGATTGAAGTTGACATTCACAAAGGCGTGTTCTTATTTGATAACTTGCTCGGCTTAAGAATTTGAGTTGAAGTCTTGGGTTATCTAGTTACCGCAATGAAAGTGATGGTTGAAGACCAGTTAACTATCACTATTAGGAGTTACTTTGTTTTACTCAATCACACGATATGACGGTGTGGATAATCGCAAGAGGTGTTAATGTCTCATACTTCGCTTGAGTAGTGAGTACTTAGAGATTTGCTTGAAGCATAAATTTCGACACCATTTTTCCATTATTAAGTGCAAGTTTAAGATACAAATGCGGAATTTGACTTCGCCAAGTTTGGTATATCGTATTCTTCTTCAAGGGTCATTTCAAATTTTCTACATATGGGTTGATAAAGATAGTCGAGAGAGTTTCGCTGCGCTTGATTCTCATAGGATTCATTTAGGCTATTTGAGTTCTTCTCACAAGATTTCGAAGTTTTGGGTATATTATGTTTTGTCAACTGAGGTATCAAAACCAAAGAAGGGGAAGGAGACATATATCTAAAAGCACAACGAGTACACATGATGAACTTAACACTTCTACCGATTGAAGTTATCCCGGAAAGATAATGGTCATAACCGTAGAGAAACTCGTGTTTAACTCAGAGCCTTTGGTGTATTATTCCAACTAATTGGGGAAATGGTCTCGGAGACTTTGGTATTTGTTACCTCGCCTTTTAGTAGGAAGAAATATGAGAAGAATATTTGGAGCGTGAGATGATATTGCTTATCGACATCTTCAATATGATTATGATAAAGTGCTTTAGTTTCGCTTCATGTACACTATGTAATGATGATTTCGATGAGATCGCAACCATCGGGGAGAGATTTGTGTACATCGGGACACACAACATGATCACTTGATTGAGCTTATTATGTTATTCCGGAGTTGATATGCAGAGATTATCGCGATTCAACATGTTACTTGGATGTCATAGTCTCGACTCGTTGGGTACTGTGTACATTATGGGTTGATTGGTTATATGAAAGATATTTGGAATGCACTTGGTAAAATGAAGATGTTGACGTATTGTTCCTCGAATTGACAAATGGTCATTCTCGAAGAGTAATGTGTACATCGGGACGCATAACAGTTCATGTGATCGGACTTCATCGCTATTTCGATTTGATAACCACCGAGATGATCAATGTTTCAACTTGTTACTTTGGTGTTCTCATGTTCTTCGGGTGTTGAGCTTCATTCAATGAGAACGTTTTTGTTCATTTCTACTTCTTGGGAAATGGTCTTTGTTCTTAGTTTGTCGGTTGGGGGGGAAGCTACCAAAGTCTCAATTTCGTAAGGCTCAAGTTCGACGACGATTCAAGAGCCTCAAAGCTTTGGTGGTGAAACTTTAAGAGATGATGACTTTATCTTCTACAAAATGTCGAACGATTTCCTTATCTCGGTACTCAGATCATCATCTTCTTAAACTATTTCTCTACCTTGTATATATTTATCGATAAATAAAATTCAAAAATACAAAACCAAGAAACAAAATACAAAAATATAAAACCAACAAAAGAAAATAGAAAATATAAAATCATCAAAATCCATAAAATCGTAAAATCTAAAATACCAAAATATGTTTTCTCAAGACATGTCTTCGGTATCGATAACATCTACGGTCTTAGAAATGTCATTCAATAATGGCACGGGACTTTAGATGAAGTTCGAGCAGGAGGTGTAAATATTATTTTTCAAAACATGTCACAAATCAAATGGCTTACGCTTATTTCGATCAGAACTCGGCTTCAAAAAATGGCTTACGCTTATTTCGATCAGAACCCGGCTTCAAATGATGGCTTGCGCTATTTCCAGATCGTGACCAGTGTTAAACTATGGCTTGCTATTATTTCGATAGCAACCTGCTTTTTAAAGAAGGAAAGTGCTACGCTTAAACTATTTTCAAAATATTTCGCACTTATCCTAAAACAAAACAAGGAAAGTATGTCAAGGATCTGTTGTTCCACACAAATGTTTTTCCGCCTAAAATTCTTCGAAAAATATTTGTGTTTTCAAAATGGTGGTAAATGAGTTGCTTTAAAACAATCGATTAAGAGTTTTGTAAATTGAAAACTCAATCAATGACTTCAGCTTTTAAACTTTTCATAAAATGAGTCATGGATTGAGGGGATAATGTTTTTCAAATCTACATCATCTAACGATCTTTCTTAATTATCCTAATATGCTTAATTAAAAATGATGTTAACCTATGTTGAAGGACTAGGTGCCTAGGATATGATTGCTAGGATTAGATGATTAGAGTTTGATAAACACATTGTTCCCATACCTTAATGATATGATTGATATGTTGCATTGACTTTTATTAGTCGATTGTTGTTTGGGTGATGTCGACCACCATATATTTGTATGTGTGTTCACTAACGATGCAGTATATTGGTATAAAAGAATGTTCCCGATCCGGATCCCACAATTGAAGATGATCGATGCCGAAAGGAAAGGGTAACTATATCTTGGGTTGACAAATGAAGAAACGGAGCTTAATTGACTTCTATGGAGAGTTGGCATAAATGCAACGTAAGAGGTCTCACCGCATCAAGATATGGTTTTCTTCTAAGTGATTGAAGAAACGGAGCTTAATTTGACCTCGCTTGGCATTCAAAATGCAACGTGAAGAAGTCTCACCGCATCTCGCAGATGGTTTTCTTCCAAACCCTACAACAACAACAACAAAAGCTCTCAACCACCTAACTAATCTTTGTGCAGATACCATTTTTAAACAATTTTGAGTAAATTGAATTAAATTGTTTTGAAAATGGAAAATGTTGTTTTGAAAATAAATTGAACTAAATTTTGAAAATCACCGACTTCTTTTATCAAAACCTAATTCACTCAATTATTGATCATCATGGATCGAGGGGAGAGTGATTTAAAATAAAATATTTTCGCATTTATATTTCTTCACAAAAGTTCCGCTTTGTACAATATAAGTGGTGATCTAAAGATTTAATGTTATGTCATGGTATGATTTTTCTTTAGAATCAAGGTCTTTCAAAATGAAATTTTTTCTCGTTTTGTTTGATTGTGAAATTGTTTTATTTTACTAAAAGATCTCTTAAAACTATCATACCGACACTAACAATCTTTAATGTCTTAAATTGGTCCTTATCTCGTCATTTTTCAAAAATTAAATCTTGCCACGCCTTTCCCCAAACTCTTTAAATGATTTAAATTAGATGGGATCACAAATCTCAAATGGTTTGATATTTTTGATCATGGGAGAGATCGTGATTTAAATCTCAAACTGCTTTTAATGGAATTGGTTTTAGTCCTTCAAAGGCACTCCCGCCTCCATGTGCCAAACGATTTCAAATATACAATGCACATGTTGAGGAGGAGCATTTATCCTAAAACAAGATGAGTATTTAAACAAGGCACATATTCTCCCATGTTTTCTAAACCTTATTAAATCATTTAGGATCAAAAATCTCAAAGGGTTTGATATTTTGATCGGGGAGAATTTGTGATTTAATAATGAAATTTGATAAAAGGTGATCGCTTGATTTAATTGTGCACGTCACTATATGTGCTAAACGCTCAATCTTGATGCACATATCGAGGGGATCAAATAAACCACGAGGTACGAAAGCTTTTAAAGTGATTTATAAAGCACCTTGATTGAGTTTTCAAATGGTTTTCTTAATGGCTCTTGTGATTGTGGTTGTGCTTCAAAAGAACTCTTGCCTCTATGTGTTAAAATGATTTCTCTTATCCTATGCACATATTGAGGGGGAGAATTTACCAAGAAAATCAAATGGCTTTTTCGTATGAAAATTGTGATCGAAGAAAATATTTCTAAATCATACGCACATGTTGAGGGGGAGGTTTTCTAAATGATCAAAACTATTAGGGTACAAAATGCTTTGATCTCGTATCACAAGTACCTTGATTGTTTTTCCAAATGATTTTTCAATTGGTTTCAAGGAAGAATGAACTATACCAAAAAGACCGACCATTTTATTTTATGTATGGAGTTATAAGGATGGTTAGGTTAGGTATTTGTTCCCACGATCCGCCGAAACCGGAGGGATCTACCCAGGACAATCCACTAGATAGTGTAGAGTCCTTAGGTATATTGAAAAAGGAGAAAAGTGAGATATGGGAAGAGTGCGGATCGAGACAGAGCTAGTATCGAATAAACCCAACAAGGTTCTAGTTATGAAGTCTCGGTAAGCATCAAGGGTTGAAGAATGAAAAGAAATTGAATGTGAAAAGGGTGAAAAGAAATAGCCCTCCAATAATTCAACCCTAGGGCGTACACCGGTTCAATACATATGCTACTAGTGTTTACTAAGGTAACACCGGTATTGAAGACAAGACGTCATGGACCCAAAGGACGACTCGCACTAAACTTCCCAAACTACTCAAGTTCCTCTTAAAAGGGCTTGTTTCATTCTCACGGGAACCGACATAATCTATCGACTTTCTCTTAGAGATTGTTGATATTGAAGAAGGAGACCTCTCCTAGTCTCCCAAGACAGAACCAAATACGCACAATTGAGTCTAGAGCCAAGAGATCATCCACAATATCTCGTTAGGACACTAAATTCATGAAGACTTGTTGTTTCACACAATGTGGAAAGTAAGTATATATTAAGAGTCCCACGATTATCCTTGTGGTATTGCCGTAACAACCGAGTGGTATGTAAAAGTATTCACGATGAAGATGGAAATCCTTCTAGAGCCAACATCAAACAAGCTCTTGATGGTGACATGTGAGATCTTCTCGTAAGATCAAGCTTGTGACAACCGGATAGAAACGATGGGGAGATTCATTCTTGAATCAACCTTGGTCCAGAATGGAATTGACGAATACTTTTGGAAAAATCGTTCGATGTGCAAACCTTCTTTTCTCTAGCACGTCGAATGTGTATTCATTTCAAATTCAAAAGTATATCCGATTGAAAATACTTTAGAAAACCGCTCGATGTGCGAATCTCTTCTTTTCGCTAGCACGTCGAATGTGTACTCATTCTCTAATACAAAAGTATTTTGATTGAAAATTGATCTTTCTCATAAAACCTTCGTCGATTGCAAAACTCTTCATTCAAGCAATACGCGATTGTTTTTCAAATCATTTTTCATCAATCGGTGAATCTCAATTTGTCGTTCACTCACTCCGTGTTGTCTTCTTTGAGATGTTCCGGTTTGAGAACAAATAAGAACAAATACGAAACCTCGTCAAGGAGATTCTTAGAATCCTACCGATCACAGCAAGATTTGTAATCGATCAACGGGGAACCGTGGGTCGTGTACTCAATTCAACGAAGTGATCAAAGACACTTTCGTGTGTTTATATGCTAATCGTTGTTTGCGTACATTTGGATGGTTGCACCGATCGTAATTGAGCGGTCAATCCAAAGCCGCATGCTCACAAAGATCCACACTTAAATTGAAGAAATTATGACCGGTGCATATCTACGTAACCCGGCTCGATATTTCTATACTATGCTTCGCTACCGCAAATATCATGAACCAAGAAGGCTTCCGCTACTGATGGAAAGATGTCATGATTCAAAAGTGTGAGCATGTCGGTCCGAAAGTCACAACTTCACATGATGGCAACACAATAAAGGGTGATCCAGATTTATCGTGGTCGATGATCTTAATTAAAGCTCAAGATCATCAAAGATGTGGATCAAGATAAAGGCCTCCACTTAAAGTACAAAGTTATCGGACTTTAAAGAATCATCGCTAAAGCACAAAGATGCGTATGTTGAAGAATTAAATGTCTACGAGCTCAAGACTAAAGATTAAATAGAATGCTAGGATTCAAATGTAAACGTGGGGCACCTCCTTAGGGGAGATTGTTAGGAATTATAAAATTACATAGTGAAGAGTCGGTCACCCCAAATATTATCTAGCATAAGTTAGCTCGTAGACTTGTCGTTATTTACATTACTTAGTAGTTTATTAGTTAGTTTATAGCGTAGTTTAGTTTAGTGCAACACCGTGGAGGAAGGACGGGTCTTTACCCACTGTATGCCTGATCCACAGTCCGTTAGGAGGACGTTTAGTTTGTAACTATAAATACCTTCTACCTCCCAAGGTAGAGGGTTGGACCTTTCATTCATCTTAATCTAACCTTTTATGTTTTCTTTCACTTTCTCTCTCTAGAAAGGATCCCACTTTCTCTCTCTAAACTATACATAATTCGAACCATATATTGTTATGTGATGTGTTTGTGAAATCCAATATCTAACGATTTCAAGAACTTCTAGAATGCCTAATTACAATATGCCCTAAAACCTTAGGTGAGCAAGTCAATCCCTTGATACCGTGTTCTATGCCTAATTATAATTCAATTGAAATCATTCTCCCCCTCAATCAATGACATAGGTTGTTGATTGAGAGATTGATATTTTGACAAGTAAGTCCAGATGATTATCAAAAAATAGAGTCTGAGTTATTTTTCAAAGCAGTTAGTTTTCAGCAGATAAATGTTTATAGAATCAGAGCATGGAATTTTGGATGATAAGAAGGCTTTTGATGAACGTTCAAACACATTCTCAAATCTTGAAAAACATGAAAAAGCATGGCTCTGTTCTTTCTTTGAAAAGCGGGTTATCGCTGAATCGACAATAAATCATTGTTTTCTCTTTCTCCCATATATATATATATATATATATATATATATATATATATATATATATATATATATATATATATATATATATATATATATATATATATATATATATATATATATATATATATATTTTAAGAATTCAACAACATCTAAAGTCCCGTGTCATTCTTTGAATGACAGCACAAAGACCGTAGATATTATCGAACCGAGAAAAACATAACAAATTGACAATAATTTTTTGAAGAATTTTCGAATTTTTCAAATTCTTATGGATTTTGAAGGTTTTATATTTTTCTATTTGATTTTTTGAGGATTTTATAATTTTGTATTTTGTTTTTCGAATAGATATATACAAGAGATAGATGAGCATAGACCTTTACTCCTCGCCTTCCTCCTCAAGACGCTTGAGTGTTTCGGTTGAAGGCTTTTCAAGCCTAGTCGTGGAAGTATGAACTCAAAAGTTCTCTTGGAAGAGCTTTGGTGAAGATGTCGCTAACCGATATTCGCACTCACAAAATAGAGTTCCACCACACCTTTTCCACTTGTTCCCCGATGAAATGGTGTCGAATGTCGATGTGTTTTGCTCTTGAGTGTTGTACGTTGTTGCATGAGAGAGCAATAACACTTTTATTATCACAAGACAGAGGGATTTTGTTGAATTCAAAGCAATATTCGATAATTGAGATCTCATCCATAAGATTTGAGCGCAACAAGATGACATGGCTATGTATTCACCTCAGAGGAAATAGAAGTACTCATTTGCTTCTTTGAAGACCACCACAAGCTTATCACCCAAGAACCGAGCACCTCCGACGTACTCGACATGTATCTTGACAACTCGCATGATCAAGATCGCGATAGGCCGTTAGTGACATACCGTGTCCTTCTGGTACCATAGTCCCATATTGATGGTTCCTTGAGATACCGAAGACCCGCTTAATCGCTTCAAGGTGCCTTTTAGTAGGCTTAGCTCGGTATCTAGCACACATGCAAACAAATAACAAGATGTCTCGTCTACTAGCCGTGAGGTACATCGTGATCCAATCATACTATGATATTTCGCTTTGGTCTACCATGATCCCGAGTGGTCCTCATCTAGTTTGGTTCGATCAATCATGGAGTGTCAACAGGTCACTTGAATCAAATCCAAATTTCTTTAAGATTTCATTGCATATTTAGATTGATTTATGAAGATGCCTCCGGACTTTGTGAAATTTGTAATCCCAAGAAAATGACATTTGTCCCGCTCATTGACATTTGAAATTTTGAACTCATTTCATTTGAAAACGATCACATTCCATTGGGTCGGTCGAGGCAAAATAATATCATCAACATAAATTTGAACGTGAATTAAGTGTTTGCTCGACTTTCTCGGTGAACAAAGTAGGATCAATCGCTCCTTTGTCAATCCAGATAGAAGAAACTTTGACAAAGATATCATACCATGCTCTAGAGCTTGCTTCAAACCATATAGGGCTTGTTTCAAGCGATAAACATGAGTAGGATGCTCAATTCACAAACCCTCTCGTCGGTCGACGAAACCACTTCTTTCGGATCTCCATTAAGAAATGCGGTTTTCACGTCCATCCGATAAACAACCATGTTCTTGCTAGCAAGATTTGCCAAGAAGATTCTCGATCGCCTCGACACGAGCAACTGAGCAAAGATTCCTTAAAGTCTATACCTTCTTCTTGACGATAACCTTTAACTACTAACCTAGCCTTATTTTTCAAAACATCACCATGCTCATCAAGCTTCACTTTGAAGATCCACTTAAGAGCAATGATCATAGCACAACTGAGTCGGTACTAATTCCCATACATCTAATCGATCAAACTCATGAATTTCATCTTGCATGGCATTGAACCATTGCCTTCATTCATAGCGCTTTTAACATCTTTAGGTTCGATCTTTGAGAGTACAGAGTTAAAGAAGCACCATAAGGCATCGTAGTAAGCTATTTACGTTAGTGGATACCGGACGAGAAGGATTTCCAATGATGTTGTCTAATGGATGATCGTGAGTCCATTTTCCGAGGTGTTCATGTGGTAGTTGTTGAGGGACCAAGTAGCAGAGTCGATGTCTCCTCAAGAAGATGGTTCGATGAAGATTCAGAGCAAATATGTTTTCAAATGGAGCATCTTCGTGAGTAGCAAAGGATTAACTTCATCATTGATGCCAAAACATTTCCATGATGTACATTTGAAGAATGATGATTTGTTGATGAGATCAAGGATCAAGCAGCAGCGCTTCTTGACTTAAAGATATTGAGACCGAGGATTGACTTCATTCACGTGAATATGAGCAGCTCTGTTGTAGGAATCGACACCTCATTAGTACTTGGATCACAAAGTTCATCAAACATAGGATCAAACAATTTCTTTAAATTATCTTCGATGGAGGTACATATGGAGTTTCTTGAGAAGAGTTTGGAACAAGGGATGAACCAATGGGACTCATATGAAGTGCGGGTCTTGAATCGGATTGTCCAGAGCCATTTGACCGGTCGGCTCATCAAACGTAACGTGAATTGTTTCCATGATATTTCGGGTTCTTTTGTCAGATTCGTATCCCTTTTGTTTGGAGCATACCCTACAAATACTCCAATGTCTCGCTTTAGCTCTAAGTTTGCCTAAGTCTTGTCCCTCATTAGTTGGATAACACAATGCACCAAACACACGAAGGAAAGAGATTAGGTTTTCATGTGGACAAGTTCATATGGATTTTTCCATGAACAAAGTGTGAATCGTGAACGATTTTGTGTGTAGCATGCAAGGGCAATAGCTTCACCCGAGAGAAACATTGAACCTTTGAGTAAATCAAGATTGTTCTAGCGGCTTCTACAAGAGTTCGATTTCGCCTTTCAACTACACCGCTCGCTGAGGAGTTCGTGGAACACTTCTTTGATGGTCGATTCCAACGCTTTCATAAAATTCACCGAGTTGTTTGTTGACAAACTCGCCCATTGTCTGCTCGGATTATTCTCGACTGCTTTGTTAAATCGAACTCGCACTGCTTGATGAGTTTGATGATGATATCGAGTTTCATCCTTTGTCCTTAAGAACTTGACCTGTGTGAATCTAGAGTAATCATCAACCACAACTAACACATATTTCTTCCCAAAGATATTCTCGCACTCTCATTGGTCCACATAAATCCATATGAATTGTATGAAGAACTTCGTGATGAGTTAGTAGGTTTGGGTTTATGGGCATACTTTTGCTTTTTCCCAATTGACATGTCGAACAAAGATGATCATTTTCATACTTGAGTCTAGGTAAACCTACAACTAAGTCCTTTCCGTGAGATCATTGATGGTGTCAAGTTCAAGTGATTGAGACGACGATGCCATAACCATGACTTTGTTTTAGAAGCCTTTGACAAAGAAGCAAATTGAGAAGACTTCATCATATCTTCGATAGAGATGGTGTATAGATTTGAACCACGTGAACCTCTTAAAAGTTCCTTACCATCAAGTTCTCTAACGAAGGTGTATGTTTTTCAAGGCTACTTCTAGATCGTAATCGCAGAATTGACCAACAGAGAACAAGTTATGTCCAAGACCTTCTACATAGTAAACCCCGAGATAACACTTTTGCCAACAACATAGTCTCCATAACCCATGATTGCACCGAAATGATCATTCCCGAATCTAATCGTCTCCGATGAATTTGCTCACGGTTCATGAGCCGTGACCGGTCGCCAATATATGCTTGGAACAACTCGAGTCCGTGTACCACGTAACGATTTGAACGATCCGCAGCTGAACACGCATAAGAATGGATAATCGATAATTGGGATCCCCATGCAAGAATGGGTTCCATTTGGTTAGTAACAATGGTTGAACACCCACATCGTAAATAGAAGCATTCATATCGTAAATTAAGGCAATGGAATCATTATGAATAGATGTAGTACTAGAGTCTCAGATAGCCCTATTCAAAGTGTGCTCACTTCTTAAGGAATAGTTCTACCAAGAGGCATCCATTTTCTAGTGGGCATTGTCTCGATTATTCTTATGACCAATGTGTATCCAATGATAGCCTATCTTACTAAATGTTCTTCCCGGTTTCCACTGCTTTCTAACTTTCTTTCATTTTTGCCTTTTAGCCTTCTTAGCATGATTTTTAGCATTAAAAATATTAACCGGACAATTAACATCATTAGGCAAAACATTAACACCACATTCATGATTAGAAACAGACCAAGCAGACATCAATACAAGGTTTGCAAATAGTATCGAATTCGAATTAATTACAAGACGCCTATGGCTAATACTAGAATCAACACGATTCGCTTTATTCGGCTCAAACTTAAAGTTCCTAGGTAGGTCTTCTACTTTCTTCCAATGCACATTCTTAGCTTGCAGGTCGTGTCCTTCCTTGTATTGTCTTGAGACTTTGACCGCTTGCTTTAATGTCACCGATTACTCCCCGTCGAGGGAATGGGAACATTAGTTGGTTTGGCTACTATTTGCTTCACTGCTTAGATGCGCCGATCCGAGCTACATGCAGCACACTAAGATTAACTTTTTAACACTTGAATAGCAGGATTTGAACACCTAGAGGGCACACTCGAGTTCAAATTCTTAGCACTAACCGATTTGAAATCGAACTACTTGAAGGCACATTAGGTTCATATTCATAACATTTGGCATTGAATGACTTGCATGCTTGGCACTAGGCATAGAACACGGAATCAAGGGATTGACTTGCTCACCTAAGGTTTTAGGGCATATTGTAATTAGGCATTCTAGAAGTTCTTGAGATCGTTTGGCATATAAGCATGCATGGCCAATTGCATTATCATCCGGTTTCTCTAACTTATCCACTTCTACAATCTCACTGGAGACATTCTAAGTCATCTTAAGGTATGAGAAATATGTTTGAATAGCAAGTTTGTTATTCCTAAGATGAGGAGGAACATATTTCATGCATAAAGCATATTTATTACGACATGTACCTTTGATACACCATTCTCCCATTGGTCATTGGCATCTTCCCTTTTACCGACTCTTTAGATTCTCAATTTCTTTTGTAACAAGGCTACTGCTTCGTTATTTTTGTTACGAGTGACCTTTATAGATTCAAATAATTCATTGAAATGACGTTTAACCTTTTCATTTTCTTCAAGAAAACCTCATTTTCCTTTTGTAAAGCATTTACTAAGTTTTGAAGATGAAAGTTTTGAGAATTCGAGAATCTAAAGGAGGAGGCATTTGGGGACCAATCACATTGTTCGCTTGACCCTTTAATTGAGAGATTTGGGCTTTCAACTTTTTGATCGTGTTGCGATGAGCTTGAATCTGCTCATCACGCTTGTTAATTTGAAAACTGCATCAAACTCGAGCATCCGAGGATGTCTTGATATTTGAAGTTTTGACATCTTCTTTAAGATGTTGATATTTTAGTTGTAAATTAAAATGCTCAACTTCTAGTTTAGAAAAATGTTTAACCAAATTGTCGTGATCATCCGCTCAATCTTCTCATTTAGTTCGTAATTAGATTTTTCAAGCTCAATGACACGATACATCATGGGAGACTTTCAAAGCAATGTATGCTCATGGAATCGAGAAGCGAAATAGAACAGCTTAGTAGCAGTAGAACACATCTTGAGCAATACATTCGTAAATCGTGTTCTCATTTAGTGTATGCAAGTTCTTCCTCTCAATCTCACTATATTTTAGTGCTCGCTCATAGTCACTAACCTCAAATATCATTGCATCAAATTCCTTTTCCATTCCCTTAATATCAAGATTCATCCCTTTTAAGACTCTCAAAGTGATCTTTTAGAAGTTTAAAGAAAGGCATGACCTCGCTAAATAACATTCTTTCATTTGCTCAAACCCCTTTCTCCTTCGCTTATACCAATGGTGTGATCCTTTTCTTACAAGTTTTCTCAAAATCAACAAATAGTTGAAAGATAACATATTGGCTAATTAAGGTCTTGCTTTTAGTGGCAATTGTTCTAGGAACAAGATGCATTGGTGTATTAGAGGATACACATTCGCTCTAGGCATTTTCCAAAGGGAGGGTTTGTTTCAACAATATTTTCAACTTTCCGCTTATCTAAATCCATTTTCCGTAAAACTTGTTCGGAGTCAACAATGTCCGAGGCTTAAACATGTTCAAGGAAATCCAGCTTTTCCTTCTTGTAATCATGGGGTGTGATCTTTATTTTCTTCTCTTTACATTTAGGATCATCTAATTTCTTGTTCATCTTTTCCCTAGTGACTTCATCTAATTTCTTATCTTCCTCAAAGGCACTCAACGCAACTAGGTTTCGCTCTAGGTTTAAGGATTTCATTGCCATCATAAAACCTTATGAGCATTTCTAGCCCTTTTAATGACCTCTCGATTTGGTTCCTCAACAAGGGGAATGCTATGCTTATCGCTAAGACTCTATGCTTAGTGATCATGTGGCAATCGAATGGTGTTCCTTGTATGTACAACTTGTTTTCAAGTTTGTTTTTCAAAGTTTTCGATTAGAAAAATCTTCAAGAGTTTTGATTCCTTTGCATTAAATTCTTGCTTAAGCATTTTCACATTTTCTTGAAGTTCTTGTTTTTGCTTAGCGCTTTTAGAAAGCTTTTCTTGCAAGGAATTTAACTCTTGTTTTAATACTTCTTCTCGAAAATTACCTTTTCTAATGATTGTACGCACTTGGTCATCCATTTCCCCGCTCACGAGTGGTCAACTCAAATTTTGCACGTTGTTCATAAATAGCAACACGCCTTTATAGGCATTTAGTTCGTAAATTACGTAATCATCAAAGCACATGCAAGGTATTCATCAAAATATAGTCATTGTTGATCGCAAAGATGCATCACTTGGTACAACTTCACTTTCACTTTGTTTCACATATTGATCATATGGGACAACATTGATATTACCCATATTTTCAATATTTGATTCAATAGTTTCGCTTAATTGTTCTTTGTCATGCATCTTTGCACATCAAGATCATCGATAGTTTTAATACCTCCGAGATGAGTTTGTCTTTGGATGGGCCAGCTTGTGGTGAAGATGAGACCTTGGGAGAAACCATTGAGAAATGCTAGCCATAAAATTGTGTGCAGAGGTCCATCATCTACATCGTAGTCGTATGCATCACAATCGCTGACTTGAAAGGCATTCGATGATTGTGACCTATCTCCCGAATAGGTCGCTCATCCACATCTCGCATCATAGGTCTTGGCATTGCCCTCAACAAGAAACAACAATTCCTCTTCATCCAAAGCAAAGACCATTATCCCGAGCTTGTACAAGCAAGATCTTATCTCGTATAATCAAGATTCTCGTGGACGCTTTGGAGATGTGCGCTTGCAATGTGTCCTCACCACCACGCTTATAACATTTGATCGGCTTAGCTTGACCTTGATTACCATTCCTTCCTCGATTCTCGATTACCAACATAACCTCTACCACTCCACCTCTTCCCCGATCATACTTTCTTTCCCGAACAGGTTGCACCACGATCCTCCCATCTTTAACAAGAGCTTGATTGTGTGGGTTAGAAGTCGCTCGAGGTTGTTGTTGGTTTGTGGGAGAGAATTCATGTTTTGACTAATCGTAAGAGCTAGTTGATTAATGATGTTACCCACGTGTGGATCAAAGACGCCTTGTTTGAACATAGGATCGTGAATGAGTTTGTGATTACCATTACCCATGGGTATGACTTGTGAGGCTTTGGTTGATTCCGATGTTTGAGTAGAAGGCGCTGAGTCATTAGATGAGCTTGTCTCTCCTCGTTGGTTTTGAACCGATTAAGAATCATTTTTCAAACATAGCATGTCTCTCATTCTCAAGGAGGAAGGCATAGAGTTGCTCATAGTTTGTATTCTTCAATCATTTAGTGAGCTTCACAGAGGTGACAAACTTGTGCCATTCGGGATTCATGTTGTTCACAAATTTTGAGTTCAAATTGAATGTTAGGCATAGTCATTCGATGTTCCTCATATCATTCACCGCCTTATGAAATCTCACATAGTACTCATAGACACTCTCATCCGGTTTCATCTTGAAGTGTTCAAATTACATAGAGTTGTGATTCTCTGCCTTCCATAGTTAATTCGAACCCGAGAGAAGCATCTTGACATTATCCCATACCGCCTTTGCTTAGGTGTTGTGATTGATCGCCTTGTAGATGTCTTTAGAAGACCTTGAAGAACAATGTTAAGCCCCGATATCAAGATCGAATCTCTTTTCTCCTTATCATCAAGCTCATCATACATCTTTGGTCCGTCCATTCCAGAAATCGTAGTTCCATCTTCAAGAAGATCAAGTACATCTCTAGTCGCCTCAACCCGATACGGTCCTTCATCAATGGATTTGAGAATGTTGACTCCATTTTCTTTTCCAAGACAAGACAACTGATTCGTTGAGCCCAAGAGTCGTAGTCGGTTGTGTCAAGCATGGGTGGACGAGTATCCGAACCAACGCTTGAACATCCTCGCAATAGTGGAGATGAAAGTAGAACGCTTTGTAGACATGTTTCAAGCTCTACGGATTTTACTATTCTTTGATTAAACCAGAAATTGATTCTTTCACGGATTTTACTAAACCAAAAGAACAACCGTAAGAATGTATCACTAAGAAGTAACAAGCCTAAATGAATAAGTACCTAACTACACAACTCGCTTAATTAACAACTCGCTAAATAGCCAAGTCGCATCAAGATCAACTCGCAACACACCAACTCGCTTAATGAATCAAGTCGCTAAATAGCCAACTCGCAACACAATCAACTCGCTTGAACACTAAGTCGCTTAAATTAACTCGCTAACGTTACAACTCGCTAAATAGCTAAGTCGCTTAGATCTCAAGTCGCTTAAAGAAACAACTCGCTTAGAACCTAAGTCGATAAATATCAACTCGCTAAACAAATTAAGTCGCATGTACCAACTCGCATCAAATAACAAAGCAACTCGCTTTGAAGAAACACAAGTCCGAGACTCATCTCGCTTAGTCCTTCTTTCACAAATAACCACTTTATCAATCCAAAACAACCAAACCACAATGATTTAAGCCTTCCAATTCAAAACATAACCACATATGATGATCCTAAACACAAAAGTACAAGCAAAATTCAAACTTTACCACTAGAATTTGTCCAAATGAATCAAACTCTCCTAAACCCTTTATACACCAAAAACCTTATGAAATCTACCAAAACAAAGAGCATGAAAGATGAGTGATCAAACCATGGCTCTTGATACCAATTGTAAGATATTGGATTTATAGTCTTACATGAAAGAAAATATTATTATGAGCTCCAACTCTACCTGGGAGGTAGAGAGTATTTATAGTCTTACATGAAACGCCACACAACGGGTCAGGATCGTGCATACAATGGTAAAGACCCGTCCGTCCTCCACGGTGTTACTTAACTAAATACTACTTAACTTAAAATAACTACGACTACGAGCTTAACGATTACATATCCTTGAGGTGACCGACTTTTTAATACCGTAATTTCTAATTCCTAACAATTGATAATGTCGGTTCCCGTGAGAATGAAACAAGCCCTTTAAGAGGAACTTGAGTAGCTTGGGAAGTTGTAGTGCAATGCGCCATCGGGTCCATGACGCCTTGTCTTCAATGACGGCAAGCACCTTGGTAACCACCAAGAGATATGTATTGAACCCGTTTCGCCTAAGGTTGAATTATTGAGGGCTATTTCTTTTCACCCTTTTCACATTCAATTCTTTTTCATTCTTCAACCCTTCAAGCTTACCGAGACTTCATAACTAGAACCTTGTTGGGTTTATTCCAGCCTAGCTCTTTCTCACCGCACTCTTCCCTTATCTCACTTTTCTCCTTTTTTCATCATTCCTAAGGACTCTACACTATCTAGTGGATTGTCCTCGGTAGATCCCTCCATCAAGGGATCGTGGGAACGAATACCTAACCTAACCATCCTTATAACACCATGCATAAAATAAATTGGTCGGTCTTTTGGTATTGTTCATTAGCCATTGGAACCAATTGAAAACCATTTGAAAAAACAATCCAAGTACTTGTGATATATTATCAAAGCATTTTGTACCTGAGTTGTTTTTGATATTTTAGAAAAATGGCTCCCCCTCAACATGTGCATTATATGTTTAAAATCATTTTGGCACATGGAGGCAAGAGGAAGAATTCGCTTTTGATAAATATTTTCTAAAATATCGACATTACTTTCAATAGAAATTGCTCCCCTCAATATGTGCATCGAGTTTTGAAAGTGTTTTGCACATATTAGGAAAGCCCGCACTTGAGAACAAATTAATCCTGCTTCAACTCGCTTTGTTTAAAATAGATGCTCCCCTAACATGTGCATGGAAAATTTAAAATCGTTTGGCACATGAATGGAGGAGAGTTTGCTAAACACTTATAAAACCAATTATCGAATTATCGCTTAAATCCAATTTAAATCACAAATTCTCCCCGATCACAATTTTCAAATCATTTGAAATTTGTGATCTTTATAGATTTAAATTGTTTTGAAAGCTTTTGAGAAGAATTGTGACTTGCTTATGAAAACATTTAACCGATAAGGATCAAATCTTCGACTTTAAACTCCATTATTAAAACATGCATGAGTAAGTATCTTTTGAAAACATAACATTAGCAAAGGTTTTGAATCAATTGTATAAAATATTGTTCATTTTGATTTTCCAAATGTAAACCTTGCTCATTTACGTACAATTGTTTGAAAAATAACATTTTGATTGAATTGAAAATATTCTCCCTCAATCAATGACAAGAGTTGTTGATTGAGTCATTAGAGAGTTTGACACGATAAGCCCGGATGATTTTCAAAAATAGAGTACGAGGTATTTTCAAAGCAACTTTGTTTTCTTAAGATGATAAATATTTTCGTAAGAATCATTAGACGGAAAAATATTTTGAAAAGAAAACATTTGTCTTTTGGTGACAAATATTTGTTTTAGGAATCGAGCATGAGATTTGAAAATAAGATTAAGCATGGCTCGTTTTTTACTTTTTAAACGGGTTACCGCTTAAAATGACAATAAACCACCATTTTTCTCCGTCTTTTTTTTTTTTTTTTTAACAAATTATGTACATTCAAGAACATCTAAAACCCGTGATATTCTTTGAATGTCAACACAAAGTCCGTAGATGATATCGAATAAAGAAAAATATGACAAAATAATAATATTTTTGGGATTTTTCAAGATTTTCTAATTTTTATAGATTTTGAAAATTTTATATTTTCCTATTTTCTTTTTGTAGGTTTTGAAATTTTGTATTTTTTTTTTAATTATTATTATTTATTTTTTAAAATATATACACGAGATAGATGGAGAAGAGAAACCATTTACTCCTCGCCTTGCTCTTGAAGACATTTGAGTGTTTCCGGTTGTAGGCTCTTTAGACCAAGTCGTGGAAGGATAAACTCAAAACGTTCTCTATGAAGAGCTTTGGTGAAGATGTCTCGCTAACCGGTATTCACCCTCACAAAATAGAGTTCTACCACACCTTTTTCCACTTGTTCCCGAATGAAATGATGTCGAATGTCAATGTGCTTTGCTCTTGAATGTTGAACGTTGTTGCAAGAGAGAGCAATGGCACTTTGTTGTCACAATACGTAGGATTTTGTTGAATTCAAAGCCATAGTCGATAATTGGGATCTCATCCATAGGATTTGAGCACAACAAGATGACATGGCTATGTATTCACCTCCGAGAGGATATAGAAGTGCTCATTTGTTTCTTTGAAGACCACCACAAGCTTATCACCCAAAACCGAGCACCTCCCGACGACTTGACGCAGTATCTTGACATCCCGCATGATCAAGATCTCGTGATAGGTCGTTAGTGACATACCGGTGTCCTTCGGGTACCAAAGTCCCATATTGATGGTTCCTTGAAATACCGAAAGACCCGCTTAACCGCTTCAAGGTGCTTTTGGTAGGCTTAGCTCGGTATCTAGCACACATGCAAACAAATGAACAAAATGTCCGGTCTCATCGGCTATGAGGTACATCGTGATCCAATCATACTACGATATTTCGCTTGGTCTACCATGATCCTTGAGTGGTCCTCATCCGCTTTAGTACGCCTATCATGGGAGTGTCAATGTGGTCACAAGAATCAAATCCAAATTTCTTTAAAATTTCATTTGCATATTTAGATTGATTAATAAAATGCATCCGGACTTTGTGAAATTTGTAATCCCAAGAAAATGACATTTGTCCCATCATTGACATTTGAAATTTGGAACCCATTTCATTTGAAAATGGTCACATTCATTGGGGTCACGAGGCAAAGATAATATCATCAACATAGATTTGAACGTGAATTAAATGTTTGCTCGACTTCCGGTGAACAATGTCGGATCAATCGCTCCTTTGTCAATCCAAGATAGAAGAAAATTTGATAGCGATCATACCATGCCCTTGAGCTTGCTTCAAACCGTAAAGAGCCTTCTTCAAGCGATAGACATGAGTAGGATGCTCGATTCACAAAACCTTCAGTTGGTCGACGATACAACTTCTTTAAGATCTCCATTTAGGAAAGCGCCTTAACATCCATCCGATAGACTACCATGTTCTTACTTGCAAGATTAGCCAAGAAGATTCTAATTGCCTCGATATGAGCAAAAGAGCAAATGATTCTTCAAAGTCAATACCCTCCTCTTGGCGGTATCCTTTTGCAACCAATCGAGCCTTGTTCTTTAAAACATCACCATGCTCATCAAGTTTTACTTTGAAGATCCACTTTAGAGCAATGATCATAGCACGTCAGAGCGTGTACTAATTCCCATACATCTAGTCGATCGAACTCATGAATTTCTTCTTGCATGGCATTGAACCAAATTGCCTTCATTCATGGCGCTTTAACATCTTTTGGTTCGACCTTGGATAGTATGGAGTTGAAGAAGCACCATAAGGCATCGCTTGCAAGTTGTTTGCAGTGGATACCGGACGAGAGGAATTTCCAATGATGTTGTCCAATGGGTGATCATGTGTCCATTTTCTAAGGTGTTCGTGTGGTTGTTGTTGAGGAACCAAGTAGAAGAGTCGATTTCTCCGATGAAGATGGTTCGCAGATGATTCAGAGCAAATATGTTTTCAAATGGGGCATCTTCGTGAGTAGCAAAGGGATTCTTCCATCAAGGGTGCCGTAACCAATTCCATGATGTATGCTCGATGATTGATGATTTGTTGATGAGACAGAGTGATCGCAGCAGCGCTTCTTGACTTAACGACATCGAAACCGAAGGGTAAATTTCATTGACAGGATAGGAGCAGCCTGCTGATGGAATTGATGATCATTAGCAATTGGCTCATAGTGTTCATCAAACATTGAATCAAACAGCTTCTTCAAGTCATCTTCAAGGAGGAACATAAGGAGTTGTTGGCGAAGAATCGATACAAGAGTAGAACTCGATGGGACTACTTGATGATGCGGGTCCATAACCGGGTTGTCCCGGAGCCATTGGACCGGTCACCATCGAACGAACGTGAATTGTTTCCATGATATTTCGGGTTCTTTTGTTGTAGATTCGGTATCGCTTTTCGCTTGGTGCATATCCTACAAATACTCCAATGTCCGCTTTAGCTTTAAGTTTGCCTAAGTCTTGGCCCTCATTAGTTGGATAACACAATGCACCAAACACACGAATGAATGAAAGATTAGGTTTTGATTGTGGACAAGTTCATATGGAGTTTTTCCATGAGAAGTGTGAATAAGGGAACGATTTTGAGTATAGCATGCAAGGCAATGGCTTCACCTAGAGAAACATTGGAACCTTTGAGTAAATCAAGATTGTTCTAGCGGCTTCCACAAGAGTTCGATTTCGCCTTTCAACTACACCGCTCGCTGAGGAGTTCGTGGAACACTTCTTTGATGACCGATTCCAACACTTTCATAAAACTCACTAAGTTGTTTATTAACAAACTCGCCCATTGTCTGCTCGAATGATTCGACATTTTTGTTAAGTCGAACTCGCACTGCTTGATAAGTTTGATGATGATATCTCGAGTTTCATCCTTTGTTCTCAAGAACTTAACCCATGTAAATCGATAATAATCATCAACCACAACTAACACATATTTCTTCCCATAAATGTTCTCAGACTCATGGGTCCACATAAATCTATGTGAATGGTATGAAGAACTTCCAGAATCGAGTTTGTAGGTTTGGGTTTGTGGGCATACTTTTGCTTTTTACCAATTGGCATGTTGAACAAAGATGATCCTTTTCATACTTTAGTCTAGGTAAGCCTATTACTAAGTCCTTTCTCGAAAGATCATTTATGGTGCCAAAGTTCGTGTGATTTAGACGACGATGCCATAACCATGACTTTGTTTTCAAGCCTTTGACAATAAGCGATTGAGAAGACTTCATCATATCTTCGATAGAGATGGTGTATAGATTTGAACCACGTGTTCCTCTTAAAAGTTCTCTACCATCAAGTTCTCTAACGAAGCAAGTATGTTTTCAAGGCCACTTCTAGATCGTAATCACGTAATCAACCGACAGAGAATAAGTTATGACCAAGACCTTCAACGTAATATACCCGGAGATAACACTATCACCGACAACATAGTCTCCATAACCCATAATTGCACCGAAATGATCAATCCCGAATCTAACAATCCCGATGAATTTACTCACAAAGTTCATGAGCCGTGACCGATCTCCAATCATATGCTTGGAACAACTGAGTCCGTGTACCACAGAACGATTTGAACGATCCGCAATTGAACACGCATAAGAATGGATAATCGATAGTTGGGATCCCCATGCAAGAATGGGTTCCATTTGGTTAGTAACGATGATTGGAACACCCACATCGTAAGTAGAAACAATGGAATCATCGTGATAGATGAAATGCTAGTGTCCGTATTTGACCTACTCAAAGTATGTTCACTTCTTAAAGGAATAGTTCTACCAAGAGGCATCCATTTCCTAATGGGCATTGATCTAGATAATTTAGGGCACATCTCATTAAGATTGAAATTGCTGCCAGTAGGTATCCACTAATAACCTATGTTACTAAATTTCCTTCCTGTGAGTTTCCAATGTTTTCTAACCTTCTTTCGCCATTGCTTTCTAGCCTTCTTAGCTTGAATTTTTGTATTCACTTTCTTAACAGGGCATTTAACAGCATTAATCAACTCATTCACACCACATTCATGATTAGTAATAGAAACCAAACAATCATCATTACATGTTTTGCCAGAAGTAGCAGAATTCGAATTAATTAGAGTACGCTTATAGCTAATACTAGAATCAACACGATTCATTTTATTCAACTCAAACTTAATGTTCCTAGGGTGGTCTTCTACTTTCTTCCATTGAACATTCTTAGCTTGCGAGGTCCTATCTTGCTTTGTATTGCATGAAGGCTTTGACCCGCTTGCCTTTGTGTCACTGGTTACTCCTGTAGAGGGAATTATGGGAACATTAGTTGGTTGAGCTACCTTTTGCATTCCTGAACTAGACGTGCAGGGATCTGAACTAATTGAAGGCACTCTAGAGTTCACTTTCTTAACATTTGGCATAGAGGTGTTGGGATCTGAGATGCTCGACGGCATATTAAAATTCACTTTCTTAATGCTAGGCATAGAACAAGGCATCATAGCTTTGCCTTTCTCACAAAACGATTTGGGACATGTTGCTCGTAAACATTCTAACAGCTCTTGAGATCGTTTGGCCTCGAATGCAAGCAAACCTAATTTCTATCAAGTGGCTTATTTATGAAATCCTCTTCTACAATCTCACGGAGACATTCTAGACTATCCTTAAGGAGAGCTAAATAGTTATGAAACACAAGTTCGTTATTTCTAAGATGAGGAGGAATGTATTTAACAACACAAGATATTTTCATCTCACAGATGACTTTGATGCAACATTCTCATTAAAGACAAGTGGCATTTTCCTTTGTCCCGACTCTCGATTCTCAATTTCCTTTGTAAAGATGTTATTTTTTCGTTGTTCTTGTCACGAGTGACTTTCATTGAATCATATAACTCTTTAAAGTGTCGTTTGACCTTTTCATTTTCTTCTAGAAAACTCTCATTTTCTTTTGTAAAGCATTAACCAAGTTCAAGATGAAAAGTTTGAGAGCAATCGAGAATCTAAAGGAGGAGGCATTTGGGAGCCAACACATTGTTCTTTTCACCCTTTAATTGTGAAATTTGGGTTCTCATTTTTCCGATCATGTTACAATGAGCTCGAATATGTTCATCACGCTTTGTTTATTTCAAAATCGCATCAAATTCGTGAGCATCCAAGGATGTCTTGATATTTGAGGTTTTAACATTTTCTTTTAGATGTTGATATTTTAATTGCAAAGCAAGATGCTCAACTTCCAATTTAGAAAACTGCTTCACCAGTTATCATGATCATCCTGCTCAAATTTTTCATGCAATTTAGAGTTAGTTTTCAAGCTCAATGACACGATCATGGAGACTTTCGAGCAACAGATAATTCATGAAATTGAGATGCATTAATTGAACAATTCGTGGCGATGTAAAACACATCTTGAGTGATACATTCGAAACCGATTCTCATTTACGGTATGCAAGTTTTTCTCTCAATCTCATTATATTTTAGTTCTCGCTCATAGTCATTGACCTCAACTATCATTGCATCAAATTCCTTTTCCATTTATTTAATATCCGAATCCATCCCCTTTTAAGACTCTCAAATTGACCTTTTAATTGTTTAAAGAAAGGCATGACCTCGCTTAAATAGCATTCTTTAGTTTGCTCAAACCCTCTCCCTTCGCTATCCCATTAGGTGTGATCCTTTTCTTACATGTCTTCTCAAAATCAACAAATAATTGATAAATGACATAACGACCGATTAAGGTCTTGCTATTAGTGGCAATGGTTCTAGGAACTAAGTGCATTGGTGTATTTGGAGGATACACAGAGTCAGCAGCATTTTCCTAAAGGGAGTGTTTGTTTCAACAAGTACATTAGCTTTTTGTTTATCCATATCTTTCTTCCAAAAAATCTGTTCTGGGGTTAATTGAGTTTGAGGCTTAAACATGTTCAGGGAGATCCAATTTTCTTTTGTGTAATCATGGGGTTTGAACGTAATGTTTTGCTTTTTACACTCAGGATCTTTTAGCTTCTTATCCATTTTCTCCCTATTGACTTCTTCAAATTGCATATCTTCCTCCGTGCACTTAGCGCAACTAGGTTTCTGCCTAGGCTTAAGGATTTCATTACCATCATATATTACCTTCTGAGCCTCTCTAGCTATTTTACCATACTTAGGATTGGGTTTTCAACTAGAGGAATACTATGCTTATCGCTTAAGACTCTATGCTTAGTGATCATGTGAGCAATCAATGGTATTCCTTGTACGCATAACTTATTTTCAAGCTTGTTTTTCAAAGTTTTAGATTGGAAAAATCATTCAAAAGTTTTGATTCCTTAGCACCGAACTCTTGTTTAAGCACTTTAACATTATCTTAAGTTCTTGCTTTTGCTTAACAGCTTTAGAAAGCTTTTCTTGTAAGGAATTTAACTCTTGTTTTAACACTTCTTCTAAAATTACTTTTTCTAATAATTGTACGCATTTGGTCATCCATTTCCTCGCTCACGAGTAGTTAACTCAAACTTAGCACGTTGTTCATAAATAGCAACTTGTTCTTTATAGGCATTCGCCTGAGGTAATGTAATCATCGGGAACATGGGTATTCATGCATAGTCATCATACATCACTTGGTACAATCACTCACTTTCACATATTGATCATATGGGACATATTGATCATCAATATCCGATTCATAAGTTTCAAGAGATTGTACTTCATTATGTATCTTTTGCTCATCAACCTCATCGTATAGTTTTAATACCTCGAGATGATTGATTCTTTGGATGGACCAAATTGTTGTGGTGAAGAGACCTTTGGAGAGACCATAGGTGAGATGCTAGCCATGAAGATTGTATGGGCGTAGGTTCATCATCGACATCGAGTCATATGCATCACAATCCGCAACTTGAAAGGCATTTTGATGATTGTGACCTATTTCCTGAATTGGTCGCTCATCTACATCCGCATCATAGGTCTTAGCATTCCTTCAAAGAAGAAACAACAATTCCTCTTCATCCAAAGTCGCCCATTATCCCGAGCTTGCACAAGCAACATCTTGTCTCTCAAGTATTCTGCATTCTCGTGGACGCTTGGAGATGCGCGCCTCGCAATGTGTCCTCACCACCACGCTTGTAGCATTTGACCGGCTTTGCTTGCCCTTGATTGGCATTTCTTCCACGATTCGGATTTGCCACATATCCTCCACCTACTCCAAAGATTAGCATAACTCGCTCAACCATCCCTTGTTCATATCGCCTTCCTTGCACATTCTCGCACCACAACCTTACCATCTCCGACGATGAGCTTGATTGTGTGGATTGGATGTCGCTCGAGATTATTGTTGGTGTGTGGAGGAATTCATATTTTGACTAACCATGAGAGATAGTTGATTGATGAGGCTTTCCATGAGTGTTTTTGAGTCGAGGCTTATATGTCGGATCGTGGATGAGCTTGTAATTACCATTACCCGGGGTATGACTTGTGAAGCTTTGGTGGTAATTCCAACATTGGTGTAAAAGGTCAGAGTCATTTGACTAACTAGTTTCTCCCCGCTTAGATTTGAACTGCTCAAGAATCCTTCGCTCAAACATAGCATGTCTTTCATTCAAGAAGGAAGGCATACAGCTGCTCAAAGTTGGTGTTCTTCAATCCTTTGGTTAGCTTCACACAGTGACAAATTTGTGCCATTCGGGATTCATGTTGTTCACAAACTTTGAGTTCAAATTAATATTTGGCATGGTCATTTTGATATTCCTCATATCATTCACAAGCTTGTGGAATCTCACGTAATATTCATAGACACTTTCTTCCGGTTTCATCTTAAAGTGCTCAAATTCATCATACAGCTTGAGATTCTCTGCCTTCCTTGGTTAGTTCGTAACTCGAGAGAAGCATCTTGACATTGTCCCAAACCGCTTTACCTTCGTGTTGTGATTGATCGCCTTGTAAATGTCCTTAGGTAAACCTCAAGTATGATGTTAGAAGCCCGATGTCCGCATCGATTCTTCTTCTCCTTATCACCGCCTCATCATACATTTTAGGTCCGTCCACCCTAATATCATCGAGCCATCAAGCAAGTATCAAGTATGTCTCGTGTTGTCTCAACTCGATACGGTCCTTCATCAATTGACTTGAGAATGTTAACTCCATTTTCCTTCCCTGCATAATACAACCTTATTCGCTGAGCCCATGAGTCATAGTCGCCCTGCAAGCATTGGTGGACGAGTGTCCGAACCACCGCTTGAACGCCCTCACCACAAGAGAGATGATTGTAGGCATGTTGGTAGACATGATTACAGATTTCACGGATTTTATAACTCTATGATTAAACCGGAAATAGATTCTTTCACGGATTTTACTAAATCAAGAGAAAACCGTATTAGAAACAAATATTAACCAAGTCGCTATAACCCTTGAACCAAGTCGCTAAGCACCAAGTCGCTAAGTAGCAACTCGCTAAACCTCAAGTCACTGTGAATCAAGTCGCTAAGTACAAGTCGCTAAGACCCAAGTCGCTGAACACAAGTCGCTAAAGCACCAAATCGCTAAGGTGCAAGTCGCTAAAGAACAACTCGCTAAGTATCCAAGTCGCTAAGAATCAACTCGCTAAGTTTCCAAGTCGCTAAGTAGCAACTCGCTAAGAACAATAAGGACAAGTCGCTAGAAATTATAGAAACAAGTCGCTAACCCAACCAAGTCGCTAGCCATAGTGGAGCCTCCACTAACTTGTACTATTTGTCGGCTTGTCTCAATAGACAATTCGCTAAGATCAAGTCGCTGCGACTTAAACTACAACTCGGTGGAAATTACTAAAGCAAGTCGCTACGAAGAAAAACACTCCGAGACACAAGTCGCTAAGTTGAAAAACTTCAAAACTACATTTTTCAATCCAAAATAAGCCCAACCACAGTGATTCAAGCTTTCTGTTAGGAATTATAAAATTCCATAGTGAAGAGTCGGTCACCCCAAATATTATCTAGCATATGTTAGCTCGTAGACATGTCGTTAGTTACGCTATTTATCAGTTTATTAGTTAGTTATTAGTTTAGTTTAGCGTAGTGTAACACCGTGGAGGAAGGACGGGTCTTTACCCAATTGTATGCCTGATCCACAGCCGATAGGAGGTCGTGTATTGTGTAGGTATAAATACCCCTTCCATCCATGGAAGGGGTGGTGCTTTCAATCTAATATTCCATACTTTTGTATACCAAGTCTCTAGCAAGAAAACACCTAACTCTCTACTTCTCTCTCTAATGGCAAACATGTATTTTGATCATCCAAGACCACCCGAATCATCAAACACATAAATATAACGATCCTACAATTGGTATCAGAGCCAAGGTTGTTGTGTCTTGATGATTTTTTTTGTGTGGTTTTGATACGTTTTTGTGGTCAGATTATTTTTATGGGTAAACAGTTTTTAAAAGTGTTTTGTTGTATCTGTTGGTCAAAACAATGGTTACATGGTCCATTGCTAACTGTTTTAGCATCAAGTTTTTGTCTATCACAGTCTTGAATATCATACTGTTTTGGTCATATCTGTTTTTGTCAATACGGGTATGTTTCATGTGGAATAAAACTGTTTTATGTCAAGATTCTATTTAGTTCACCTTTTACTGCATAAGTGTTTCTTGGTAAGTATATGGTCGGAAAAAAAAAGTCGAATAAACTCATCGGAAAAGGTTTTTCATCCTAGCGACTTGCCTGAGTCTTTACTCATGGCGACTTGGTACAAACCTTTGAACTAGCGACTTAGACCTAACGACTTGTTATTTAACAAGTCGTAGCGAGTTGTCTTAGCGAGTTAGCTTAGCGACTTGGCTTAGCGAGTTAGCTTAGCGACTTGGCTTAGCGAGTTGGCCTAGCGACTTGGGCTAGCGACTTGACAGAAAGGTAGAAGAAGATATGACTATTAAGACTAGACCGTGTAAACCAAATACCAAAACATCAATCGACCTCGAGATTCAATGAACATCATCAACAACAAAATCATAATGAAAAGGGTAATCGATCCCAATCAAAACCTTCAACTATTCCTTGACCTAGAATCAACCCAAAGGACCTCACCCACTCCTCAACTCTCATACAATCAAGTATCAAAAGAAAGTATCATCTAATGATCTCGTAATGGTTCGTTGTGTCAAAAGCGTTATAAGATCTTGTTTAATCGAACCATATCATCACGCATCGAATACCATATGTTTAATCATATTGATCTCGCCACACTTCGCTTTATTAAGCCTATTGAAAGCCATCATACGAATGTGAAAACCATCATTGATCTAAGTAACAAAGACACCATTTGAAGACTATGTTTGGTCATGTTCGAACTTCAAAAGAAAAGAAAATAACAACTATCCGTTATTTTTCTCCTTCTCGCTCGCTGGTTAATGGAATACTTATGAGATCTCGCCTCTAGTTTCGTGGTACTCTAATGTACATCAAGACCATTGGCCAAAAACACGAAATAGATTTCATCATAGATCATAATGTTGTAATTATTTCCGAAATATTAATAGAGCAAGAATATAACAAAAATGGTACTCCTTGTCTTGTTTCGTTCAAATGGGTTCTCAAGCAAATAAACCATTCAAGACCTATGTCTCAAACATGTCGCAAGCTTCGATCTCAGCTTTGATTCTTTTGTGTGAGGTTCAACAAACACATAGACCCTTAAAAGATCTATACACAAAAGATCGTGTGCTTCATGGATCTAAAATGTTTTGTTAATGTTCGAATCTAAGAAATGAAATTAACAAGATTGTTAACTCATCTCTTTTATTCGTTTATTATAAACAAATCAAATCAAAAGGGACTTAATTGTTAATAATACTTACCTAGAATCATTGGTTTGATCTCGTGGTCTTCATAAACCCTCAAGCCATCCCTGTGGCGAGGTTATCATGATTATTAAAGATTTGTTTGTGTTTGAAGAGGAACAAAAGGGGGCGGAATATTTGAGGTTTGTGAAACTAGGGTTATGACTAATGTATTACGGAGTATTAGGGTTTGTGTGTGCATCGTATTGCTTTATACCAAAGTGATTTGGGTAGGGTAGTTTAATACCAGTTAGTATCATGGGCTGGTTTAACTACTTTGGTTAAATTAAGTGTTGGACCTGGTTTAACTACTTTGTAACGTCTTGGACTCTTGAGATATACACATCTTGGGCCTGAACGCTTGATGAGAGGATCTAACTTGGAACCTTGGATCGGGTGCTATCTTCTATATGGGCCAGATATCATTGGCTTTACATGTGCTAAACAAGTTCTTGAGTTGACTTGGGGTCGAAGTTATTATTTGTATAAACCGGAATGTGATCAAATTGCAATATTCAATTAAATGAGAAGGTGGTGTTCGAATCTTTCAAATCTCAAATAAAGCGGATACATGAGTGTTAATATTTCTCGTAAATGAGTGGTATTTTGATTAAATACTTTCACGTTATTGAAGGGCGAGTATCTCATCTCATTTGGACCGATCTTGGAATTGAATGAGGGTTGGATGGTTTTGCAATTATCATAAGTTTTTTTTTGTGCATAATTTGAATTGATGATGAGTTTTGATGACGAGATTTGTGAAAAATGAGATTTGATTGTGAGATGGGTTGATATGATTTGTTGTGTTATGGGGTTTGATACTTTGTTTTATGCACTCTCACGGAGAATATTATGTTATGGCTTGAATTGTTATTGGAACTAGGTTGACTACAGGATTGTTTGTTCGGTATCTCTTATTTGAAGTTGAAGTGAGGTTTTTCCAGGCGCGTTTACTTATTTCGTCTTCTTTCTTTCTACCCTTCCGCGAAGATAACTTGTTTGAGCAGTTTATTGAGTGTGATAAAGACTTGGATATTTAGTTACGGTTGTGATTCTTTCCCGCTTAACCCACAAAGTAACTATCACTTCGGTGTCTCACGCAGTTGAGGATATGTCAAGAGGTTTTGTACATTGGGTACACCGTTTCTTTTTCACGAGGATGAGTACAAGTTTAAGTAACAAATCTGGGGAATTTTACTTCATGATCAAGTTTGGTATATCGAGTTTACTTCTCTATGTGGTCACTACAATAGCCGACAGAATGCGCGAATGATGTGTTTACCAAAGTGTTGATTGGATGGTTGATGATGTTGTTGATGTTGGATTATGAACCGTTGAAGTGTCGCTGCATGTTCCCCTAAAAACAGATATTCACTGAAACCAAAGTTGTCATAACACATTCAAGCTGACATTGTTTACGGTTTTGTCTTGATTTTGTAAAATCCCGCGAAAGAATCTACTTCTGCTTAAATCATAGACTTGTAAAATCCCGTGACTATGGAAACATCCCGTAATAGTAAAGTGCATTTCCTAACTATCTTACGGTTTATTCCTCGGTTTTGTAAAACTCGCCAAGAATCTATTTCTCGTTTTAACCATGGAATTGTAAAATCCCATAATAATGGAACTATCTTGAGAAGAGAAAGTGTAATTCTGAATCTTCTTGATGCTGGTGCTACAGTTTCTGCTTCGAAGAAGGGATAAAGGGGTGTACTTCATAAATTGGGTGTGTGTTTGAATTTTTCTCATGGTAGTTTGGCTATTACAAGGTTTTACGGGGTTATGTGCTTTTAACCATGGTCGGGATGAATCCATTATCAAAGTTTATTTAAATGTCAAAGAAGGCTAGATTTAAGCAGTTCAGACGATGTAAAAACGGCGTTAATTCACTATTATTTATTTGAGGTTGAAGTGAAATATCACGAGCGAGTGTACTTAGTATCTCAAGGTATCGGGATGGATGGATGAAGATTCTTCATGATCCTTGTTCAAGCTTATTATCAAAAGCGAAGACTTGGAAATCTAGTTATTGTTGGGTGACTTTTACCTTTCTTTACCACTTGGGGAATTGGGCTCTTATCACCTCAAAATAACTATCACTTTAAGGAGTTACGTTGTAGTGCTCAAGGTCACATTCAATTGTGGATTTTCAAGAGGTAAAGTACGCTCATTACTTGATGGTTGGTTGATGAAGAGTATAGAGTACTTAGAGAGTACTTAGAGATGCTAATGGAAATCGCACCGCCTTTGTTACATATGTGCAAGTTTAAGTCACGAGTTCGGGTTAGTTTACTTGAGGTCAAATTCATCATATTGGTTATCTCCATCACCGTCACTACAAAGAGCCCACCGAATGATAATGGGTTGATTACATGTTTTGCTAAGAGAGCCTAAAAGAGAGAGATTATGATGTCTGCTCACATCGCAGGTGCCTCGACTTAAAGAAAAGAAAGTGTACGCTTTCAAGCGCTTTATCTTTGAAAGAAGAGAAATCTTCTTATGACGCCTATTCACATCGCTCAGCCTCGCACTTCATCATAATGACGTATGAACACAACAGCTCATGCCTCGCTCTCCAAAGAAAAGAAAAGTGTACGTGTCAGCGCTTTATCTTCAAGAAGAGAAATCTTCTATTTATGACCATTCTCATCAACATGCTTCATACTCTTTCCATGCGCTCACCATCAGGCGAACCTGCTATGTTGATTGTTTTCTCGATTCCACTTTCTCAACTATAATGACGATGGCGACATCCCGTGCGATTTTATGGGGAGAAGTGTGAATAGACTACATTTGGATAATGTTCATTTGTTTAATCAAGAATGGCATCTCCGTATGCAATTCTCGAGGGGAGAAGAAGTGTGAATTTTTGCATTGTTGATTGATATTAGAGAATACAAATGGTCATACGGCTTAAACTCATGTAAGAACCGAGCTTCTTCTTATCGGGTCATCTTCACATGGAGTTTTTCTCTTCTAAGAGCCGCTGGTTAACATCTTCACTTCGGATTGATGAGTTTATCGATAAAGTGCTTCCACAATGCTTCACGATACATCAACATGATGATTCCGAACAATCTATCTCGCTCTTGTTTGATGTGATTGGTAGTTTGGTGTTACCATCTTGTGTGTTCGCTATGGCCCGATTGTCGATTTCCTTGATGAACATCTTTCTGTTTTGTTTGATTGGGAGAGAGTTTAGTTAAGGGATTTGCAAGATGCAAGTTGATTGGGATGCCTTTGGTGATGTTCTTGTTTTGGTGAGTTGAAGATGTTAACTTTCTATTCCCCAACCGACAATCTTGAAGAAGTTCGAGTCTCAATGATTCTACATATTATGCTACATGTTAGAAGACTAAAGACGAGTTGTATTTAATGATCTAAAGACTTCTTCTTAATCTGGCATTTATCAAAAGATTGTTTGGTCTGGGGAGAGCACTAATTGGGAATGTGATATGTCAAATTTAATCCCCAATGAGACTTGCTCACATTATTCTCGCATGTTGATTCTCACAAAGACTTCAAGCGATCTTCTCAACAAATTTCAAGTATTTGGGCATTCAAAGAGTTGTTGATTCTGAATCATCAAAACCAGAACCGGGGAAGGAGACTCACATCTAAACACAAAGCGAGTAAACTTGATGAACTTAATTCTTCTAAGTGATTGAAGATATCTCGGGAAGACAAATGTTATTACCGCAGAGAAACTCAAGGTTTGACTCATGGCGAGTAAACTTGATGAACTTAACTCTTCTAAGTGATTGAAGATATCCCGAGAAGACATTTGTCATGACCGCAGAGAATCTCAAGGTTTTACTCATCAAGGCTTTTGGTGTTATTATTCCAACTACGTGAGGAAGTGATGTACTAGAAAGTTTCAAGATAAAAGAGGTACAAAAGTGTGTGATGATAGAGATTGTGTACATTGGGGATGCTCAATGTCTCACTTGAGGGCTTAATCATGATTCGTAGATATAATCACTTATTCCGAGCGACATCCGCAGATTTTCATCCGCAGAGATAATCGGTGATTCGGCCCGCTTCTTCAATGTTATCGGTTGTTCTCTTTGGGCATTCGGGTATTTCGGGTTCTTGAGCTTCATACACTTTCTTTAAGGGAGAGAAAAGTATACATCGGGGTTATTCTTTGGCTATTGGAATTAACTGCTACTTGATGGTATAAGTTTCTTTGTCTTCGGTATATGTATTCGGGTTCGTGAGCTCTAGTCAAGAGACCGACGCATCAATTCAACTACGTGGGGAAGTGGTCTCTTGACACCTTTTGGAATGGATTGCTTTGACTTCAAGGTAATGAAATTTGAGAAGAAATTTAAAGAGTGGGATGAAACGTTGTTGTTCTTCTTCTTGATGATATAACCCGAATGGAGATCCTCGATTATCGTTCTTAAATGGAGCAGCGGGATTTATGGTAATGGTGTGCTTTTCTCATGCACCGCTAAGGCAAGCTTGAAATAGAGCTCAATCTGCTCATCTAAAGGATTTTCGGTTTGGGGAAGTCGCCAAAGTCTCACTTTCGCTTGGTTCTATTTCTTTCAATTCAAGAGCCCTTGAAGCTTTGGTGGTGGATGTTTAAGAGATGACGAATTCTATCTTCTACGACGCGTCGCTCGATATCCTTATCTCGTACTGTATCATCATCTTCTTAAACCATATCATCTATTCTATCTTTGTATATATTTATCAAAAACGAAATACAAAAATATAAAACCAAGAAACAAAATAGAAAATTATAAAACCAAGAAAAAGAAAATAGAAAAATATAAAACCAACAAAACCCATAAAAATCGAAAATTTAAAAATGCCAAAATTTGTTTTCTCATGACATGTCTTCGGTATCGATAACATCTACGGTCTTAGAAATGTCATTCAATAATGGCACGGGACCATAGATGAAGTTCGAGCGGAGGTGTAAATATTCTTTCTAAACATGTCTTAAACTATGGCTTACGCTATTTCGATCAGAATCTGCTTCAAAGATGGCTTACGCTTAATTGATCAGTAACCCGCTCTTCAAAATTATGGTTTGCTATTATTTTATAGCAACCTGCTTTTTAAAGGAAGGAAAGTGTTGCGCTAAACAATTTTTCAAATATTTCGCACTTATCCTAATTCAAATGAGGAAAGTATGTCAAGGATCATTGTTCCTACACAAATGTTTTTCCGCTCTAAAATTCTTCAGAAAAATATTTGTTGTTTTCAAAAAGTGGTGGTAAATGAGTTGCTTTAAAACAATCGATTCAGTGTTTTTATAAATTGAAAACTCAATCAATGACTTCAGCTTTTAACCTTTTCAAGAAATAAGTCATTGATTGAAGGGATAATGTTTTGAAATTTACATCATCTAATGTGCTTTCTTAATTATCCTAATATGCTTAATTAAAATGATGTTAACCTATGTTGAAGGACTAGGTGCCTAGGATATGATTGCTAGGATTAGATGATTAGAGTTTGATAAACACATTATTCCCATGCTTTACATGATCTGTTTGATATGTTGGATTGACTTTTATTAGTCGATGTTTTTTTGGGTGATGTCGACCAACATATATTTGTATGTGTGTTCACTAACGTATGCAGGTATATTGGTATAAAAGAATGTTCTCGATCCGGATCCCACAATTGAAGATGATTGGATGCCGAAAGGAAAGGGTAACTATTTCTTAGGTTGACAAATGAAGAAACGGAGCTTAATTGGACTTCTATGGAGAGTTGGCATAAATGCAACGTAAGAGGTCTCACCGCATCGCAGATGGTTTTCTTCTAAGTGATTGAAGAAACGGAGCTTAATTTGACCTCGCTTGGCATTCAAAATGCAACGAAGAAGAAGTCTCGATCGCATCGCAGATGGTTTTTCTTCCAAACCCTACAACAACAAAAACAACTAAGCTTCTCAACCACTAATGTATCTTTGTGCAGATACCATTTTAAACAATTTTCTAAAAACTTTGATTAAAATTGTTTTGAAAATGGAAAATATTGTTTTGAAAATAAAGTGAACTAAATTTTGAAAATCACCGGACATCTTTTATCAAAACCTAAGTCACTCAATTATTGACTTCTGTCATGGATTGAGGGGGAGAGTGATTTAAAATAAAATATTTTCAAACAATATATCTTCAAAAGAGTCCGTTTGTACGCTAAAATGTGGTGATCTAAAGATTTAATGTTATGTCATGGTATGGTTTTCTTTAAAACTCAAAGATCTCGCCAAAATGAAATTTTTTCGTTCTTGTTTGATTGTGAAATTGTTTTATTTTACTTAAAGATCTCTTAAAACAATCATACCGATACTAACAATCTTTAATGTCTTAAAATGGTCCTTATCTCGTCATTTTTCAAAATCAAATCTTGCCACGCTTTTCCCAAAATTTTCTAAATTATTTAAATCTTTGGGATCACTAATCTCAAATGGTTTGAAATCTTTGATCGGGTGAGAGATCGTGATTTAAATCTCAAATGCTTTTAATGGAATTGGTTTTAGTCCTTCAAAGGCACTCCTGCCTCCATGTGCCAAACTATTTCAATATACATAATGCACATGTTGAGGGGAGCATTTATCCAAAAGCTAGATGAGTTTTTAAATCGCACATTTTCTCCCATGTTTTATAAACCTTATTAAATCACTTGGGATCCAAAATCTCAAAGGGTTTGATATTTTGATCGGGGAGAATTTGTGATTTAATAATGAAATTTGATACAAGGTGATCGCTTTGATTTAATTGTGCACGCTTTCTCTCATATGTGCTAAACGCTTTCGAATCTCGAAGCATATATCGAGGGGGAGCATTTTTAAAGAAAAGAAACTATCAAGGTGCAAATGCTTTTATGTTTTAACATAAAGTACCTTGATTGAGTTTTCAAATGGTTTCTTAATGGCTTTTGATTGTGGATGTGCTTCAAATTAACTCTTGCCTCTATGTGATAAAAATGTTTTTAAATATCTTACGCACATATTGAGGGGGAGAATTTTACAATGAAAATCAAATGGCTTTTTCGTATGAAAATTGTGATCAAAGAAAATATTTCAAAGTCCTCTTGCCTCCTTGTGCTAAACAATTTCTAAATCATACGCACATGTTGAGGGGGAGGTTCTCTAAATGATCAAAACTATTAAGGTACAAAATGATTTGATCTCGTATCACAAGTACCTTGATTGGTTTTCCAAATGATTTTTCAATTGGTTTCGAGAATGAATGAACAATACCAAAAGACCGACCAAATTTACTTTATGCATGGTGTTATAAGGATGGTTAGGTTAGGTATTTATTCCCACGATCCGCCGTAACCGAGGGATCTACCTGTGGACAATTCACTAGATAGTGTAGAGTCCTTAGGTACGATGAAAAAGGAGAAAAATGAGAATATGGGAAGAGTGGATCGAGACAGAGCTAGTAATCGAATAAACCCAACAAGGTTCTAGTTATGAAGTCTCGTAAGCATCAAGGGTTGAAAATGAAAAAAAACCGAATGTGAAAAGGGTGAAAAGAAATAGCCCTCCATCAATTCAACCTTAGGGCGTAAACCGGGTTCAATACATATGCTCTTGGTTGTTACTAAGGTAACACCGGTATTGAAGACAAGACATCATGGACCCAAAGGACGATGCCGTGACTACAACTTCCCAAGCCACTCAAGTTCCTCTTAAAAGGGCTTGTTTCATTCTCACGGGAACCGACATAATCTATCGACTTTCTTAGAGATTGTTGATATTGAAGAAGGAGACCTCTCCCTAGTCTCCCAAGACAGAACCAAATATGCACAATTGAGTCTAGAGCCAAGAGATCATCCACAATATCTCGTTAGGACACTAAATTCTTGAAGACTTGCTTTTTACACAATGTGGAAAGTAAGTATATATTAAGAGTCCCACGATTATCCTTGTGGTATTGCCGTAACATCTGAGTGGTATGTAAAATTATTACGATGAAGATGGAAATCCTTCTAGAGCCATCATCAAACAAGCTCTTGGTGGGTGACATGTGAGATCTTCTCGTAAGATCAAGCTTGTGACAACCGGATAGAAACAATGGGGAGATTCACTCGTGAATCAACCTTGGTCCAGATTGGAATTGACGAATACTTTTGAAAACCATTCGATGTGCAAAATCTTCTTTTCTCTAGCACGTCGAATGTGTATTCATATTTCAAATTCAAAAGTATCTCCGATTGAAAAATACTTTGGAAAACCGCTCGATGTGCGAATCTCTTCTTTTCTCTAGCACGTCGAATGTGTACTCATTCTCTAATACAAAAGTATTTTGTTTGAAAATTGATCTTCTCATAAACCTTCGTCAGATTGCAAAACTCTCTTTCAAGCAATACGCGATTGTTTTTCAAATCATTTTTCATCAATCGCTGAATCTCAATTACCGGTTCACTCACTCGTGTTGTCATCTTTGAGACATTCGGTTTGAGAACGCTAGAATAGTCACAAACCCCGTCAAGGAGATTCTTAGGAATCCCACCGATCACAGGCAAGATTGTAATGATCAACGGGAACCGTGGGCCGTGTACTCAATTCAACGAAGTGATCAAAGACACTTTCGTGTGTTTTATTGCTAACTGTTGTTTGCGGTACATTTGGACTGTTGCGTACCGATCGTAATTGAGGAGTCAATCCAAAGCCGCATGCTCACAAAGATCCACACTTAATTTGAAGAAATCATGACCGGTGCATATCTACATAACTGGCTCGATATTTCATACTATGCTTCGTTCATTGCGCAAATATCATGAACCAAGAAGGCTTCCGCTACTCGATGGAAAGATGTCATGATTCAAAAGTGTGAGCATGTCGTCCGAAGTCACAACTTCACATGATGGCAACACAATAAAGGGTGATCCAGATTTATCGTGGTCGATGATCTCAATGAAAGCTCAAGATCATCAAAGATGTGGATCAGCTCAAAGACCTCCACTTAAAGTACAAATCTATGCGGACTTTGAAGAATCGCTACAAAAGCACAAAGATTGTGATAGTGAAGAATTCAAGTCTACGAGCTCAAGAACAATGTCAAGAATAGAATGCTAGGATTCAAATGTAAAACATGGGGTGACCTCCTTGGGGAGATTGTTAGGAATTAGAAAATTCCATAGTGAAGAGTCGGTCACCCCAAATGTTATCTAGCTTAAGTTAGCTCAGACTTGTCATTAGTTTCGTTATTTAGTAGTTTATTTATTAGTTTGTAGCGTAGTATAGCTTAGTGCTTCACCGTGGAGGAAGGACGGGTCTTTACCCATCGTATCCCCGATCCACAGCCGATAGGAGGTCGTATTGTGTAAGAGAAATACCCTTCCATCCATGGAAGGGTGGAGCTTTTCAATCTAATATTACAACTTTTGTGAACCAAGTCTCTACCAAGAAATCTCTCTCTCTCTTTCTCTCTCTAAAATGGTAAACATGTATTTTGATCATCCAAGACCACCCGAATCATCAAACACAATAAATATAACGATCCTACACACACACACACATATATATATATATATATATATATATATATATATATATATATATATATATATATATATATATATAATGTTTATCTTCATTCCTAATATATAAACAGTAATATTAAGATAATCTTTAATTTTACAAAGAACTATATTAGGAAACGAATTGCTTACTAAGTAAAGTTTATCTTAAGAGGCTATAAATAAAGCCTAAGATTACACTTGACAAACTAAATATTGAATACGTGAGTTCTGAAAAAACAGACAATGGCAAGTGGAAAAAACAGACAATGGCAAGTGGAAAGTTTATCTTAAGAGGATAGAAACGATGGGGAGATTCATTCTTGAATCAACCTTGGTCCAGAATGGAATTGACGAATACTTTTGGAAAACCGCTCGATGTGCAAACCTTCTTTTCTCTAGCACGTCGAATGTGTATTCATTTCAAATTCAAAAGTATCTCGATTGAAAATACTTTAGAAAACCGCTCGATGCGCGAATCTCTTCTTTTCGCTAGCACGTCGAATGTGTACTCATTCTCTAATACAAAAAGTATTTTGATTGAAAATTGATCTTTCTCATAAAACCTTTGTCATATTGCAAAACTCTTTCTTCAAGCAATACACGATTGTTTTTCAAATCATTTTTCATCAATCGCTGAATCTCAATTCACCGTTCACTCACTCCGTGTTGTCTTCTTTAAGACGTTCGGTTTGAGAACAAAATAGAACACCGCGAAACCCCGTCAAGGAGATTCTTAGGAATCCTACCGATCACAGCAAGATTTGTATCGATCAACGGGAACCGTGGGCCGTACTCAATTCAACGAAGTGATCAAAGACACTTTCGCACTTTATTGCTAATCGTTGTTTGCAGTACATTTGGACGGTTGCAAATGATCGTAATTGAGGAGTCAATCCAAAGTCGCATGCTCACATCATCCACACTTAATTTGAAGAAATCATGACTAGTGCATATCTACATAACCCGGCTCGATATTTCATACTATGCTTATGCTTCACACGCAAATATCATGACCCAAAGAAGGCTTCCGCTACTCCGATGGAAAGATGTCATGATTCAAAAGTGTGAGCATGTCGTCCAAAAGTCACAACTTCACATGATGGCAACACAATAAAGGGTGATCCATAGATTTACGTGGTCGATGATCTCAATGAAAGCTCAAGATCATCAAAGATGTGGATCGCACCAAAGACCTCCACTAAAAGTACTAAACTATGCGGACTTTGAAGAATCGCTACAAAAGCACAAAGATTGCATAAATGAAGAATTCAAGTCTACGAGCTCAAGAACAAAGACAAGAATAGAATGCTAGGATTCAAATGTAAACATGGGGTGACCTCCTTAGGGGAGATTGTTAGAATTAGAAAATTCCATAGTGAAGAGTCGGTCACCCCAAATATTATCTAGCATATGTTAGCTCGTGACATGTCGTTAGTTACGCTATTTATCGCTTTATTAGTTAGTTATTAGTTTAGTTTAGCGTAGTGTAACACCGTGGAGGAAGGACGGTCTTTACCATCAGATGCCCGATCCACAGCCGATAGGAGGTCGGTATTGTGTAGTATAAATACCCCTTCCATCCATGGAAGGGTGGTGCTTCAATCTAATATTCCATACTTTGTATACCAAGTCTCTAGCAAGAAAACACCTAACTCTCTACTTCTCTCTAATGGCAAACATGTATTTTGATCATCCAAGACCACCCGAATCATCAAACACATAAATATAACGATCCTACACTTTCCAAATCAAAACCCAAGCACTTACAATGATTCTAAACACAAAAGTACACTCAAAATTCAAGCTTTACCACAAGAAATGATCCAAATGATGCAAAAACCACTAAACTTTTTCAAACCCAAAAACCATATAAAACTACTAGAAATCCAAGGATATGTAAGAGAGATGATCAAACCATGGCTCTTGATACCAATTGTAACATATTTGATTTCACAAACACATCATACCAAATACATAAGAGGCGATATAAGGTTTTAGAGAGAAAGTTTTAGAGAGAGAAAGGAAGAGAGTTGAGAACTATGTGAAACAAAGAAAATGGTATTGAGCTCAAACCTCTACCTTGGGAGGTAGAGGTATTTATAGTATTCTTACAAGACTCGCCTCCCACGGGTCCGGATCGCATACAGGGATAAAGACCCGTCTGTCCTCACGCAGTTACTTAACTAAATACTAACTAATATTAAATGACTACGACTACGAGCTTTCTAACGATTACATATACTTGAGGTGACCGATACTTTAATGACTGAATTTTCTAATTCCTAACATTAGCATTCTTCACTAATGCCTTTGACACAACACTTCTAAGGAGGAAGAAAGAACTATCAACAAGAGAACCTCAGTAGTCTTGATGATGACGAAGCATGGCAACTCATGG
Source organism: Chrysanthemum lavandulifolium (assembly GCA_022545495.1). Lineage (NCBI taxonomy): Eukaryota > Viridiplantae > Streptophyta > Magnoliopsida > Asterales > Asteraceae > Chrysanthemum > Chrysanthemum lavandulifolium. Next base: position 186,584,794 of record CM040242.1, read on the forward strand.
ACTTGAGCTTTCTCGACTTCAAGAAGTGGTGATCTCGCCTTTAAGAGGAACCTAGAGAATCACACAAAACAAAAGACAACTACATAGCAAGATCCCTTAGATCATTGGTTAGAGAGTTACAATACTTGGGAAAGTATGTAAGAGTGGCCAACCAAAATGAAGAAATGGCTCACTATTTATAGAGAAGAATGTTATCGCTCCTCGATCCCACGGATCCCTTTCACAAGGGATCCGCTCAGTGTAAACCTAGGGATCCGGGACGCCCTCTTCGCCCATGGGTATTTTGGTTATGGGTCATGGGTCATGGGTTATGGGTTGATCCATGGGTTTATTTTTAGATACAATGTATCTCGTGAGTTCAATGTACCTAGTCAAATGGGTATGGGTCAATACCATGGGTTATGAATATTTTTCATGGGTTGTAGTTTTTACCCATTTATATAATATATACTAGTTGTGTATATATTTTTGCCCAATATGTAAACACTAGTTGTTGTACATATATATCATAAAATCACTTATACTTGTTTTAGTGTTTTATGTGAAAACGTTAAGTATGTTAGAAAACTATTGGCTCAAACTATTTACGTATTTTATTTGTTTCGTTAAAATGATTTTACGTTTGTTATCGACAAAACATTAGAAGATCGTAAAATATAAATAAACGTTTTTACGGCTTATTTGAATTAACACAATCAAAGAATTAGTTTTAATTATCACCCACTATATCGTACTACTGCATGAGTCAAAAGACTCAATTTATTCGGGTAATTACCACAAAGTGGCGCGTGAAATTAAGGTCAATTCACCCTTAAGATGTTTTTACATATTAAATAGTCGTAGGTAACTTTATATTGAAGCACAAAGAAGCAGAGAAGCGGGTCAACGTGAATCGTATTAAAAACATTCTTCTTTTAGGTCACAATTTAATACGTATATTTCTTATACCTCTCTTATAGTTTGTCAATAATGGATGAGCCGTTCTAACTATTTGGTATAATAAACATCAGTCGAATAAAAATTTTAAGATTTAACTTTCAAAAACAAATTAAATTTCACCATTATTTAGTCCAGTTTATTTTCTATTTAAAGATTACCCTTTACTTACAACTTGTCAAACAATAAATAAACAAATAAGCAAATAATAAAAATAACCAACTAAAACAATGAACATGCTAAATTAAATCAACTAACATGTATATTTGAACTAAGACTTTCACTTGTGTTTTGAGCTAGGTACAAGTAGATCACATACATCGATAATTCGACTGCGTAAGTCTCACATTAAAAATCTACAATAACACAAAAACGTTGATAAGATAAAACGATACATTTGTGGTCTTCCCCAATTTTAGGATTAATTAACTTATTTGCTAATTAACATGTCATACAATTTAATTACTAAAATCAATTTAATACATATCGTACAATTAACATATAAAATCAAACACTTAACAATTAACGCATATATATCAACTGATCCATAACAAAAATGCATGTTTTCATCATGGATCCCACATATAGTACTTATTACCATATAATCAAGTCACAAGATTGCTTACTATTAATGACATAACACAAATTATTCATTAATAAACCACAGAAAAAATTGCATGCAGCCTAGGGTTTCTACAATTTAACAAAACCTAAAACTTAATTTTCTTAATTAATGGGTAAGCGACCCATATAAAAAATTATGATTTTTTTGAAAAACTAAACCCTAGAAATAAAAAACATGCAGCAATCTAACAAAGATTCGATTTTTATGTGTTTCGGTATTACACCATATTAAAGGCTCTTGATGCCATTGTTGGATCATAGTAATCATTACAAGTATATATATTAAACATGTAATCACAAAGAGCACACAAAGGAAGACTTAAACATAATATACATAATTAATTAACCAAAACATAAAGTAAGCGTACCTTTTAGCAATCCAAGCAATCAAATGATTAAGAAACTCAAACCCTAATAATTTAGGGTTTATGAAATCGATTTACACCTTAATTGATTTAGGCAAGAACAAAAATCCAAAATAAGATTTATTTATAGTCTTGTACACGCGTATTGATAGACATTCAATACAAATGCTAGGTTCTTGATCACAATAGATTAACCAAACACTTCAGTTACGCTCAAGGTCACTTGCAAATCCCTTCGTGAGGCTTTACTCGTCGACCAAAGAGTAAAAGGGGAGAATAAAAGAAGTTTAGCCTTCTATCTAGATCAAGTGTCCCAAATAATGAATACATGAGGATGTATCTAAACCCTTATGGTAGAGATCAAGTAAAGAGTTCACATGTGGGATTCCTCTTGTTCGGCCGACTTCACAAGCCCAAGAGAGGTTCTAGAACCTTCTCTTGGCTTGTTTCCTTTTCTTCGTATCCCTTTGATATTTAATGACCGTTAGTCACTTTCGTTAATCGTTATTGTGAATTAATAATTAAAACATAACGTTTTATATTTAATTATTAAACATTGAATCTCATACGCAATGCGTGCAATCCCATCGTATGGTGTTCGAATCCGGTCATACGTATATTAAGTATATCCACAAACTAACAGCTCCCACTTGAAGATATCTTAATATAGGCAATGACATTGGCTAGCGTCTAGCAAACACGCCAATGCCCCCATAACGACCTTGAGTGTGGTTTCTGTGGAAAACTAGAAGGGGGGTTGAATAGTTTTACCAATTAAAACTCGTTTTAAACTTATTTAGATCGACTTATGTCAATCTATTCAGATGTGTGTTGGATGTTGATAAACAAACATATAGAAATATAAATATGTAATGAAAAGATAAAGAGTAAGAAGCACAAAACCACAACACGAGTATTTATAGTGGTTCGCCACAAGGACACCTTCCTTGCCTCTACTCCACCCCCGAGTCACCTACCGAGAGTTCGTAATCACTACACAACACCGACTCCTTATGGTGGAGAAACCTTCACAATGTTGCCTACTCTTTTTCCGGTACTAGGCTAACCACCGGGTTCTTTCACACCAAGGTGAACCACACCTACCACAACGTCGCTTACCCTTTATCCCAGACTAGGTTAAGCACCGAGTTCCATTACAATGGAGGAACTACTACCCAACACTACACAACACCTAATCCCAAAGGAAACCCACCCTTATTACAACATCAACAAGGATATCAATATCCTTGGATCTAAAACTAATTTATCTTGTACATCGAAACACACCATATCGAATGTACATCTTAGGCACCTTTCACAAATGCCTTTTACTAGATCTTCAAGACACCCTTCACTAATGTCTTGTGACTTGAATTCTAGGCACCCTTCACTAATGCCTACAATACAGACGATCGACAACTTTCACTAATGTCTTCGTCTTGACACTTGAGACATCTTTCACTAATGTCTTCAATACTACACTCTTTAGAGAAAGAACCATCAACAAGATAACTTCAGTAGTCTTGATGATGAGGAAGTATGGCAACTCATGGACTTGAGCTTGCTTAACTTCAAATGTGGTGATCTCGCCTTTAAGAGGAACCTAGAGAATCACACAAAAACAAAACTACATACATTGTTAGAATCGATGCTCTAGGTTGTTTAGAACTTATCTAGGATTATCAATAAAGCACAAATAACAATGAACAATATATATGCACAGCGGAATAATCAAACTATCATTGTTATTATTAAGGTTTCTTCGTCATCATCATGTGTTCTACAAAACACATCCACGCCCCTAATCCTAGATGATCAACTCTAAGACTACACACACAACAGGATCAATGATCCTTGAGGCTAAACACTACAAGTCGACTATTACCTAGTCTAGGCGCTACATACTCACGCCCCTAGACCTACACACACACACCTTTGTCTGATGTTTACATTGTTTGACACACATTTAAACCTAATTCCGTGTATCTCTTTATATAATAGAGATACTAGGGTTACAAATGACTACAAGCGACTAGATAATAAATACTTCTTTGACAAGTAGGTCCCTTGTCTTTCTTTGTCTTCAATAGTCCTTCATCTTTCATGTATTTTGTCTTATCAACTTAAATATAATTCTCAACAGTCTTCCCCTAGTTGATAATGACAAAACCACATAAGCATGAACTTCCCCTGAAGCTAATATGAAAGATAAACGAACTTTCCCTTAAACATGCAATATTACCAAGGATCTTCAAGTTGCAAATCTTCTATGTCATGCCTTCTTCCCCTTTTTGTCATCTTCAATTAGGTGTCATAAGTGAGCAACCTTGATCTTCACAACTACAAATCAATATCATACGTCCAATCCATCCTTCCAATGTTTCAAATTACCCACCATTAAGTTTTCCGCATCTAAAAATGAACTTGAAACAGTAGAAATCAAAATCAGCAGTAGTAATAACAACTAGCAGTTGTAAAAACCGTCACCTCGAATGATGCATGCAAATGGTTAAACATTTTAATATTAAGCTTCCCCTAAAACCCATAAGTTAACCATTTGAAGAATGTAAGCTTTATGTAAGGATTACTGATGAAGAAAACCAAGTATAACCAACTTGATGCTGAAGTAGAACAACCCAAACCTGTGTCTTATATCTTGCACTAAAGATGACATCGAATGTATACCCAATCATGGTGTATAGGGAGACCGCAATGCCTTGACAATAATCACTGAGCACAATAACGTCACTCCTTTAAGTGTTATGTCAATTCTTCGTCACAATTCATTGAAGCACGAACAAGTTATCTTAAAAGTGTAATCACCCACTTTAAGATATGATAAAACACAAACCCAAATAATTCCACTTCATTTTCAAATAGGTGATAAACGCCTTTCTTCGTAATCAATTATGACAATAAGAATGAGCCATGAACCTGTTAAGAACAAAAACCAAAATCGAAACAGTGTGTGTCGTTAACCAATCAAGCCGAAAACAAAATCGACTTCCCCTCAAATCCAATACCATACGAGAACCAAAAATCATGTACTATCCGATATCGAGTAATATAAGCGTGGAAACAACATATATCGATAACATTAGCGAGAGAAAATTTTCTGACAATGCAAACCAAGCTCATTAGCAACACTTTTTCTCGTTACAAGATCGCCACAAATGTCACTAACTTTGCATTCTCCTTCCTCCCATAGCAATTAGCAACACAAATTCGTCACAAACTGTCGCTAATCTGTCACTATCATGATTACTCCTTCCTCCCATTCCTTTTGTGATAGTTTAAACCGTCACTAAGCTGTCACCTTCGGCAGAATACAAGCAGTAACCATTGAGCTAGCAGTGGAAACAAAATAATGTGGCAGTGGAAACAAGTTAACCTAGCAGTGGTAACGAGAAACGCTAGCAGTGGAAACGAGCATGTAGCAGTGGTTAAACTAGAAGCCTAGTAGTGGTACTCGTGAGTGGTAGCAGTAGTAATCTTGAAAAAGCACCAATACATTCACTCCTGACATCGTACCATCATCAAATACGCACATCATTATACCAATAACTTTAGGCAGTAACCAACGTATCCTCGCTAACCATCCAAAAACTAAGCTTTCCATTACATAGGCCTCACCAAATTCTATACGAGGAACATTAATTGGCTCCGATCTTAGTTGATAATAATATTAACCACCATCCCAAGGTTAATGTTTCAACCAATTATGTAGCAAACGACAAACAAAATTGATGCATTAATATTCAACTCATAAAAGAAGAAATCAATGTTTATACGGTTTGTGTGTTTGCCGAGTTAGGGTTTTTTTCTTTCAATATAGAAACAACTGCAACAACAGCCTTGAAAAGAAATTACAGCCCAACCGAATCAGACGTTGGTCAAGCAAACGTGTATCATCAATCAGAAAACCCAGCCATTAAACGGTTTCTCGTCAATAAATACCTTGAGTAAACCCTAGGTGAGTGAAACATGTATCGCATCAGCCAAAAAATAAGAACCCCTAAAATTCAAAAATTAAATACCTCCTCTGCAGCCAACTTCGACATAGTATAACTTTTTATTAAGAGCTCAGATCGACGATCCTTCTGGTGGAAAGTTAGATAGCTATATAGAGAACGTCCACCCAAAATTTCGTTACGATCCAACAGTTAACGAAAAAGTTATACCTGTTTGAAAACTGACCTGCAGAAGCATTACGAGAATTTTTCCAGACTCGAATTTTTCTTCTTTTTCCAGAAACCTTGCGAAATCCTAGATATCGAGAGCCACCCGCTCTGATACCACATGTTAGAATCGATGCTCTAGGTTGTTTAGACCTTATTTAGGATTATCAATAAAGCACAAATAACAATGAACAATATATACGCACAGCGGAATAATCAAATTATCATTGTTATTATTAAGGTTTCTTCGTCGTCATCATGTGTTCTACAAAACAAATCCACAGCCCCAATCCTAGATTATCAACTCTAAGACGGTTACACAACAGGGATCAATGATCCTTGAGGCTAAACACTACAAGTCGACTATTACCTAGTCTAAGCGTTTACATACTCACGCCCTAGACCTACACACACACACCTTTGTCTGATGTTTACATTGTTTGACACACATTTAAACCTAATTCCCTGTATCTCTTTATATAATTGAGATACTAGGGTTACAAATGACTACAATGGACTAGATAATAAATACTTCTTTGACAAGTAGGTCCCTTGTCTTTCTTTGTCTTCAATAGTCCTTCATCTTTCATGTATTTTGTCTTATCAACTTAAATATAATTCCCAATATACATAGATCACTGGATCCGGGTTAGGGAGTTTTAACCCAAGGAGAAAGTATGTGAGAAAAGAGTAAAAACAATGAAGAAATGGCTCACTATTTATAGAGAGAAAATGCTCTATTGTTCCTCGGATCCCACGGATCCCTCCCACAAGGGATCCGTCTAGTGTAAACCTAGAGATCCGTGAGACGCCCTCTTGCCCATGGGTATTTTGGTTATGGGTCATGGGTTATGGGTTGATCCATGGGTCTCTTATTAGATACAATGTATCTAATGAGTGCAATGCACCTAGTCAAATGGGTATGGGTCAATACCATGGGTTGTAGTTTTTACCCATTTATAATACATACTAGTTATGTATATATTTTGCCCAATATGTAAATACTAGTTGTTGTACATATGTATTACTAAATCATAAAATCACTTATATTTGTTTTAGTGTTTTATGTGAAAACGTAAGTGTGTTTGAAAACTATTGGCTCAAATTATTTACGTATTTTAGTTGTTTCGTTAAAATGATTTTACGTTTGTTATCGACAAAACATTAGAAGATCGTAAAATATAAATAAACATTTTTACGCTTATTTGTATTAACAATCTCCCTTTTGCTAATGACAAAACATAAAATTATTTTAAGGAAAAACTAAAATGCGTAAAAGTTCGAATTGAGTTTTACTCTTTCTCCCTTTGTCGAAACAAAAGAGCGTAAAAAGAAGCTAACACAATGTTTTAAGAAAACATGTAAAGAGAGAAATAATGTAAAGAGAGCAAGTACGAGAATGGTTCTCGTCTTTACTCTCCCTTGACGAGTCCATCCCTTTGTGAGGGCGTCAAGTAAAGAGAAATAATACTAAGCTAGTTCATTTGCAACTAAATTTGCAAAAGATTTCGTCTATGTGACGAATACGCTCCCCCATGATGATTGTAACTTTGCAAAGGGACGTCATGAAATGTAATCCTAATATTGCAAACGATTTTGCAATGTATTGCCTTGACACAAAGCTCCCCCTAGCTTTAGGGTGTCAAAGTCTTCATGTGTAAATTGAATAACTACGAAACACAGGTTAGAAAACAAGTACAATGCATAATTTCCTGCACATATGGCTCAAGGTAGTAGAAAATTAGTTTTCTGTTGCGCGGATCCCACGGTTCCCTCCTTTGGGGGATCCGCTTAGGCAAATATTAGGGATCCGTCTGGCTGATGACTAAATGCAGGAATGGTGATAAAACAAATAATGTTAACATCAAAGTGAGATATGTATTATACAAAATAATCATATACTGTGAATATAGCAAGTAGCATGTAATTTCATTTAATAAAACTAGAGATATGATATACATGACTCTAAAACTAAGAAAATGAATGATACATGACTTGGAATTTCTAGACTTATCTAAGTAACGCTGATACTAGGACACCACTAAAATCTTCTAGCTCAAGTTTGTTTAGGTTTAATCTCGCCGAAACGTTCGAGGAGATGATAGAACATGAAACGTTGATCTTCATGTACTTCATGTATTAAACTCTCAACATGTTGACAATGATAACAATCTTTGTCATGGCTAGGTAGTGGTGGTGGAAGAAAGGAAATTGCTTGATGCGAAGGATCAAGTGAAGCTGGGTCGGGGAGCCTCAAACAACGGAGGATTGGTGGAGGCACATTTGAAGATGGCTCGACCAAGAATGATGGTGGTGGTAGAGAAGTGTTAACTTCCATATGGTCGGGTGGTTGACTTTGATAATTTCTCATAATCCAAATGGGATTATAAGATGGTGACGGCGAAAGGAAGCCGAGCTAGTGTTGACTCAACACCTTGATTTTGTGCCATTATTTCTCCTAATGAGGAGAATGTTGCCGGATGGAGGAGGATGAGACGCCTAGGAGGAAAATCCTCTAAATTGTAGAGGTGTGGTGATGATAGTGGAGTTGTGAATGAGATAGCTCTAGGAACCAATGGTGATGGTTTAGTGAAATGGGATTGTTTGGCTTAGGAAGTATGGTGGTGCTTGGCATAGGTAGTTTTGTGGGAACTATCCTTTAGGGATAATTTTGATTGGTTGAGTTGGTGGAGGAGAAACCTTGCATTTTTGGATTTGACTGGAGATGATTATGTTGAAGAAATTTCGTGTACAACACGAGCAATTTTCTTGGGTGGTTATTTGGTGGATAAGTTACTACTTGGAGCTTTCCTCATGATGAGATGATTCAAAGAGGTTTGTGAATGTTTCTAAGTGCTAAAAGTGAGGATGAGGATGATGACTTTAGGAGTCCTAACAATGTGGTTTATAAAGAAAGGGATTTGGCAAGTGCATTCAAGACTTAAGCCACTAAACTTCTTTGGAATGTGATGATTAACATGCATAAGAGTCAACTTCGAGTTGATCTAGGAACTCATTTAAGATGAGATGAAGTGTTTAAGTTAGAAAGATGAGCTTAAAATGATTGTTTTAGCTAGAGTTGACATAATCATCATACGGATCCCACGGTTCCTTCCAATGAGGAACCGCCTAGGCTAATCCTAGGATCCGTCTCTCAGCAGCTAAGAAAAGACAGCAATGGTGTTTGTAAGGTCTAATGCCTATTTCTTCTTGAATGTTTTAGTTCATCTAAGTGTCTTAAATGAAGAGGTGCTTTAAATACTTAAGGGTAATGAGTGATGTAGCTAGTGATTGCCTTTTATGGAAGAAATTGGAACTTTCATGAGTACCAATGAATGAAAAAAGATGACACTAATGATTTTGAGAGTGTCAAATTGAGCTAAATGATCCTAGAGATCAGATAGTGACTTAGGATAATGTTTTGGAGAATATCCTAAAGGCTTTAAGATGGAAAAACTATAATTTGATCAATCTTGAGGTAAGGATGATTATGATCAATTTTGCCATAATTGGAGAATTTCCAAAGTTAGATGTGAGGGATTATATGAGTAATGATGAGCGAGCTTGAGAGCGGAAGAGTAATGAGTTTAAGTAAAACGATAGATCTACAAGCGTCTTGAGTGTGATCTATGCGTGAGTATGAATTTACTCAACTTTGAAAAGGAATCAATTTGTCTTAAGGCACTATGTCTAGCTTAGTGTGAAGTGATCTAAGGCCATGTTTGAAATACAATGATTGCAATTGCATTTTCTGTTTTCCGGATCCCACGGTTCCCTAAGAGTAGGGATCCGTCTAGCACAAACTTTGGGATCCGTCTATCTGCTAAGCAGAACATTTATTAAAGGCATGTAATGATTTTGACAATGCATTATATTTCAAGGTTAGTTTAAGAAGTTCTAACACTAAAATATCAAATGTAAGATGTTTTATTTCATGAAAGAAATCGGATTACATTGAAAAAGCATGAATATTAAGGATTGACCCTATTTAGGAAGAAAACTAAGGATTGACCCTATTTAGGAAGAAGGCTAAGTTCCTTGAGCGTTACTAGATGGATCATCAAATGGTTGATGAGTGTTTCCCGATTCGTGAATGAAGAAAGTCTTCATGAGAGATGTGTTTAGAGGTTCCATCATCTTGTTCACAAGTACGCATAACGGACTTTGAAATTGAGGATGGAAATGCATAACGTTATGATAGAGGCGTCAAAACATTCCATAAGGGATGAGTTTATTCTTGGAACCTTGAAGATTTACGATTCACCTTGCGAAGAAGTCACGCGAGATTGTATGGTTGTTGTGTTAGCAAACAATACATTATGTGAGCACAACAAGCGGAAGGATTTCGATTTCCCAAGACTTCAAACATTTTCACGTGGGATGAGTGCAAGTACTCTTCTCGGATGTCCCGTGTAAAGATAATGTTTGGATCGTAGTAATATGGTCGAGGTTTGCATATTATGCGATTTAAATCTTCCCGGAGGGTATGTGTGAACAATATGGACAATTTTCTTCACGAAAGTTGAAGAGAATCAAGAGACCAATCTTCGGTGAAGACACATTGTCCATGATTTGGAATTCGAGAATTTGAGCACATTGTCCAAGGGTTAAACGAACTTTTGGTTTTGATCCAAAACCAAAGAGATAGAGAGCGATCCTCGTTACGAACGAGTTCGACTTACTAAGAGTTACAATACAAACCTTGGACATATTTTCTCGTTAATTTCGAGAAGACATTCCAATCCTATGGTTCGGAAGGAGGTATTGAGACCTTCTTCAGATTGTAGAGGAGTTGTCGACAACACGCCCTTCGTGGAAGTGACGGTTTCGAGATTATTGAACCCACGGACATGATTGCCGTGTGTTGAGCGCAAGGGAGATGTTAGGAGTGTAGACGCTAGTGAGTGAAAAGTCAAACTCATATTCATGCGACATAGCGAAACCTATAGGAAAGAGAAGTTAATATGATGTGACGTATTACGGGTAAAATAATGATTACCTAACGTTTTTACAAGATGTTTATTAACAATGATATTTAACTTACTTAATGTTTGACATTCTAGTAGAACAATTTTTTTTTCTTTTTTTTAAGGAAGAAAGTGGTTTTATTTTGCATGAAAAATCATATCCGTAGGACGGTTCCCACTGTTCCATTCTATACGGATCCGGCTAGTATACTTGCCGGGATCCGTGGATCAGAGTAATAGAGGATTTTTGATAAAACATAGGTTTTACTGCTTTTATACCAAGATATGTGTTTTAGCCTACATTTTCTTTTCAGTATGCATACATGGTTTCTAGTGTGTCATGAAAGAATACGAAGATACAAAACAAAAGAAATGACAAAACACATAATTATAATAATAACCTAGATAAACTAGATTATTAATAATATTTCATTTCAATGCTAAGAATGATACAAAGGATTGGGTATATAACCCCAATGTAGATTAACAACACAAAGTATATGTCTCCGTATGAGAACTTCATCATAGGGAACACAAGAGCGATGAGTGTTAAGGCGATGAGCACGAGGGCGATGTAAACCATGTTGATGACGAACCTTCTTGGTTTTGGTTTGAGATGAGATGAGAGGAAGATGAAGTTTTGAATGAGAGGTAATTTTTGAAAGTGGAAGATTTGAAAAAGTGGGGATTTTATAAAGTGGACGACGGATGGTTTATTTATGGGGAAGGAGGAATTTTTGAGATTTGTGTTTTGTTTTATTATTAGAAGGATATGATTTTTGGATTAATTGAAATAAAACACAAGTTTTATAAACCACGACTTTAGACGAAAAAATAACACATATGTGAGAAAGGCTTCCTAATGAAGCTACATGTAATACATGTATATGCACAAAATATAATCATATAAATACCTATGTAAGCATACTTATTTATCAAACTAATGTCATTTAGAGATAAGTAGAAAGTCATACCTCCAATGCACTTAGGAATGTCTTTACAAATGACACAACAAATGTCAGTAGACAATTCCGGCTCCTTTGTATTTAAGATACCTTCTAAGGGAAGGTATTCTTGTTACCAAGCGATTACTATGGCTTGGTAGATATGAGCTATAACTAAGCAGCATGACAAAGGGGATTAGTGCAATTAAATGAAGAATAAATAATAAGAAAAATGTTGTCATCTTAATCAACATCCAAACAAAGAGTTTTAAAAGACATGGTGTTTGTTTTTATGAAAAAACTTCTTTGTAGTTTTCAATTAACCATGGATCGTATCAAGTTTTTGAAGTACAATATACTCTAAGAAACTTGGTAACGAAGCTCTGATGCCAACTGTGGAAAACTAGAAGGGGGGTTGAATAGTTTTACCAATTAAAATTCGTTTTATACTTATTTAGATCGACTTATGTCAATCTATTCAGATGTGGGTTGGATGTTGATAAACAAACATATAGAAATATAAATATGTAATGAAAAAGATAAAGAGTAAGAAGCACAAAACCACAACGCAAGTATTTATAGTGGTTCGGCTACAAGGACACCTTCCTTGCCATACTCACTCCCCGAGTCACCTACTCGATAGTTCGTAATCACTACACAACACCGAATCCTTATGGTGGAGAAACCTTCACAACGTTGCTTACTCTTTTTCCGGATTAGGCTAACCACCGGTTGTTTCACACCAAGGTGAACCACACCTACCACAACGTCCGCCTACCCTTTATCCGGTACTAGGCTATACCGAGTTCCATTACAATGGAGGAACTACTACCCAACACTACACAACACCTAATCCCAAAGGAGACCCACTCCTTATTACAACATCAACAAGGATATCAATATCCTTGGATCTAATACTAATTTATCTTGTACATCGAAACACACCATATTGAATGTACATCTTAGGCACCTTTCACTAATGCCTTTGACTAGATCTTCAAGACACCCTTCACTAATGTCTTGTGACTTGACTTCTAGGCACCCTTCACTAATGCCTACAATACGGACGATCGACACCTTTCACTAATGTCTTCGTCTTGACACTTGAGACATCTTTCACTAATGTCTTCAATACTACACTCTTAGAGAAAGAACCATCAACAAGATAACTTCAAGAGTCTTGATGATGAGGAAGTATGGCAACTCATGGACTTGAGCTTGCTTGACTTCAAAGGTGGTGATCTCGCCTTTAAGAGGAACCTAGAGAATCACACAAAACAAAACTACATACATAGATCACTTGGATATGGGGTTAGGGAGTTTTAACTCAAGGAGAAAGTATGTGAGAAAGGGTGAAAACAATGAAGAAATGGCTCAATATTTATAGAGAGAAAATGCCCATCGCTCCGGATCCCACGGATCCTCCCACAAGGATCCGCCTAGTGTAAACCTAGGGATCCGTGGACGCCCTCTTGCCCATGGGTATTTTGGTTATGGGTCATGGGTCATGGGTCATGGGTTATGGGTTGATCCATGGGTCTCTTATTAGATACAATGTATCTAATGAGTGCAATGCACCTAGTCAAATGGGTATGGGTCAAAACCATGGGTTATGGATATATTCCATGGGTTGTAGTTTTTACCCATTTATAATACATACTAGTTATGTATATATTTTGCCCAATATGTAAACACTAGTTGTTGTACATATGTATTACTAAATCATAAAATCACTTATACTTGTTTTAGTGTTTTATGTGAAAACGTAAGTGTGTTAGAAAACTATTGGCTCAAACTATTTACGTATTTTAGTTGTTTCATTAAAATGATTTTACGTTTGTTATCGACAAAACATTAGAAGATCGTAAAATATAAATAAACATTTTTACGGTTATTTGTATTAGCAGTTTCCTGAAAAAACTTTTAATGATTCATCATTATACTTATCCTTTTGTTCTAATACCACGTTAAATATGGATATGAATCTTAGTCATTCCATTATTTAACTATTATGTTTCGTTATGTTTGATTAAACAAGATTACCAAATCATCTCGAACATATTCCAGATAGATCTTGGGCACGGCCAGACAAACATCTTGTGAACCCTACGAGGGCCCAAGAAGATTATACTTCAAAACAAATTCAAATGAACAAATTATTTATTGAGTACGAACAAAACTCATGAATTTCACAACACTTCTGAAAATACCCTTTATTACTGCCTGTTACGGATAGTGTTAGACTATTTCACATAAATACGCTACACCCATGACAATTTCCTGGTATCTCAAGTCTGAGGATAACTATTCATGATTTACTTGATGACAATGATCCATAAAGTACAATCATGTGGTTGAGATCAATCGTATATTTAATTCATTGAATATCATGTGAATTTGGCATGACCACGCATCAATATACATAAGTATATTCTAACCAAAACTCATATTTGTCTTAATTCAATCATATTCCCATATAAATTATTGACAATGGACTATTTAGAATAATACAAGTTATTCATGGATTTAAACATGCAAATATTGGATACAATCTATTATTAATGAAAACAAACGTACTGAGTACTTTAATTCACACAATACTTCCTTTTCCACCATCATTTCTTTACAAACTTAACATATTTACTTTCATTTTCACTTACCAAAGAGATGTCTCAAAACCCGTCGATTAATTTTTCTAAAATCTACTCAATATGTCGCAACAATCATCCTCGTCTAACCCGCGAAACCTTCGTCCGTGATATTCGACATCTTCTCAATATCCTCATTTTGCTACCCAAGAATTTATGTCGGTATGTTCAAGATTTCGGCATGCCGATCCCGAACAACTATACAAAGAATACAAAATCAAATGCTTAACCAACACTTTCAAAATCTTCAAGAAAATCCACCACAAGAAACCCAATAAAACAATCGATGCCCGCAACCAAGCAAACCCTCGTCGTCCAAGGTGAAAGAAAAAATGACCGCAAAACGTAGCACAATCGACGCACCGATGAGCCTAAATCGTGCAAGCTCATTCTCGCTGGTCGGAGGCGGAGGATAGCTTATTAGTCTCGTGTTATGTTTCCGTTTCCGAGGATGGCCAAGTTGGAAATGACTAAAAAGACGATTCGTTTTGGAAAAAGGTTCTTGCCAAGTTCAACGAAGCATCTAATCACAAACGTACCAAGGATATGTTGACTGGAAAGTCGTCAACTTTAACCCTAAATGTCGAAGATTCAACGCTGTCTACAATCGTTTAAAACGTGTGGGTAAAACTGGGGAAATTGAGGGTGATCTTATGAGGCGTGCTAGGCAAGCATATCGTGATGAGTCCCAAACGGGAAATAAAAAGATTACTCAAGACGGGGCTCGGGCAATATTGAAAGACCACCACAAGTGGGATTCACCCGAACCCGTCGATTCGGTTGATATCACTGGACATGCAAGCTATTCGGCGGTGATCCGACACCACGTCCCCCGGGCAAGCAACGTGTACTGAAAAAAACAAAACCGGAAAGCTCGTGGAGCACCGTGAAAAGTAACCCGCTGGAATTTGCGCGTATGATGCAAAATGAGTTGCAACTTAAACGAGAATCCGCTCAAGCGGCGTATGAGACGGCGAGGAAATAAGATGAGGTCATAATGAAAATGGAAGAATTGAAGTTTCTCAATATGCCTATCGGCCCCAATTTGCCACCGGGTTCATCGAAATGCAAAAAAATGAAATAGTGAGGAAATATCAACAACAAAATTACCCCAATTAGTATTGTATTTTTTTTAGTTTCGTATGTGTTTTTAATATTTCGTAACTTTTTTTTTGTAACATTTTTTTAGTTTCAGATTGTATCTTTTAGTTTCCTATTGAATTTTTATTTAATGAATGAATATTTAGTTTGTGTGAAAAAAATATTAAAAATGATGTGGGGCTTAAAACCGTGAAAGGACACGCAAACGGTATGTGATATGGTAAAGGAAAGATTTTGATGCTGAACGCGAAATATAAAAGGCCGAGACATACTGATTTGACATAAACAACACCCAAACGACATGCCCTGATACAAGGTCAAAACTCAAAATGTCAAATAGCCACTTGGCATTTGCATCGACATCACAGAAGAATTTTGCGCACTTTAAGCAAGTATACCAATGGACAAGTGTGTTGTTGTTAACACAACGTTGAGTTAAGCACACACGACACACTATGGTGGTCCTTCTAGTGACCCACTTCGAGGACTCGTCGTCATATATTATCCATCTTCAATGACAACAATGAAGTTTAAAGAGAACATATGCCAAACTAGAGGTATATCATGAACATTAATGTGTCACATCGTTAACATCTGGCCATATCATGGTTAACACAAACATAAACCATTGACGAGCCCACAACCTACGTTGGCTCAATAAGTTTTAAATGAGAAATTATTAGAACACTCGCAACCATCAACGCCGGACCACGTTATGCTGCTACGGAAACGGCGTTAAGCAGGCGTTATTTGGGCAACGTTATTGGGACAATGGGCGTTAACCACGATTAAAAAATCAAATTACCCTCCCACCCCCTAACGGCTAGTTATCGTTGGGGTTTGAAAAAATTCATTTTACCCCTAACGGCTAGTTTGTAAATAAAAATAAAAATAAATAAATAAATAAATAACATTTTCTTACCACTATAAATACCCAACTAAAACAACATTTTTTTTCACACTTCCACTACTCAATCCTCTCAATCTTATACTTCCAATTACTAAAAAAAATGTCGGGAGGCAACAACGATGATACATTCTTGAATCTTCTCGGTGGTGGGTGGAATACCTCAAACCCGGGTTCATCTTCAAACCCAACGCGGTTCATCTTCAAACCCCAACGCCTCTTTTCCCAACCCACTAGGCTTGTTGAGTCAAGAAATGTACCTACAACATCAACAATATCTCAGATGGCAACAAAGTCAACAAAGCACCTTAAACACCAACTTTCAAAATCTACAATTCTCACAACACTCACAACATTCACAACCGACACATGATGTTCCGAAACACCCACGCCTCCTCCAAAAATCCAAAGGTCGATTAAACGAAAGTCCAAAAATCCAAATACCCCGAGCCCGAACCAATCGATGATGATGAAGAAGAATTCGCCATCGGGCGCTGGCAACCAAGCAGAGGAAGAATTACGCGGTGTTATATAGTCATACGGAGGATCCGAAAGTCGGGCGTGCTCAACCCAAAGATACGCTTTGGTATCGGGTCACAAATGAGTTCAATAGACTCAATTTTCAACGATGCAACAAGGATATGATGTCAAGTGGAAAACGTTGAACCACCGATGCACAAAGTTCAACGGTTTTTAAACGTCGCAACGGGAATGTAGAGCGGGAAAGTGAGATGGATGTCATGAAACGGGCATAGCAAATGTATCGTGAGGAGCACAAATCAAGATCGCTTGCTCTCGATGAAGCTTGGGAGGTTTTATGAAGATAAGAAATGGGACACGCCGGATCCGGTTGATTTAACCGCGATGTCCCAAGTTAAACAAACGAGGCTTTGTTTGGTCATGATGAACAACCACGCCCATGGGGAAAAATGTTCTTCCAAGAAAGCAAGATCCGAGAGCACGACAAGCACCGGGGAGCGAGCACCGGAGGAACGAGCTCGTCAAGTCATTTCACCGAAACTATGGCAAACGAGTATCGATCAACGCGAAAGCCCAAGCGGCGATCGGGCCCAACAAGTCAAAGATGAAACAATAACAAAGTTGGAAGAGATAAAGTTTTTGATGGTTGACATCAAGGCAAAGATCCAAATGTCGTGGCTTGATCAATGACGAAAAGACCGAATCATCAAAAATATAACTTGCAACCTCGTCAAGAGATTGTATTCTCGCCATTTCCTTTATGTTGTAATGTTTAATTTTCGTTGTCTTTTTTATATCGTTGTAACTTTTTTTTTAATTTCGTATTGTAATATGTTTTCAAATTAATTATATGTTTTTTAATAACTGAAGTGTTTGTTTTAGTTTAGGGGTTGAAATTGAAAATATCAAATGTTAAAGTTTAACTTGGGATGTTATGATTGTGGGTGTTTTTTGGGTGAGTTAAAGTGAAATGTTAAAGTTGATGTAACGTTGACGTGACACGGTATTAAAGTTTAACTTGTGTTATGATTGCTAGTGCTCTTACGATATACATATCTATCTTTCCTCTGCATATGAAGAAAAAATTGAGGTGGTGATATTTCCTTTCAAATATGAAGTAACACTATTCATTCTTTCAAAAAGTTAATTTGTCATTCTAATTATTATATCATATCAACTTATTAGTATAGCATTAAACAAATTAAGTTACTATGCAATTAGTTTTAGATTCTCGTGCACGCATGAGGCTTTGGGTTTGATTTTTGTTAAATTAAGCTTTGGCTTAAATTTTGTTGGACAAAATAGTTGTTGGAAGCAAAAATAGTATATTAACATTGAATTTAGTTCGTTTTTATATAATATCTATGTACTATAGATATTTACAACAATTTTTTTTTATTATATTTACCTAATTATAAATATTATTATCCTAAGAATGGGTTAGATTTAATTTTTAAAAAACACATAAGTTTTTTAGATGAAAAATTTGGTATACTAAAATAAACTAAATGTAAAACCTACAAAATTTTATTGTACCTACTTTTAAAACAAACAACATCATGCATCAGATTATCTTGAACCCGTCGAAATATAATACATGAACAAATCATTGTTCATCGAAACCACGATGGTCTTAAATAAGAAACAATCTTCCAAGAAAAACATTTAAGAAATGGTTAAACATATTAAATTTTATACTTATGCTATTGTTGTTTTGTTGATGGTGTATGTAACTAATAAAATTATTTAGTTACCAACGCAAAACTATCGTAAACAAAGAAACCAACTTATGGATAATATTAACCCGCCGTAAATACAATAAAAGAAATTGCTCCATCATAATCTTTTTCAAATATAAGAAACATGTTCTAGGATGTCTTAAATATTTTACATTTAAATTATTTTATGTGATAAGTTATAAATTTGTGTAGTATATATTTTTCAAAATTTGAATGTGACACTTTTTCATTTAAAAAAACTTATGTGCTTTTAAAAAAATTAAATCTAACTCATTCTTAGAATAATAATATTTATAATTACGAAGCTATTAAAAAAATAGTATATTAACATAAACTATAAAACCTACAAAATTGGATTCGTAAACACTTTCTAAACAAATATCATCATGCACATGTATCATCATGATCCGTCAGAAATATACTACATGAAACATTTATTGTTCATCATTAACAATTATGGCCTTAAATCAGAAAACAGTCGTTCAACAGAAGAAAAAAACGATTAAGAAATGGTTAAACATATTGAATTTTAGTATTTATGTTATTGTTGTTTTCTTGATGTTGTATTTAACTAATAAAATTATTTCGTTAACAATGCAAAGCTATCGTAAACAAAGAAACCAAATTATTGATAACATTAACAAGTCGAAATTTAATAAAACGAAATTTGCCCTATCGACTTGTTTCTAAATATAAGATCGTGTTCTAGAATGTTTAAAAATTATGTATTTACAATATGTTATGTGATAAGTTCTAAATTTGTATGGTATTTATAAGATATAATTAAGGTTCTCATGCATTTAAATTTAAAAAGATATGGTACAAAAAAAGATATATCACAAAAAATTAGTACTTATCATGATTTAGTTTTTAGAAAAATATATTGTTTATTTTTTTTAGCACGGAATAAAAATAGTCACGATTCTGATATATAAATCATCAGAAACAATGAATAAACTCAACATGCTCATGAGTTATAAATATAATGTCATCAGAAACTGATCATATACATCATAAAACAATAAATTTTTATGAGAAACCATAAATTTTGTTGTGCATTCAAATATATTATCTTCATACATTTCATAAAATCTCTTTCTAGATTCTGATATAAAATTTGAAACCCTGATTTATACATTCTCTTCATAGTTTAAATGAATCATCTGCAGTAATGATCGAACTAAACATGCTCATAAGTTGTAAATATAGTGTTATTAGAAAATAATTATGTACATTAGAAAACAATAAATGTTTATGACAAACCATGATTCTTTATGAGAAACCACAAATTGACTCAATTTTTTTTTCATGTATTAAGAAACAACATATATTTTTTCACTAAAATACAATAATCGTATAAGAAACAAATGGTTTATTAGTATAATTAACATCGTCGTGATACTGACGAATCAAACAAAATACCAAAAAAAATATTATAATTAACTAAACAATCGATATGTACTTCAAAACTCTAATTTAAACAGTCTCTTCATAAATCTCATAATTTTTTTTATTGTGATGTGTAGCTTGATACCCTAATTTTGAGTAAATTTTCAACAACTTCGAGAATCTCAAACTCATCTTCCTGCTCATTTTGTACACTATAAATAAAATAATCGTATAAGAAACAAATAATTTATGATTTAGTATAATAAATACAATTAACATCGTTGTGATGCTTATAAATAAATCAACATAAAAAAATTATTAGAATTAACTAAACAATCAATATGTACTCCAAAACCCTAATTTAAACGTTCTCTTCATAAACCCAAAACGCTAAATTCAACAATAAGTAAATAACATCAAAGGCCAACAATATTAAAGAATATAGGAGGAAATAAAAAAGGATGATAACAAATAGCTAAACAAAAAGTAAAATAAAAATAAAAATCCTTTGATCTTTATTATCGTATGAATCACATAACGATGAACCAAAAGCTCTTTTGTTTCTTCACTTATTATGCGTCTCATGGTCATCCACAATTCCAAACAATCAAGCACAAAATAGTTTTTAGAATATGAAGCTAGAACGATAGAACCTAAAACACTAAGAATAAGAAGCATGTACCTTATTGCGGTCTACTATGAATGAATGAGATGCAATGCCGAATAATAAGTATTTATAAGATGAGATTAGGGTTTATGTCAAATTTTAAATTTGAAAAAGATATGCTCAAAGAAATATATAACATATAAATTTAGTAGTTATCACAAAATTATTTTTAAGAAAATATACGGTTTTATTTTTTTCCTAATAAATTTACACGTTTTATGAAAATCTAATTTTTGCAAGCAAATTTATCGGAATCTATTTTTAGCACGAAAATTTTATAAATCATCCCCTTTTTTAAAGTTTTTTTCGCTTTTCGCACGTGTATGTTTGGGAGCCTTTTAAAACCTCTTAAACTGACTCAATTTTTTCGCACTTAAAAATCTAATTGACTAATATGAGGGCTCGATTTTATAATTGAGCCCTCTCATTAAGTAATTGAATCCTTCAATTTGATCTAAAATGAATTATTTTATTATATAAAAGATTTTTCTATATACAAAACATTTTCATCGATTACATTATTGTAAGAACATGAAGTAATCTAGTGTTTAAATATTTGGAGTAAAGATTTTTTGAAATAAATGGTTGGAGATGAATTTTTTATAAAAATGAATATGCTTCAAAGATACTCTTTTTTCTTAATATATAAGTTTGAAGTTTATCCGCCCTCTATTAATTTAAGTAGTTAATTGGATTCAAAATTATGTTCTTTTCGTCTCAAATTAATAGTTCATGTTTCCTTTTTGAGGTGTATAGTATCTATTTAACTGTCTATTATTAAAAATAGATATTAAAGTTTGATCGAGTTTATCATATTACCCTTGATTGAAGTTAATATTACAAACTTTAAAGAAAACATCAATTAATTAGTTAATAGTAAAACTGTCATTTTGCAAAAAGTAAGAAAAATTAAACAATAATAATTATATTTTTTAAACTGTGTGTTTTTTGTCATAAGACAATTGCTTTATGACAGATGGAGTAACCATTTTGCAATGTTATTTTACATAAAAAAAAAATACTTATCCACTTGCACAATCTTTATCAGTATTTTTTTTTTAAGAAAAAGAGATATGTAATTCTATAACACAAGGATGTAATTTTAATGTAAAATAATTTAGGTACAAAACATTTTTTATTCGTTCATCCTTATTTTCCACCAAAATGTCTAAAAGTGGCTTATTATTGCAGGAGAACTGATTGGCACGCCTAAAAGTTATGCCTAATTTTGTGCCTAAACATGTGTGGCAACAATTCATTTGTTGTATCAACCGGACCCACTTTTTCACAACCCAATGAGAGAATAACACATAAGTTAGGCACAAAATTAGTCATGTCTTTTAGGTCTCCCAATCATTTTCCTTATTGCAGGCTTCAATTTAATAGTAAAATACAAATCGGGACAAAGGCCTGGTGCACCACCGACCACTAACGTTAGAACTTGACGTTATCTTGTACTCGATATTGATCTAATGAGGCATTTTATTTTGCATACTCAAAAATCCTTATATACTAAGGGATAAATCTCCACCTTCCATCTAGTTTGATCTAATGATGGTGATTAACCTAAGATTTAATATGTCTAAACCTAAATCCATGTTTTTTTCTTGTCTTTTTTTTTTTTTGACTTTCTTATTTATTTTCTCATTATTTGTATTTTTATTAACCACTTTTTAAATTGCACGCTCTTTTTTTTCTTTTTTTTTTTCGTTTCGCCATTTTTCATACGTCTTTGTCCGCTTTTTCCGCTATTTATACGCTTTCATATGTTTTCTTACGCTTTATTCTCGCTTTCACACGCTTCCGCTCGCTTTCTTACGCCGTCCGCTTTGTTACGCTTTCGCCGCCTTGTTACGCCGCCCGCTTTCTTACGTTTTCGTCCGCTTTCACGCTTTTGTCCGCATACGTTTTCGTCCGCTTACATACGCTTTCCTCCGCTTTCTTACGCCGCTCGCTTTTCTTACATTTTCGTCCGCTTTCATACGCTTTTGTCTGCTTTCTTACGCTTTCTCGCTTTCTTACCTTTTCTTCTATTTTCACGCTTTTGTCCGCTTTCTTCCGCTTTCTTACGTTTCGTCCATTTTCATCCGTATTCATACGCTTTGTCCGTGTTATACGCCGCTTGTTTTCACGCTTTTGTCCGCTTTCACGTTTCGTCCGCTTTCACGCTACCGCTTTTCTTACATTTTCCTATGTTTTCATACGCCGTCCATTTTCATCCGCTTTTATACGTTTAGTCCGTTTTCAGACGTTTTTTTCGTTTTTATACGTTTTTGTCCGTTTTCGTCCGTTTTTGCGGATTTTATACGTTTTCGTCTATTTTCATATTTTTTTCATGCTTATTATTAAACTTTATTATATTACATGTCTAATATCAATTGTGATATTTTATGATAAAAAAGTTAATGTCTAATATCACTTGTAATATTTCATAAACAAACAAGTATGTTTTTAAACATTGAATATCACCTGTGATATTTCATTGCTCTGTATATCTTTATACTAGTTTATAATCACCCAATGGGCGGGTTCGCTTCATAATATTTGATTGACAAATCTAACTCGACGAAATGAATAAAGAATTACGAAAAATATCTTAAACATCACGAAAGTAAATTCATTAGTCGCAAATTATAAAGGGGAGAAGGGATCAGTTAAACTCTATGTAATAAAACATTAACTTAGCAATGAAACAACATACCCTAAGGATCTTCTCATTTAATTTTTCCTACATCCATATACACATTATGAGCAATAAAATGGAACCACATACCCTAATGATTTTCTCGTATAATTTAGTTTACACCCACAACCACATACCCTTATCAATGTTAGTGCTAAATCCTTTATCAATACTATACTTTTGTGAACACTTTTCTTTCTTAGTCGATAATTCAGGTTTAAATCTCATATAGGGTCTAAGAATCAACATTCTATTTTGCAAACAAAAATGAGTTGTTCTGCCTTTATTTGTTAACAAAGATTTTCACCCGCATGTTGCTCACCTGTGTGTGTAATGATTTAGATGCTAATAGCTAAAACTCATTCTTTTGGTTTGTTCTTCAGTCCCACCCGAAATCAGGCACTTCTCACAATACTCTATCTTCATTCATATGTAACCACTATTTATTTATGTAATTCAATTATATATCGAGCCACAATGATTGACACGCCGCTGCCAAATCAAACACTGAGATCAGAACATTTCCATCACAAATAAACAGAGATTGGACAATCTAAAGCTGATTATTTCGGTTTCTTAAAGTTACTAATTTTACATTATCCTAACTCATGAACTCGTTTCTTATATATTTTGTTCATCCACTGGTTTTCAAGAAATCTGATTGTTTTCCAAGGCGTCTGATATTTCATAGAATTTGCATCAAGTTGTACAAGTAAACCATAATAATAGAATTTACATCAAGCTATATAAGTAAACCATAATAATAGATCATATTCGAAACATTAGGGTGTTTCTAGCCTTATTCATGCTTAACACTTCCAAAATGAGAGAAAATGATTTCATTCCATAAGATACTATGAGTGCTAATAGATATGGCTAATGTTTTAATTCCAAAATATATTATGAGTGTTAATATAAATATGATGTATCATGTTTTTTTTACAAAAAGTAGTACAATTTCTGAGTTCTGGAACTAATTTGACCATCTAAAAGTCAAAATATAATGTCAAACACAGCCATATATGTGTTAAAACACATATACACGGATACACATCTAAAGAGATAAGAACACAAATTTATGTCGTATAAACAAAAAAGCAATATCATCAACTCATATCAGTAAACGAAAATAGGAAAGTTGTGTTACAATAATTCTCGTACCCTGATGTTAACATATTTAAGCTTACGAAGCCACTTAAAAATGTTTTAATTTCCATAATTTCATACCAGTTTGCTTTATTAAAATTAGTAACATGATTTTTTGAAGATGTGCCACTTAGAAGTATGAAAACCTTATCTCACATATCTCAAATATCTCACAAATCTCGTGATATAAATGCATATAACTCTATAAAGACAAAAATATGATTATCTTACATTGTGAAAAATGGCACATATTGATGATGTGTGAGTCTGCCATTGAGCATCATCATCATCATCTTCCTCAGTAATACCTTATCACGAGCCTGGCTTACAGCAGGGGAAACACAAATAACCACCGATCAGCGATCTAACAACCAAATCCTTTTTCTAATAAATCCTCCATCAGAAATTCTATAAACATTACAATATAAAGAATCAATACCATTGAAAAAACAGTAGATGTCAACAATGACCATCGTTAAAAGCACAAAGCTTAACATGGCAGTGTTACAATAATACTCGTATTATTATCTCCTATTTCATTAAAATATTAAATTCAACCAAAAAGGTAAAAGCAAGTTCTAACCTTTTTAAAGCCATGTGAAAAGGAACGACAACATTACTTCCGACTATCAAGCAACCGTCACCTTTGCCAAACAACAATTCACATCATCAAATCCATCCACTCAATCTGGAGACAAATTATAATAGAATACTACCATTATAAAAAGAAATAATGCTTACAGGTTCTTCGTAAGAATAAAAGAAATTGCCGAAACTTAGCTGAAACACTATGGGAACCCGACTTCTTAGAGCTTTCAGTACCTATGAATAAAATTTTGATATAATTCAAAAGATTTACAATTCCCATATTAGTGATATCACAACACCGTTTCTTTTTGTAATTCTGTATTATCCTGCCAATGATGTTAATTGGCCAAAACTCACCAAAGTACCACTTTGGTTGTATAAGAAAGGCAAAAAGCTTAGCTTTTGAGCATGAATAAGACTAAAAGATGTAAAGTTATATACTTATATGTCTTATATAGTTTTATATCCAAATTTCCTACATAAAAAATATAAACACCTACATTTCAATTAGTTTTTGTTATCGAGATAATCGTTATAACCGAACCTTCATTCTTACTCTTTAAAATGCGGAAAATCTCATAGTACAAAAAGCAACTTGAAACACGTATCACCAAAAAATTGATATAGATATAAAGCCGTGAAACACATATTACCAACAAATGAATCAAAACAGCCAAAATTTGAGAATTTCATACACTTTGAAAAAAATAGCCTACCTTTGATTCTTAATCTTCTGTAAGTGAAACTGACTATGTTGCTTAATCTTAAACCACATTAACATATTTTCCACAAACATAAATTAATATATTCAGCTAAAACAAATACAAAAAGGCAAAGCACTAAAATGAAACTGAGATAAAAATCAAAAAATTATGTAGTGATGTGGCATATGTAGTCCCATATATATGTATAGATATTATCACCAATGTGTTTTCTAATATTTTTATAATTTTCAGTTACAAGATAGTTTTTGTGCCTTTCATCGCAATTGACATGCGCATATTTTTTTAATGCAACCAATGTTATCTATCACTTGTGATATTATACTCTTTGTAGAAATAAAAGGGTTAAAGTCTCTTTAGGTGAATTCTTATCTCGTTCAAAAAAATGATAATTTAATGCAACACTTGTTTTATTTTGAGAATATGTCAAGTCTCTATTTTCATAGTTTGCTTCATTTTTATTCATTTGGATATTTTTAAGTGACACTTATTTATCTCTTGTGATATAACACTGTAAGAAATATGAAGAGTATTACACTCTTCATCATATATGTGTTATCAGTTGTGATACTCAACTAAGAATGTGAAATATTAAATTCATACCAAATGTGATGAGAATTTAGTATTTTACCAAGTATATATGAAAGAAATGATAATAAACATCACTTATTATATTACCGTGATGATTCATTCATTTTTATTTGTGTTTTGAAAATATTTAGGAATATTTTTGTGTTTATGATAATATGAAATATTAGAAAAGGTGTTTAATCGAAAACAATAGATGTTATGAAACTTTTGTTAGACTTGTGGTGGATTTTCTATTTAATGGATATATTGTGCATGTTTCGATAGATTTTATAGCAGAATTTAAAAATATATATGGCTGAATCAACAAACTAAAGAAGTTATGGTTAAAGAAAGCACACATCTTTATAAACAAACTGAGTAAGCTCAAACACCTGTGATATCACACATGATATCACAGGTGATATCACCTCACTTGTGATATCACATGTTATAACAGGTGATATCACATGATATAACATGTGATATCACATGATATAACTTGTGATATCACATGATATAACTGGTGATATCACAAGTGATATAAACTATGATATCACACATGCTATCACCGGTAATATCACAGGTGATATCAGCGGTGTTATCACACATGATATCACGTGTGATATCACAAGTGGGGTGATATCACCTGTGATATCACAAGTGTTTGAGCTTCCTCGGTTTGTTTATAAAGATGTGTGCTATCTTCAACCATAGCTTATTTAGTTTGCTGATTCAACCGTAGATATTTTCAAATCCCGCTATAAAACCTATCAAAACATGCACAATGTATCCATTAAATAGAAAAATACACCACAAGTCTAACAAAAGTATCATAACATCTCTTGTTTTCAGTTGAACAACTTTTCTAATATTTTATAATATCATAAAACACACAAATCTTCCTAAATATTTTCAAAAACACAACCATCACATTCTTAGTTGAGTATCACAAATGATAACACATACATGATGAAGAATGTAATACTTTTCATCTTCCTTACAGTGTTATATCACAAGAGATAAATAAGTGTCACTTACAAATATCAAAATGAAAACATCTAAACACAGACAAAAATGTATAAAATCAAATGAAAATCGTATAAAAACGTATGAAAACGGACAAAAACGTATAAAACGGACAAAAACGTATAAAAATGGATGAAAACGGACGAAACGATAAAACGGATGAAAACGTTCAAAATAGACGAAAACGCCTAAAATGGATGAAAACGTTAAAAAAGATGATGACAGATGAAAACGTCTCGAAAACGGATGAAAATGTATAAAATGTATTTAAAATACATGAAAACTTAAAAATACGATTTAAAACGCCTAAAACGGACGAATATTCATGAAAACCTAAAAAATGTATACAAAAGCGTATGAAAATGGCCGAAACGAAGAAAAGACGAAACGTAAGAAAAAGACGAAACGTATGAAAGCGTAAAACCACGCCTCGAAAACGATGAAAATGGACGAAAACGAAGAAAACGGACGAAACGATGAAAACGAACGAAAACGTAAGAAAATGGATGTAAACGTATGAAACAAACGAAACGTAATAAACCGACGAAACGGACGAACGGGCGAAACGTAAGAAAATGCACGAAAACGATGAAAACAGCGAAAACGTATAAAACGCTCGAAAATGGCGAAAATGTCTAAAACGGACGAAAACGATGAAAACGGACAAAAACGTCTAAAAGCATTTAAAACGATATAAACGCATTAAAACGTCGAAAACGGACGAAAACGCCGAAACGGATGTAAACGCATTTAAAACGGATGAAAACATCCAAATCGACGAAAACATATGAACACGGATGAAAACGTATAAAACTAACGAAACGTATGAATACAAATGAAAACGTATGAAAGCGAATAAAAAAAACGTGAATTTAAACTTAAAAAAAAACATGAATTTTATATAAAACGTGAATTCAAAGAAGAAGAAAAAACGTTAATAAATAAGAAAGACAAAAAGACAAAGAAAAAAGAGAAGAAAAAACATGGACTTAGGTTTCCATATTAAATCTTAGATTTATCCCCACCATTAGATCAAACTAGATGGATGGTGGGGATTTGTCTCTTGGTAAGCACCAAAATAAGAGTAAGCATTTGAAAATTCCTCTGAATCTAAGGCTATGCGCAGAGGGTCGGTCAAGGTCGGTCGGTTGCTTGGTTATAGTCGGTCGAGCCATTGTGGTACGTGAAGGTTGTGGTCGGTTGGGGAAGAAAAGGAGGAAGAAGGTTGAGCACAACCGAGTTTCACAAACTCTTTATTCTCTCTTTTTCTTTCTTTTCTTCTTTAATTTTAACGTGTGGCCAAGGTTGTTGGTTTGCTCATCCAACAGCAACAACACGATGCTTACTTTTGTGTTAAGGAAAAAGAAAATCAGTGGAGAAGAAAGACTTTGCCTTTTTTTTTTTTTTTTTTTAATTCGCTTTTTATTTTACTTTTATAAATAATGAATTTACGCCTAAACCCTTAAAGTTTGATCTTATTATCATTTTAATCTTATACTTTTAATTTTCTTATATTTTAACATAAAGAATGTATAAAAATTAATTTATATGTAATGTTTACGCTTTATTAGTTTAAGCTTTTAATTATTGTTGTAATGTTAAGTATTTTTATTAATGAAGTTTAATTTTGTTTTAAAATATTTGAATTAAAAAATATATATATATATATATATATATAAAAATAAAAATCTCGCGTCACCACCGCAAGAATCTGCGTCGTCGTCGTCAGTTTGGAGAGAAATGCGATGCGGCATGATTTAACCAGGTCGCCTCAAGACAAATTTAATAATCAAAGAGAAAAGGTCGAGCTTCTATTATTTTAGTACCTTAAAAAGATCTTCAAGGACACAATTATTATATCTCTTGTACAGTACATTTTTAATAACTTCTTAAAACATGTATTAAAACTAGAAACAAACGAAAGATTATAATAACTTCATTGAAAACTCTAAAAAAAAAAAAGATAAATGATACATAAGCCTAACTAAATAGACCTAATAATAGACCTACAAATCTTATTGGTTAATTTGTTTATGCATTTAAAGAGTAAGCCAATTTTTTTCATAATTCCTAATATACCCTATCAAAATATACTATACCCTTCCAAATATTTATATAACGTCAATAATGCATCTTCCCCTTTGTTTTTCTTTTGCACCAAGATCTCTAAGCCACCACAAACTTTCTTTTCTATTATAACGTTTATGCATTTATCCTTTTTAATCATTGATTTATTTGTTATGAAAAAAACTAGCAGTTCAAATATCAAAAGGATCAATCCACGGTTAATGTTTCAAGTGGATGAAATATCAATAACACCACTCATTTGTTTGATTACAAGTTGAGATCAATGTTTCTCAAATGACTAAAATCAAGAGTGTGGTGGCGTATAGATTTTGGTGCAAAGTCATATGGCATAAACATAAGGTGTGTATTTAAATGCATAAACAAATTAACCAATGGGATTTGTAGGCCTATCATTAGGTTTATTTAATTAGGCCTATGTATCATTTCTCAAAAAAAAAAGGCAACAAGGTTTTTAGGTGAAGTATTTATTTTTGCAATTTTTGGTAGCTATGATGCGTTCATCTAGCATATTATACTTCATTCATTATTCGCGACGATAATATTTATATAAGATATAATAGCAGGGAGCGTTTCCTAACTATATTATTTTATTCTAGGTGACTAATAAAAAATAGTTAAGGTTGGGCTGTTGTTGGCAGCCTCTTTGTTTAGCCCGTTAAGATTGTTAGCCTAAGAAAGCTTATTTGGAGTTGTCATCTAAGATACGTGTCTTCAGATGGAGATAATGCTCTGACTCATTTTTTCAGGTGTCTGTTTACCAATCTATCTATCAACGACTCATTCAATAGAATCCCTTTTTACAGATAAAATTTTATTTCGAAAAATCAGTAAACCCTAAATATCCAAAATTATCCGTACGAGAAAATATTGGCAATAGAGGATTGATGTGAAAAAAGAGACTTTCTTTGTGATTCTCATGAAGAGTATGAATATGGTTGAAGAGTGGAAGGTGAATTAGGGGTTGGGGTTGTCGCGGAGGTAATCAAAATACTTGCATAGATAATCAAAATAGGTTTTTGGGGTTTCTTTTACTAATTTTGGATATCAAAAAGGTTTTTTGGCTTTCTTACTTTCTTTTACTAATTGTGGATAACAACATGTTATACTTATCTGTTACTATTTTTCTTTTAATTATTAGTAGAGTAAGCTCGGGCTAACAAGGATTTGAAGAACAAGAAAGGAATATTTTTTATTAAGATTCAAGGTTAGTGTTTTTTATGTTTGTTGGGGCGTTTGTTTCACCTTATTTTATTGTTATATGAGCTTATTAACCTCTGTGGATGTAAATGTTATTTACGTGCAGTGAGGCAACCACGATTCAGGGATTAATACCATACTGGAGCTGTCTCCGTTCCTTTAAGATCTAAAGGTACAATTTTTTTTCAGCTATTTTATGATTCAGCGGGTGTTTGCATGGTGTTGAAAGTGATTATGGGATATGGATCTACGAAATTTGTTAATTAATTAGGTAATGAATTTAGAAACCTATAAAGTGAGAGCTTTTGAATAGGATTGTAGGCCTTCATATGAGCGGTCTGACGGGAACTGTGGGGGTCTAGCAGATAGATGGGAGCTCTTGGTAAGTTACCTTGAATCAGAAGGGTGCCTATGCCTTCATATGGGAAATATGTCGCTACATACTTTTTCAGCCATGGTTGATTGCATAAAACCTTAAAAATGTTGACAAAACGAAGGTGAATTTAGTCAGGTATATGAGATTTGTACCTGTTTTTGGGTTAGTTGCTTACCTTATTTGTTTGGAGGTCGATGAAGATGTGTAATTAGAGTTGATGATCAACACAATGTGTATAAGCCCGACTCATTTTCGTTCTTAAGTTTCCGCTGTTGTGAGACAATATAAATAAAGAGTTATTCAAATAGTGTTTGCTAATGGCTAAAAGAGTGCGTTGGGGCATAATTCTCTTCAAAAAGGTTTCATTAAAAAAAATTTAGGTGATTGATAATCTTAATATACAAAATATTGTACGGAGTATATATGTAAGTTTTATTTATTGGCATAGATCATAAAATGTATGGTATTAAGTAATTCTGTTCTATAAAAAAAGTATACCAATACGGTCCTCATTGAAAAATAACGATAGTTTTGGTTGCCATGTCTTTAAACTATACACACGTGCACAATACACATTGATATTAATTATAGAATCTTAAATACATTAGACCATTTTAGATAAACTAATATATTGTCGCTGTATATTGCTCCTCTACAAGTGTGGCATGTACGTGATTATCGTTCGTTGGGCTTATGCTTTGGAAACATTTGTTACATCGGTAATAAAGACACACCAGTATTCTATAAAACACACAAGCTTACTACGGTAATACCATTATTTCGCATTTTGTTGCAATGATGTTAGTGAAATACCTTGGGAGGCTTATCCCTTTTAGAAGATTATGAGCTTCTCATAATGGTAATCACATATCCTCTCTCTCCATCGGCTAACCAATTGTATTTCTATTTTGATTTTAATCTTATTATATTAGCGACTTATTTGGTTGTCCCGATAAAATTTGTTTTACATGATGTTTACAGTGCTTTCGAGATTGCGAACCGAACATGGTATTACAAAAGATGCTCACTTACAACCATTAAGTTACCGAAATTCACGATACCAAGGGCAACGACAACGGTCACGAACATTCCAAACAACGTAAGATATGCCAATTACATTATCGGATCGATATAGTAGTTTTAAGGGTTTGGATAAAGGTATATATGTTAGCTTACTAGAGGGTAACTACTTCAAGATTAGCACTTATACTATTTTAAATGGATAACAACTCTAGGTAAGCAATCCCAAACATCAAGAATTGTTTACTTATACCGCCGACGCTTTTATCTAAGGCTTCTTTTAATTTCTTTCAATCGGATACGCGACAAGCGACGGTGTATTTGAATGAGTGTGCCACACAAGATTCTAACCGGCAGCGTGTACATCAAGGTATAGTGTTTTTGATGTTTTGTACACCACTATTCTTTACATACGCCTTTTATTCCTGAACGTTTTTGAAGTTCCAGGTTTATATAGTGCAAACAAGTTGGCTACCTGAATATAATTGGCTAAAAACGGTTAGCTTTTATGCAATTCCCCTATATTTTTTTCAGGAGCAATATTGAATATGAATGGGTTTGCTGATGGGAAAGGATGGGTTCACAAAGACCTTTGAAAAAAGGGCTCACTGGGTAGGGAGTCGACATTTGTCGATATTCGGACGATTGGAGATGTAGTTAATTTCTAACAATATCGGTTAACCTATGTAAACGTTGTGAATTAGGTCATTACAGGCGTCAAGTGAAGATGATGTAAACATGGCCAAAGAACTAGCCTTGAAAGAAGGACGTATGGTAAGATCGAAATGAGATATAATGATATAGTGCGTTTGTGTGAGATATGGTTGCGATGATTTTATTTGCTCACATATAGTGTGCTAAAGTTCCGTATGAAACCACTATCCAATGAAAGGTAGTCGCTCATTTGAACGACCAAATACGGAGCTTTAGCATAGTATATCTGATAAAATTCAGTATTATAAATTTACCAACTTTGTGGAGGTATTTATTTTTTACTTTTTATCTGGAAATATGATCAACTTCAGAAGGGACATGCTTTAATATATTTGGCACAAAAACATTACTAATATGTTTGTTGATTAATCTAATAACAGCTTTGCGGAACATAAGTTAAGGCATCTTCCGATAACTTGGCACAAAAACCCGAAATTCTACAAAGGATTTCAAGTTACTGATGTTGCAAAAGGTGCATTAGAAAAGGCATGTCCAACAATTTCTTCATATGCAGGTGTTGAAATATATATTGAAAATGTATCTTTCCAATTGTGATTGTAGAAGTTTAGCATTTCACAAGTATTGTGATGTATGGATATTATGAGTCATAGTTATAGATTTGCTATTTGATAAAAAACAAAAATTGTAAGTTATATTTTCTATTTTATCCACTCCTTTGTTTATTCTTGATTGTGGCAACAATGTCAAACAGAAGATCACATGTCGGTATCGTAACACCCCCGCCGCGGAGCGGCGGGTATCAGTTACTTGTTTTTCTAATACGAAGAAGCTGATAAGTAATGTCCATACTTTTGTGAAATATAATTCTATATAATACTTATTCGAGCTCAATAAACTAAGTTATGGGCTTAATGACCGAAGGAAACAACATTTATTATTAAAGATTGCAAGGTTAGTAAATGCCTTCGCCCTTTTGATGCATTAGATAGCCAAAAATCACAAACAACAATAGACTTCTTTTTAATGGCCAAATCATCATAAAAGAAGCATTAAATAATTGTCATTTTAGTGTATATTTTTTGTCGACATTAGTATATTGAGGTGTCCCAACCTTGCACTGAAAACATCTTCACGACACTATTGATATAAAAAACACAAACACAATAAAAATGGATGAAGCTATGAAATCCATATGTAACCTACTACTGCCAAATGGAGGCTATTAGGGGTGCGTTTGAAAGAAATAGCAGTAATATAATCGGTAGCTATTCTTTTATAAAAATGTTTGATAATGTAGTTGTAGGTGTAATCACAATATGTAAAATAATTTTTAAAATGCTAATTTATAAAGCGTTGAAAATAAACATTTTAAAAAATTAGATAAAACTAGTTGTTATTTGTCATACGAGCATTAAAAATACAAATATTCGTCACCGTTCCTCTGCTAAACGCCTTCACCAAACACATCATACATATGTCAAATTGTAAAATTTTATATTTTTAGGATTATAAAAAAAGTATTTGACGATGAGATTCGTTCAAATATCTTTTTTGATTCTTTCGTACGATAAATATTCGAAAACGCGTTATCTTAAAGTAATAGCCGTATACAACACGTGTACACAAATATATGAAATGCAAATAGTACTTTATAAATATTTTTCCGATCCGAGAAAAAATGTTAAAACCGACAAAAGGCAATTAGAAAGTTTCCTTCACAACGTGGATACGACCAATTTTAATATAGAGTCAAGTCAACTATGGTCAAATCATTTTGCTCAAATATTCTATGAACCAACTCAGCTAACAAAATACTTTTCATATATTTTGGTGATATTCATACATAACCATAGAAATAAACTTTGTATTTCTTGGCGAAAATGGCTAACAGAAAAGTGAATTATATTTGGGTAATGCGAGTCTTATTCATATAAATGATAGTTAAAGATAAGTTGAGAAAAGATATGGAAAGAAAATAATTTATTTTATTTTATTTTATAATTAAAAGGAAATGAATAAAAAATTAAAAAGGTGTGTTCTCGTGTTAGTAGAAAAAAATACATACTTGTAATTGTGTCTTTTAAACGTACTTGAGTTTTATTTTTAAAGAAAATAAAAGAAGTGGGAAGAAAACAAAATAAATTCGTATTTCTAAGTTTTTTTATGAGAGAAGAGAAAAGAAGAGAAGAGGAAATTTGGCTAAACTTCTCTTCAAAACTTTCTTTCCAAAAGTGGGATGATTTGGAGAGAAGTTATATTTGGAAACTTTTAATAAATGTAATTACTTAAATAACCTAATATAAAACATAACTTTTGAATATAATAAAGGGTATAATTGTAAAATCATTTGTTATCTCTTCTTTTCTCTCTTAACTCGTGAACATTGATGACATATAGTCCGCATTCGGGTCACGAACCCGACCAATGACCGCTACTAGCGAGCCCAGTACGACTGGGCTAACCCGATAACAGTTTGGGCTCACGAAGGCCTAAACTCAAAGTTATTTATGGCATACGATATCGGATATCTCTTATTTTTGAGATAAACGCTTAACAATGCACTTAGGCGGGATACACCGCTTGAGGAACACGAAATCAATAAGGGTTTCGTGTATATAAAGGGCATCTCACCCTCATTAAAGGTAACGATCTACAACCCTAACTCTCAACTAAAACCCTAAACCGACATTTACTCACGCCGGAGGATAATCGTGGAGACAATCCCACGATAAGCCTAACGGTGTTTTCTCGCTTACTTAGTGCGCAGGTCTCAAGCATCAAGATCCAATTGATACGGGAACCGGAGTCCAAACAAGGAACGCCCAACTTTTGTATCAACAAGTGGCGCCATCCGTGGGACCAATCACTAAGATCTAGGAACTAGAATGACTAAGCAAGGAAACCTAAACCAGCGATCGCATAGCGACCTACAAGGGAAGAAGCAGCAAAGCAGATAAGCCTCCAAGCAAGTCGCTGGGACAACCAATGCGACCAAAAATCAAGGGTCAGATCTGGTCTTCCCGATAGTAGAACCACGCACGGGGACAACCCATGCCACTACAACAACCACTAGCACTGTTCTTACCACTCCCCTCAAAACGGTGCCAGAAACGAACCTCACAAAAACGCCAGGCGCGCCTCTCCGAAACAGAGGTCCGGAGGTGGAAACAGACACTCTCGCGCTAGAAGGAGTCGCGCCTGAACTAGCACCAAGTGAATTTGTATCTCAAAACTACGAAACCTTGGTTGCCCTCATGTAAGAGGAGGCAAAGAAGAGGTCGAGCCAGAGCCTGAAAGCCCGACTCAACTTTGACGCAGAGTATGAGACTTCCCCATCACGTCATCTGAGGGTTAGGCACGGGAAGGATAGCCACCGGCCCCCGGTGTTTGCCAGATCGGGAGAAGAGTGGAGAACGATGAAGCACCGAACCGCAAGATCCGGAAGAACACGAAGAAGATGGACGGCGTACCAATGTCCACGCTAGGCTTGGTAGCCGCAAGGTCCATGATGATCGACGACGGCACTTCCCGTGGAAGCTCTTCAAACTCGATACGAAGACGATGCGTAAGCGCCAAAAGAGGGAAACTCATCCTCTAGTGACTCCTCGGACAACAAGCGCCGACAAAGGGAAGCTCGTTTCTCGGTGATTCCTCGACAACGAGGATAAATAAACCGACACCGGAAGTCCAGATAAGATATCGCGACCGTGAAGAGGAAGATATGTCTCTTCCTCGGCGCCGCCAAAAGGTGGATGCGTTCACTCGGATCGCCGATTTCGAAAAATAAGAGATATCCGATATCGTATGCCATAAATAACTTTGAGTTTAGGCCTTCGTGAGCCCAAACTGTTATCGGGTTAGCCCAGTCGTACTGGGCTCGCTAGTAGCGGTCATTGGTCGGGTTCGTGGCGAATCCGGACGATAACCTAAAATTTTTGAATCGGTCGCTACCATCGAAAATTGGCCACAACTCGTGGTGCCACATGTTCAATTCCACATTAGTGGGAAATGCGCGAAACGGTTCAAGAAGCTTCCGCAAGCATTGATGGCTTTGAAGAGTTGCGAAGGCGTCACCAATTTCACTCAAAGGAAGAAGTCGCC
Organism: Chrysanthemum lavandulifolium; assembly: GCA_022545495.1. Taxonomy (NCBI): domain Eukaryota; kingdom Viridiplantae; phylum Streptophyta; class Magnoliopsida; order Asterales; family Asteraceae; genus Chrysanthemum; species Chrysanthemum lavandulifolium. The sequence goes on from CM040242.1 coordinate 186,621,931, forward strand.
AAAACCCCATCGAACTTGCTGTGGTAAAAAAGTGGGAATCTATAGCGCTTATGTGGGCGCTCAAAGATGAGTGCATACATGTTAAGGCATGTCCCGGCATCGAAAATATCGTGGTTCATGAACGGATCAATAACCTAGAACTCATCAAAAGGTCGAACGACAAGATTCCCCAAACCTTTGATGAACTTATGTAACGCACAAGCTCCTTTATCCAGGAGAAGACGCCTTGCGCATGAGACAGAAGCGGCTACTTAAACTATAGATCACAAGAACAACCTCGGAGACAATCCATTGACCGTAGTAGCAATCGCAACAAGAACTATCGCGCCGGGGAGCGGACGAGATAATGATGATATACCCCGCTAACTAAGACTCAAGGAGATATTCGCGACGGAAGGCGCGAACTTCCCGAGGCCCCCGCCAATACGCACCCGGAAGATCGGGCGCGTAGGGAGCGGATATCACACTATCATGGACATAAGGGCCACACCACCAACGAATGTGTCCAATTGCGCCAACTAATTGATAAACTAGTAAAGAAGGCGATTGGACCATTTGGTTAAAACATCAAGGAAGCGGAAAGATAAGCAAAAGACCGAAACAAGAAATAACTACCCAAAGATAAGGTCGATACCATCTACATGATACAATCATGGCAACAATGACTAGACGTAAGATCATCCAAAGTTTTCCCGTGAAAGCGAAATCTCTTTCCCTACCTTGGTCGCGGACAACGCAGCCGGTAGAACCGCCACCATTGAATTCAATGCGGGGTCACGATATCCACCGCATGTATGTTGATGGAGGAGCATCCGCAGATATAATGTATTAACATCGCTTCAAACGATCGCGACCTTAGATACGAAGTCGGTTAAGCCCGGCCAGACGCCGCTGATCGGTTTTACAGAGAAAAGATATGGCCCATGGGCAACACGCCTACTAGTCGTTGTTGGCAATAAGGAACACTCCACGACACTGGATGACTTTTATGCCGATCAATCCCTTCGCCATACAATGGCATAATTGGAAGACCAGGATTTCACCATACGCCAGCAGATCAAGTCTGACACATGGGATGCTCAAATTCCGCACGTCACCAACTAAAGTGCCAAGCGCGAGGGTTGCACCATCCCGAATACCAGAGCAAGAAGTATCGATCGGGGATCGCTATCGACAATGGCAGGCAATGTGTGCGCTCTTGCAAAAGAACCCGGATATCAGAGGACCTTACAAATATCAACCTTATCACTTTACCAAGCAAACCCAACACGTATACAAGTATACCCACGTGAAACAAACACAAACAAAGCTTAGAAATAAGATGAGAAAGATGGTGACTTGATGTAATAAATTCGTGTATATGTGAGATAAAGATGAACACAAGATGTTGTATATTCCAAAGGAAAAACACACACACACACACTTTCAAGCACACCCCTCAAATGACATACTTGAGGGGTATTTATAGTAAGAGAGGATGATGCCCTAAGGCTTGGCCATGGGCCTTGATATGGACTTGGATTGGGCTTGGGTTACACGAACTAGACAAGGCTAGCTTAACTTAACTAATGCCCAATTAGCTTAGCCCAATCCACGAGCCCGATGACTATTCTATCACGATATCTAACACACATTACAAAGTTCCTAATCGTGAATGACCATCACTTTTAATAAAAATAATCAAGGCTAACAATCTCCCTAGGGTGGTCATTCAAAAGATGCTCCACTTGAATAGGTCTTTAATCTTTTGAGCTTGAACTTTGTGAGTAGATATAGAATAGTCTTGAATCTTTGTTCCTTCATGCTTTGTGATCAGATAATGTGTTGTCTGCCGTTGTCAACTTCGTTGGTTAGGTGTCTCCACGTCATTCTCCACCATGCTCACACTTCTATTTGTCTTTTGGTTACCAATGAAGAAGTTCTCTAGTCTTTAAACTTTGTAGATTCTTTGACATTGACGAAGAATCATCTTTAACTTTGTTGCCTTTGATTTTGATGAGAACTTTCATGTGTTGTTGGTATGAGCATGTGGCGAGTCTCGCACGATCCATCCGCCCGGAGCTTCCATAAGAAGAAAACATAAAACATTGTTAGTAATAAGCGGATTCCGCACTTACAAGTTTGAATTTCGAGGTGTTAACAAAGATAGTGTGAAAACACATCTCTAATTCTCACAGAGGCCGCTCTCGAACCTGAGTCCCACAAGTGAGATAACACGATATACCGGTACATCTACAGCTCGGATGAGTCAAGTACACAGAAGCATCACCCACGATCGTGTGGACCGCTTGAGACACACTAGGCGTAATCCACGGAGAATTACCGGCGACCGCCGGCTGTCGGTCGCTTGATGTTGACCACGGCAGAGTTTCCATTCAATCATCAAGATCATGTATGAAACTTCTCATAAATGTTCGGCAGATTGCTAAGATCTGCGTGGGACTCTAGAATATATCACTTGCGCCCTTATTGAAGAACAACAAGCGATGTCATGTCAAGTGTTCCTATGAGATCTTTTGATGAATCTCGTGGCTCTAGACTCAATAGTGCATTTTGGTTTTCCCGAGCGGAGACTAGGAGAGGTCTCCTTCTTCAATATCAACGATCTCTAAGAGAAAGTCGATAGATTATGCGGGGTTCCCAGTGAGAATGAAACAAACTTTTAAGAGGAATTGAGTGGCTAGAAGGTTTAGTGCAAGGCGTCACTGGGTCCATGACGTCTTTGTCTTCAATACCAGTGTCATCTAGTGACAACCAGTAGCATATGAATTGAACCCGGTTTCTGCCCTAAGGTTACCAATTGTAGGACCTTACAAATATCAACCTTATCACTTTACCAAGCAAACCCAACACGTATACAAGTATACCCACGTGAAACAAACACAAACAAAGCTTAGAAATAAGATGAGAAAGATGGTGACTTGATGTAATAAATTCGTGTATATGTGAGATAAAGATGAACACAAGATGTTGTATATTCCAAAGGAAAAACACACACACACACACTTTCAAGCACACCCTCAAATGACATACTTGAGGGGTATTTATAGTAAGAGAGGATGATGCCCTAAGGCTTGGCCATGGGCCTTGAGATGGACTTGATTGGGCTTGGGTTACACGAACTAGACAAGGCTAGCTTAACTTAACTAATGCCCAATTAGCTTAGCCCAATCCACGAGCCCGATGACTATTCTATCACGATAGCTAACACACATTACAAAGTTCCTAATCGTGAACGACCATCACTTTTAATAAAAATAATCAAGGCTAACAATATCTTTGCATGGGAACCAAGGGACATGACCGTGTATCACGCCGACATGTAACACAAGTTGAGAATCCGACAAGGATACTCCCCAAGACGATGTAAGAAGCGCCGCCGGGCTCCGTGAGCGCTGCACAAGCACCGCGTAAGTACACAAACTTGTGGACGCAAGTATCATGCGAGAGGTCTACTACCATCACTGGCTTTCCAACCCAGTGATGGTCAAGAAGAGCGATGGTAGTTGGAGGATGTGCGTAGACTTCACAGATCTCAACAAGGCATGTCCACAAGACTGCTACCCGCTACCGGAGATAGACTGGAAGGTAGAATCTTTGTGTGGATACCCACTTAAGTACTTCCTAGAATCATACAAAGGATACCACCAAATCCAGATGGCTAAGGAAGATGAGGAAAAAACGGCCTTCCATACAAGCCAAGGCGTTTATTGTTATACCAAGATGCCCTTTGGCTTAAAGAACGCGGTGCCACCTACCAACGGTTGGTAGATCACGATTTGAAGGACAGTGGGTCAGAACCTAGAAGTTTATGTCGACGACCTTGTAATAAAAATCCATACGGAAGATGAATTGGCGCGACATCGAGGAAACATTTAAGACACTAAAAGATCAACATGAAGCTAAATCCTAAGAAATGTACTTTACGCCATGATAAGGCATGTTCCTCGGATACCGATAGAGCCCGATGGCATCAAACCGTGTCCGTAAAAATGAAGGTCATATCCAACTTCCTTCGCCACGCACGCTGAAAGAAGTTCAATCACTAAACGGAAAACCGGCCGGTTTGAATAGATTCTGTCCAAATCGCAGACAAGTCACTCCTCTCTTCAAAACACTTAAGAAGTGCACAAAAGGAGACTTTCACCGGACTATGGAAGGTAAGAAGCTTTATACAACTTAAACAAAGACTTAGCAAAGACTCCCACGCTAGTTGCGCCTTGCCTGGGAAGAATTAATCATGTATTTGTCTCACACCCACGGGCGCCAACCGGTGCTACTAATGACATGTGGATTCGGTGCAAACACCGTGTACTTTGTAAGCAAAGCACTCAAGAAAACGGAGATTAACTACACACGTTGGTCCTAACACTAGTATTCGCCGCCAAACGGCCACGCAGTACTTCCAGCGCACCCAATAGCGGTGATTACGCATCAACCTATCAAGCAAATCATCTCCAAACCGACGCATCGTGATCGCCTACTGTAGTGGAGTGAGTTGCTAGGTGAGCACAACATTTCCTATAGACCACGTACTGCGGTCAAGGGGCAGATACTAGCGGACTTCCTAATTAAAAAAACCAGAGACTGAGGACGCACCTTCACAAAGCAATGTGGAACTACAAGAACCATGGATCTTGTTCACGGACGGATCTTCATGCGTGGACGGGTCAGGCGCAGGCCTTATCCTCACGAGTCCAGAGGGAATGAAATTCACCTACGCACTGAGTTTTGAATTCACATCCACGAACAACGAGGCCGAGTATGAAGCTCTGATTGCTGGATTACGCATTGCATCTCGAATGGGCATACGCAACCTAGAAGCAAATGTGGATTCCCGCCTAGTAGCCAACCATGTGTTGGGCGAGTATGTGGCTAAAGAGGAGAACATGATTCAATATCTTGACAAAACCAAGTCCCGAATCCAGGGCTTTGACAGGTTCACCATCAAACAAGTTCCTAGAGGGGAAAACAGAAAGGCGGATGCGCTGAGCAAGATTGCATCCACAAGATTTGTGCACCTATCAAAACAAGTATTGGTGGACACTCTGAAGAGCAAGTCCATCTCGAGATGGAGATATCCACGATGATAGAGGAGCAATGTCCTACATGGATGACCCCAATCATCGAGTTTATAAGCAAAGGCGACGCTCAAGAGCGTAAGGACGCCCGACGAGTACGGGCGACATCACAAAGGTTTGAACTGGGATGGTGTACTATATCGGCGCTCATTTCTACAACCATGGCTTCGGCGTGTAGGACCCTTCAAGCAGATTATGTACTTCGAGAGATCCACGCCGGTTCATGTAGTATGCACTCGTGACCACGGTCCGCTGTGGCGCGCGCTTTACGGTCGATACTATCGCCTCACGATGCACCGGACGCGCGGACTTAATCGAAAGTGGCGACCGCCAAGTTCACGCACCCATTCCACGCCAACCACAACAGAGCTAACACCTATTACGCCGCCATGGCCATTCTATAAATGGGGTATCGACATTGCAGTCCCTTTCCTCATTGCAAGCAGGAGGATTGAAATTCCTCATAGTAGCTATAGACTACTTCACCAAGTGGATTGAAGCAAAGGCGGTCGTGACAATCACGTAAAATCGTGTAAAACGGTTTGTTTGGGACAATATTGTATGCCGCTTCGACACTGGGAAATCATCTCGCATAACGGAAAACAATTTGCGGACAACCCTTCAAAGAATGGTGCGAAAAGCTACATATTACACAAGACTTCAGCGTCGGTTAAGCACATAAACCAATGGCTTAGTCGAGCGTGCAAATCAAGTCCGGTGAAGGAATTAAGGCACGCCGACAGCACACAGGAGGTGGGTGGAAGAGTTATCGCATGTTTTGTGGGCGCATCGCACTTCAATCAAGGTTAGTACGGGGACACCCCTTTCTTCTCTATGGGATGAGCGTCATACCACCAAATTGGGATGCCAACTATTCACACCGCCAAGTTAATGTTACAACCAATGATGATGAACGGCGATTGACTTGGACTTATTGAAGAAAGTCGAGCGCATCTATATGCGAGGCGATAGCTAAATCAAATATGAAAGGATACTATGACGCTAAAGTTCAAGCACCTCCTTCGCACCAGCGACTTTGTATATCGCGCCAATGATGTGAGCCATGCGTAAGATACAGGAAAACTTGGACCAAGTGGGAAGGACCTTACAAGTCATTGAAGTACTAGGTAAGTGGCGCTGCATAAGCCGCGCGACATGGATGGTCGTGAGCTACCGCAAGACATGGAACATCTGCAATCTCAAACGATGTTATCTCTAGGAACATTTACGGCCCAACAGCACGGATACTCCCGCGCTTTAGTATTGTGCTCAATAAATATTCGTATTTACATTCTGCTTTACTTAGGAATTTTTTTTTCTTTCTACAAAAACTTGCAAGTATTAATAAAACGTCACGGTTTCTAGCTAACTCCGCGGAATATTTTAATTTGTTATTCACATCTTATTTATGTCTCAAGACTGTTATTATATTCTCTTTTACCTACATGGCGCGCATGCACTTAATAAACCCACGATGGTAAAAGGATGAGTAAACCTACTAAATAACTCGTTGAGTAAGAGGGTTGCAAACCCATCAACATTGGATCACGCATCCTTGTTAAACACATTATTTTCAAGATGTTGGAATAAGTTGAATGCGCATTCTACGATAGATGCGCAACAATGCATACTTGTCTTGCTTAACAAAACCAGAATCAAGACTCTTGGCTCCTTACTATGATATTTACAAGACGTGATATCACACCATACACGATTATGTTAAAATACTTAGACATTATAAGTAGGATAGTTCATACATGATTATGAACTCCATATTAGTCGCGCTTATGTACCGCTTGCTTAGACAATAAGTACGCTTTTTATGCAAAGACAGATAACTAAGTACAAACATTATAAGTCGCAACCACATCAACACGCATTCAACAAAAGGAATATTTCATTAAGGACCATGAGTTCTTAAAAAATGATACTTACAACAGAAGTTACAATCTATATGCTACTACAACGCTTAAGACGAGGGCTTTCCACTTGGCGTGCAGCGTCCCCAGCCTCCTTCAGCCGCTTCAACAAGTCAGAATCCTGTCGCGACACCGTGGCCACACTCACAGGCACCCCGTCAGACCTGGGAAGGTGCGCTGCGCCAACACCACAAAGAATGGCTTTTCCCTTCACGCCCTTCTTCTTAGCAACCCTCATAGCATGGGCCTCTAAGGATTCCTTCAAAGGAATTTCCTTTTCCAGCGCGAATGGGTTCAAAAGGTCGCGGGGGCGAGCAAAAATAGGCACCGCAGCCAGTGACTCGTCAGCTTGAAAAAAAGTCCTACTGCATCTGCCCCCATCAAGACGGTGGCGGTCAAATTTAACCCTTCCATAATCACACTTATAGGTAATCTTGGTCGCGGCCCATCCGAGCAATATGAGGAAGCTCTAATATTTTCATTTGCTCCATAGCGCAACGAGCTCCTCATACGCATGATTATTCTACCTGCACCGATCAATGACCACTTTCAAAAGGTCATCCTCGTGAAGCTCCTCACACCTCGGCTTTGCCACGCAAGAAGCCCAAGACCGCAACACCACCCCAAACTTGTCTACCACCTCTCGAGATTCTAATGTACTAAGGGTGGCAAGGCGCAATCCGTGGCAAATTAGCCATCTGCGCTCAGCGATAGAAGAAACAAGTCGGGATACTCTTCGTCAGACTCAAGGTCGAAGCTGCAGCTTCATCTCCCCGCTTTCAACATCCCATCAAGAGCCTCGCGAAACTTCCCCAACCGGAGAAGTGCTCATCTTACCCTTTTCCAAGTGATTCACGGCCTGCATACGTGAAGCCTTGTACTCTTCCAAATAGCTGACGCCTCGACTAACTTGGGTCAAGAACGCTATCTTTTCCCCAAGAAGTTTTGGGAATAAGAGTGTCGACTCGCTCACCGAGAACCGCCAATATCTCCTTCACCGAGCAATCTCTTCATCCTTTTGCTACACGTGGTCGCTTTCCCAAAGATATTTGTCTTTAGTCACGCACCCAATGTAGCTCTGCGCGCAGCAGCCGAAAGCAAGCTCCTCCATTAGTCGATCCACGGCACGCCTCGATGCCAACGGCTCGGGTTTTGTCCTCTCGAACTCGAGGGTCGAATGCGTGGACCGCCTTAGGCGGTGAGTCTCCGCATCGCCGTAAGATAACCCAATAGCTTCAATATCGCACGCAAAGAGACGCCAATTAATAACGCAACCAATAAGTGAGATAAGTGATTTGGCGATAATACTTACTGGGTGGAGCGCTTCTCTTGGAGCGAGAGGATGCAACATCACTGATGACGACTCCACGCCAAGAATGACAGACGCTTCTTCCGGATGAGCTTGCGCCATCGCCACCAAGCGCCTCTTGCGCTTCAATCCTTGGTTTGCCTCCTCCTCTTTCCATGCTTTCCGCCACATCTATGTGCGACGGCTCCACTGTAGGGAAGGTACCCGGGCCGGGTACGCTTGGCAGTGGGTAGCTTCCAGCACACTGGGACCACTACTCCCAGCCTCCTCCAGGTTCATCTCCATGGTATGCCCTGCAGTCGCATCTAAAATGGGGACTTCCCCCTCTCTCACCCAAGCGCATTCTACAAGCATTCTGGCGTGGCTTTGCCAAGTTCACCACGCTGAATAGATCTATCTCTTCGCAGCACAAAACAAAACAACAAGCAAGTTATATAAAGAAGAAAGGCGAAAAGAAAGGATCACATTAATAAAGCTAAGGAGTACGAAGGATGAGCACCCATCCTGGCCATCCGCGTCTAAGAAGGTTGGCACCTCATCAGGTCTACCAAAGTAGTTACGACTGATGCCCATATGCACCAAAAATTCATCGGGGTAGGAATTGATGGGAAGAAGATTGGTGTTTATCGTTTCCGCATCCTCCGCGCTATATGTGTTAATACAAATAAGCCGTAAAAACGTTTATTTATATTTTACGATCTTCTAATGTTTTGTCGATAACAAAAGTAAGATCATTTTAAGGAAACAAATAAAACACGTAAATGGTTTGAACTAATAGTTTTATAACACACTTACGCTTTCACATAAAACACTAAAACTAGTATAAGTGATTTTATGACTTAGATACATATGTACAACAACTAGTGTTTACATATTGGGTTAAACATATACTTAAACTAAGTATACCAAAATGGGTAAAACTAAGTGTATGCTAAATTGGGTAAATACAAGTATATACAAAAGGTTAAATACTAGCAAATGGTTTTGACCCATAACCCATGGTTTTATATATACCACTTAACCAAGTACATTGTATCTAGAAAGAAACCATGGATCAACCCATAACCCATGACCCATGACCCATAACCAAAAATACCCATGGGCAAAGAGGAGCGGACCACGGATCCCTAGCTTTGTGCTAGCCGGATCTCAGTGGAAGGGATCCGTGATCCGGAGAAACAAGAGGTTTTTCCTCTATAAATAGTGAGCCATTTCTTCATTATATCTCACCTCTTCAACATACTTTCTCCCCGAGTTAAATCTCACTAACCTTAGATCCAAGAGATCTATGTTTGTAGTTTTGTTTTTGTGTGATCTTTAGGTTCCTCTTAAAGGGAAGATCACCACCTTTGAAGTCAAGCAAGCTCAAGTCCATGAGTTGCCAAGCTTCCTCATCATCAAGGCTATTGAAGTCCTCTTGTTGATGATACCTTTCTTTCTTCAAAGAAGCGTGGTGTTAAAGACATTAGTGAAAGATGTCTCAAGTGTCAAGACGAAGATATTAGTGAAGGGTATCTATCGCCTATAGGATAAGCACTTGTGGTAGGTGCTTAGAAGTCAAGACAAGAAGCATTAGTGAAAGGTGCTTAGAAGTGAAGACACAAGACATTAATGAAAGGTGTCTTGTAGATCTAATCAAAGACATTAGTGAAAGGTGTCTTGTAGATCTAATCAAAGGAATTAGTGAAAGGTGCCTTAGATGTACATTCGATATGGTGTGTTTCGATGTACTAGATAGACTAGCATTAGATCCAAGGATATTGATGTCCTTGATGATGTTGTAAAGGTGTAGATCTCCTTTGGGATTAGTCGTTGGTGTAGTGTGGTAGTAGTTCCTCCATTGCAATGGAACTAGGTACTTAGCCTAGTACCCAATAAAGGGTAGGCGACGCTGTGAAGGTGTAGTTCACCTAAGGTGTGAAAGAACTCGTGGTTAGCCTAGCACCGTATAAAGGGTAGGCGACGTTGTGTTAGGTGTGGTTCGCCTTTGGTGTGAAAGAACCCGGTATTTAGCTTTGTACCGGAAAAAGATTGCGACGCCAGAAGGCTTCTCCGCCATAAGGAGATTGGTGTAGTGATTACAAACTCTCGAGTAGGTGACTCGGGGAGTGAGTAGGCAAGGAAGGTGTCCTTGTAGCCGAACCACTATAAATACTGCGTTGTGGTTTTGTGCTTTTACTCTTATCTCTTCATTACATATCTTTATATGCTTGTTTATCAACATCCAACACACACAACCAAATAGATTGACATAAGTCGATCTAAATAGTTTAAAAGGAAGTTTTAATTGGTAAAACTATTCAACCCCCTTCTAGTTTTCCACAATTGGCATCGAGCTTCGCTACCAAGTTTCTTGAAGTATATTGTACTTTAAAACTTGATACGATCCATAGTTAATTGAAAACTACAAAGAAGGTTTTTCATAAAACAAACACCATGTTTTTCAAAACTATATGTTTGGATGTTGAGTTGATAACAACATTTTTTTATATATATATATTTTTCATTTAATTGCACTAATCTTCTTTGTGATATTGATTAGTCAAAGCTCATACCCACCAAGCTTTAGAGACACTTGGTAACAAGAATACCTTCCTTAAGAAGGTATCTTAAACGCAGCGAGCGGGAATTGTCTAACCGACATTTGTCATTTGTAAAGACATTCCTAAGCACGCGAGGTATGACTTTCCACTTATATCTAAATGATATTAGTTTAGTAAATAAGTGTTATTTGTTAGAATTTATTTGAGTAGATTTTGTGTTTACACATGATTTACATGTAGCTTCATTAGAAGCCTTTTTCTCACATACGTGTGTTTTATTTCTCGATATATAACTTTTGTTTTATTTCTTCTTAAATCCAATAATAAAACAAAACACAATTTCAAAAATTCCTCCTTCCCTATTAATAAACCCACTCGACGCCCACTTTTTCAATCCTCATTTTTTTATTTTCCAATTTCAAAAATTCCTCTCATTCAAAAACTTCATCTTCCTCCTCATTCCATCTCTTCCTAAACCAAAAGATCCGTCATCAACATGGTCTACATCGCACTCGTGCTCATCGCCCTAACACTCATCGCACTTGTGTTCCCTATGATGAAGTTCACATACGAGACATTTACTTTGTGTTGTTAATCATATTGGGGTCATTTACCCAATCCTTTGTATCATCCTTAGCATTGAAATGCAATATTATTGATAATCTATTTTATCTAGGATGTTTGTGTTATTATGTGTTTCATTTCTTTGATCTATATGTGTTATATTCTTCGATACATTAGATGTCATGTATGCATGCTAAAAGAAAATGTAGGATAAAACATACTGTGGTACAATAACCGTAAAACCTATGTTTTTATTAAAATCGGTTCTCACATTACGCATCCACGGATCCCGGAAGTTACACTAGCCGGATCTCTTTGAAAAGGAACCGTGGGATCCGTCCCCATCGAAAATGCTTTTCTTGCAAGATTAAAACCACTATCTTTCTAAAAGTAATAATCCACTAGATTTTCAAAACCATGAGTTAGTTAAGTGTTAAATACCATTGTTAATAAAATCTAGTAAAACGTTAGATTTTATAGGTTAATCATAAACATCACCTCCTATTAACCCTTCACCTCTATAGGTTCAACTATGACGCATGAATACGAGTTTGATTTTTCACCACTAGCGCTCACACCTTTGAACTTCTCCTCGAGCCCAACACACCGCAATCATGTCCGCGGGTTCAATAATCTCGAAACCGCTACTTCCATGAAGGACGACATAGACACCTTCTACAATTCAAGAAGGTATCAATACCTCCTTCCGAGCCATAGGACTAGAATGTCTTCTTGAAATCAACGGTAAGATATGTCCAAGGTTCATAATGGAATTCTTCCATCAAGTGGAACTCGTCAGAACGAGGATCGCTTCTCATCTCTTTGGTTTTATATCAAAACCAAAATTCACTTTAAGCCTTAGGCATTTTGCTCACATCCTCCGAATTCCAAACCATGGACAATGCGCTTCACCTAAGATTTGTCTCTTGATTCTCTTCAACTTCGTGAAGAAAATAGTCCATATTGTTCACACATACCCTCTCCGAAGATTTAACGCGCATGATATGCAAACCTCGACCATATTACTCCAATCCAAACATTATCCATACACGGGATATCCGAGAAGAGTATAAACCTGTTGCTCTCATTCTACGTGAAAATGTTTGGAGTCTTAGGGGAAATCGAGATATTCTTTGATTTGTCGTTTTCGTACAGATAGATATTTTCCGAAGAAATACAAAGGTATGTATTTCCCGAGTCGTTTTCCCAACGAGGGATGAATGGAGTAAACAACTCACGTCGCGTGATTCGGGATTCGAATGGATTAAAAAGGGATTTAGTGATTTCTAAACTACAAGGGAAGCAATAATAAAGGAAAGCAATAAAAACTACAGAATCTATGATGAAAACAAGTAAATACGACTAAGTATGCAATTTTAAAACTAAAAACGCGAAAAACGTAATTAATAAAACGCGAATAAAAAGCAAACTACTCTAGTTTAACCCATGAAAATGAAATACTATTTTTCTACAGCTAAAAATGATATTTAAAACTTATTTGGAATTTAAAACTAATTTTTTTGGATTTTTATTGATTTATTTGGAATTAAAAACTAATTTAAATCTAATTAAAATGCTAGAAAATACTATTTAATCTAAGAAAAATATGAAAAAATACTTTTTATGATTTTTTGAATATTCTAAACCTAAGAAAATTGAAATTGTATTTTTATAAACTTTTTATGAATTATTTGGATTAAAAGCTAATTAAAAATGCTATAAACTGAATTTAAATGTAGAAAAATAGCAAATGAACTTGGAAAATTATGAAAACTTCCAGTCTATTATAAAATAATACTAAGATTCAGGGAAAAATAACAGAAACCAATTCGGAGCAAAAGAACTATGATTTGGGCACACTACTTATATGAATAAGCACTTGAAATAAGCTAGAAGCTAACAATATGCTACAATAAGCTACATAAGGCTAAATCTACCTAACACTAACCTACAGCAACTGAGTTGGATCAGATAAGCCCTGGATTAAAGCAGTTAAGTTCAAAAATCAGTTACACAAAAGCTAAACCAAACAGCCCTACACTACCAACTTTAAGCCTACATTAAGCTAGCTTATAAAATTCATAAAAATAAACTAAAATCACCATGTTATCAAAAACCCGACAAAGTGCTAAAATCCGTAAATTCAATAAAAGGACTTAAATCAAAGATTTTAAAATATAAAAGTTGAACCAATTTATCACTAAAATGGATTTTGACTTCAAGATGTGTATGAAAATTTGACTAATCGAACTTTGATCAACTAGAACAGATGCTAAATGAAGTAAATATATGAGATATGACCTAATTAAGCTATCTATAATAATCCTTAACCTAAAATGCTAACTATGCTAAATCTGATGTGATGATTAGTACAGATTTAAAAGGATTATGACTAAAAGTGTTTTAAAGTGCAAGTCTATGATCTAAATAACTCTAATAATACTACTAGAAGCTATTGCAAAAGATTTCAACCTTAATCAAGTCCTCTAACTCAGATTACTATCATGATCCAAACACCCTTTAACAAACTGATGTGCAAGCTTGAATCAACATACTGCTTAGCTATCCTATACTAATACTAAATCTAAACCAAACAGATCGAATAACACTTAAAAGTACTGAATTAAACCAAATATAACCTGGGATTCAACAACAAGCTATTCAAGCAGATTATGACATAATAAATAGATCAGATTATAAAGACTTACATATGTCCAGCCACTATGGCTCGCCAAAAATCACAAGTAACTAATCTATAACTAATATCAACCCAAACTGATTCTGATTCAACCCAAATCTAACTCCATATCAGCAACTGAATCACATCAGCACCCTTTGACTTTTATTGACTTTTTCTCAAAACGTGAAATTAAACGATTAGAATTAATAATAATCTCACAAAGCTTTAATAAGCTTATGTGAGCTTAAAGGAGAACCAAGAGAGCTTATGAAACAAAGACAACTTGCAAATGAATTAACAAGGAATTTAACTTGAAAAGACAATTTTATTAATTAAGGAAATTCACAAAGCTTTGAAGGAGATTACAAATGTAATTAAAATGTCGAAACTAATAAAACAAAGATTTGATGAAATTAAATGGTAACAAAATCTCTAAATACAATGAGAAATTGACGGTTTGATCATGGAGAAGGGAGCTATTTATAGCCCGATGACATGGTCTTGGGAAGCTTCGTACCATCAATCTTAGCCTTTGATCACCGATTGTGTCACTCAAATGAATCTAAACCCTTTGATCGATAAGTGAGGTGTTCCCACCAATGAGAGAGCTCCAACACGCCATGCTTGGCAATCCCATGCGTGTACACCTCGACACGCTTGTCGATCCTTCTAGAAGCTCCTGTTGGGGTAAATCATGTGATAATCAAGGTAAAAGGGCTTGGGATGAAACAAGAACTCATGGCTTGGGCGCAGATTCAAGATCGGGGTGGTTTTTATTGTTAGGTTTGACTTGGATGTGGGTGTTGACCGGGTATTGTAAGTCTTGACCGGGTTGGGGTTGGGTATTCATTTTGGGCTTAGGCTTTGTAAGATGTAATATGGATTTTTAAGCTTAGATTTAATATATAAATTTGCAAACTATAAGGACCAAATCTGCCATCTTTCCAAAATATAATCCAAGGGCTTTTCTTGACTTTCGTTAATTTCTGAGGGTTGACTTTTGACTTTTTGAGCATAAAAAGATCTGGCTTGATAATTCTTTTCCCGACCTCGGCTTTTGCACTCTTCTTTCTCTCGTGCTCGGTTTTCTTCGGTTTTAGCTTCTTTTTGTCTGTTTTGTCATATCCATACCTGCAAATACATAAACTCAAGAAAACAGCAAATATTAGCAATAAACGGCTCTTTTCTTGGTTATTTTGGGTCTATTTTGATAAGAAAAGGTATGTGTTTTAGCACATACCATTCTTCCCGCTTGTTGTGCTCACATGTTGTAATCGTTTGCAACACAACAACCATACAATCTCGCCTACTTCTTCGCAAGGCGATTGCAAACCTTCAAGGCTCCAAGGATAAACTCATCCCTTATGGAATGTTCTTGACACGCCTATCATAATGTTATGCACTTCCATCCTCAATTTCAAAGTCCGTTGTATGCGTATTTGTGAACAAGATGATGGAACCGCTAAACATATCTCTCATGAAGACCTTCTTCATTCTTGATTCCACCAATACCCATCAAACACATAATGATCCTCCTAGCGAAGACACTCAAGGAACCTAGAATAGTCAAATAGGATCAATTCTACTCTACTCATTAGTTATCAATGTAATCCTATCTCTTTCATGAAATAAAACATCTTACGCTTGATATCCTAGTTTTAGAACTCCTTTAAACAAAACTTGGAATATAATGCAATCGTCATGATCATTGCATACCTTTAGTAAAGGTTCCGCCTAGCGATAGACGGATCCCAAATGTTGTACTAAACGGATCCCTACATCTAGGAACCGCGGGATCCGACAAAACAGAAAATGCAATTGCAACCATTACATGTCAAACACACCCTTTTGAACACCTTACACTAAGCTAAACATAGTGTCTTAAGATTGATTAAAGACTTTATCAAAGATAGGTTGACCTTTCCCACTCATTCCAACTTACATAGATCACCCTCTAAGACTTTGTTAGATCTACCATTTCAATCCATCACTCTTCCGCTCTCAAAACTCACATTTCATTTTTCACTTGATCCCTCACAACTAGGTTAGAAATCCTTCGATTATGACAATATTAATCATTAATCAACCTCACCTCAAAATTGATCAAAGTTGATCAAATCTTAGTTTTTCCCATCTCAAAACCATTAGGATATTTTTCCAAAACACAATCCTAAGTCACCACCTGATCTCTAGGATCATTTAGCTTCAATTAACACTCTCATCTTTTAGTGTCATCCTTGCTCACTCATTGGTGCTCATGAAAGTTCCAAATTCTTCCATAAAAGACCATCATTAGCTACATCACTCACCACCTTCAAGTATTTAAGTACCCATTCATTTAAGACACTTAGGAAGACCGAAACACTCAAGATATTACTGTGTCTTAGATCTTAGAAACATTATTTTCACTTTTCATAGCTACCGATGGCCGGATCCATAGGATTAGCCTATACGGATCCCTCTCGAGAAAGGAACCGTGATCCGGATGACATGATAGGTCATGTCTTGCTAAAACAATCATTTCAACTCATCTTCCTAACTCAAACACCCCATCTCATCTTAAATGAGTTCCTAGATCAGTCCATCCTCTGAAGTTGACTCTTGTGCATATCAATCATCACATTCCAATGAATCCTAGTGGCTTAAGGCTTAAATGCACCTTCCAAATCTCTTGGTTTATAAACCACCTTGTTAGGACCTCCATTGTCATCACTCTCATCCTAACTTTCAGCTTTTACAACCTCTTGAAATCATCCCATCATGAGGAAAACCCCAAGTAGCAACTTTTCCACCAAAGAACCACCCATTTAAAAGGCCCGTGTTATACACGAAATCTCTTCAACCGAATCATCTCGGTCAAGCCAACAAATGATAGGATCCTCCTCTTCCAATCAAACCAATTCCTAGAAGGATAGTACCCACAAAACTACCAATGCCAAACACCGCCATACCTCCTAGGCCAAACAATATCATCTCCACTAAACCATCACCATTGGTTCCTAGAGCTATCTCTTTACATCCCCACAATCATCACCTCACCTCTACAATTTAGAGGACTTGCCACCTAGGCCGCCTCATCCGCTCACGACAACATTCTCCTCATTAGGAGGAACAATGATTCAAAATCAAGGTGTTGAGTCAACACTTGCTCCGGCTTCCTTTTCGCTGTTTCCATCATATAATCCCATTCGATTATAAGAAATCATCAAAGTCAACCACCCGACCTTATGGAAGTTGACACATCTTTACCACCATCATCATTCTTGATCGAACCATTCCTAAATGGACCTCCACCAATCCCTCCATCATTCGAGGCTCCTCAAACCTCTTCAATTGATCCTTTGAATCAAGCCACTTCATTTCATCCACCACCACTACCTAGCCATGACAAAGATTGCTATCATTGTCAACATGTTGAAAGTTTGATACATGAAGTACGAGAAGACCAACGTTTCATGTTCTATCATCTCCTCGAACGTTTCGATGAGATTAAACCTAAACATAACTTGAGCTAGAAGATTATAGTGGTGTCTAAGCTTCAAGCGTTAGTTGGTCTAAGAAATTCCTAGTTATGTATTGTCTATTTTCTTATTTTTGAGTCATGTTTATCATAACTCTTGTTTTATTAAATGGAATTACATGCTACGTGTTATTTTTCTGAGAATATGTATTCATATCTCATTTATGTGATAACATTACTTGTTATATCATCTTTGCCGATTTTAGTCATCGCCGACGGATCCTCAAGATTTCCTAGACGGATCCCTACTAGAAGGGAACCGTGGGATCCGTGAAGTCGAATGTTTTTCTTTATCACATTTGCCGGAAATTGTGAATTATACTTGTTTTCTAACCCTTGCTTTGCAGTTTTTCAATTAACACATAAAGTATTTGACATCCTAAAGCTAGGGGAGCTTGGTGTCAAAACAATACGTTGCAAAATTACTTGCAACATTTGATTTAAATTTCATGACTTTCCGTTGCAAATATTGCAATCATCTAGGGGAGCACACCGTCACATAGACGTAATCCTTTGCATAAGTTAGTTGCAAATGAACTAGATTAGAATTAGTTTCTTGACGCCTTACTTAGGGGTGGACTCGTCAAGGGGAGTAACGACGAGATCCTTTCCGTTACTTGCTCTCTATTTTTTCCTTTCACATGTTTTTCTTAAAACGATGTGTTGCTTTTTCAAACACTTTTGTTTCGACAAAAGGGGAGAAGAAAGTAAAACTACAAATTCAAACTTTTACAATTTTAGCTTTTCCTTAAAATAATCTTATGTTTTGTCATCAACAAAAGGGGAGATTGTTAATACAAATAAGCCGTAAAAACGTTTATTTATATTTTACGATCTTCTAATGTTTTGTCGATAACAAAAGAAAGATCATTTAAGGAAACAAATAAAACACGTAAATGGTTTGAACTAATAGTTTTATAACACACTTACGCTTTCACATAAAACACTAAAACTAGTATAAGTGATTTTATGACTTAGATACATATGTACAACAACTAGTGTTTACATATCGGGTTAAACATATACTTAAACTAAGTATACCAAAATGGGTAAAAACTAAGTGTATGCTAAATTGGGTAAATACAAGTATATACAAAAGGTTAAATACTAGCAAATGGTTTTGACCCATAACCCATGGTTTTATATATACCACTTAACCAAGTACATTGTATCTAGAAAGAAAACCATGGATCAACCCATAACCCATGACCCATGACCCATAACCAAAAATACCCATGGGCAAAGAGGAGCGGACCACGGATCCCTAGCTTTGTGCTAGTCGGATCCCAAGTGGAAGGGATCCGTGGGATCCGGGAAACAGAGGTTTTTCCTCATAAATAGTGAGCCATTTCTTCATTATATCTCACCCCTCTTCAACATACTTTCTCCCCTGAGTTAAATCTCACTAACCTTAGATCCAAGAGATCTATGTTTGTAGTTTTGTTTTTGTGTGATCTTTTAGGTTCCTCTTAAAGGGAAGATCACCACCTTTGAAGTCAAGCAAGCTCAAGTCCATGAGTTGCCAAGCTTCCTCATCATCAAGGCTATTGAAGTCCTCTTGTTGATGATACCTTTCTTTCTTCAAAGAAGCGTAGTGTTAAAGACATTAGTGAAAGATGTCTCAAGTGTCAAGACGAAGATATTAGTGAAGGGTATCTATCGTCTATAGGATAAGCACTTGTGGTAGGTGCTTAGAAGTCAAGACAAGAAGCATTAGTGAAAGGTGCTTAGAAGTGAAGACACAAGACATTAATGAAAGGTGTCTTGTAGATCTAATCAAAGACATTAGTGAAAGGTGTCTTGTAGATCTAATCAAAGGCATTAGTGAAAGGTGCCTTAGATGTACATTCGATATGGTGTGTTTCGATGTACTAGATAGACTAGCATTAGATCCAAGGATATTGATGTCCTTGATGATGTTGTAAAGGAGTAGATCTCCTTTAGGATTAGTCGTTGGTGTAGTGTGGTAGTAGTTCCACCATTGCAATGGAGCTAGGTACTTAGCCTAGTACCTAATAAAGGGTAGGCGACGTTGTGAAGGTGTAGTTCACCTAAGGTGTGAAAGAACTCGGTGGTTAGCCTAGCACCGTATAAAGGGTAGGCGACGTTGTGTTAGGTGTGGTTCGCCTTGGTGTGAAAGAACCCGGTATTTAGCTTTGCACCGAAAAGATTAAGCGGCGCCTGAAGGCTTCTCCGCCATAAGGAGATTGGTGTAGTGATTACAAACTCGAGTAGGTGACTCGAGGAGTGGAGTAGGCAAGGAAAGTGTCCTTGTAGCCGAACCACTATAAATACTGCTGCTTGTGGTTTTGTGCTTCTTACCTTATCTCTTCATTACATATCTTTATATGCTTGTTTATCAACATCCAACACACACAACCAAATAGATTGACATAAGTCGATCTAAATAGTTTAAAAGGAAGTTTTAATTGGTAAACTATTCAACCCCCTTCTAGTTTTCCACAATATGTTCCGTGAGGGGCGCCATCCTTTAGTAGCGAACTCGGTGTGAAAGCGGCGCCATGGTAAAAACGCTTCATCAACCCAGAAAACATTCTCCCTCCAGTTCCTAAGCGCGTCTAACTTTTCAGTATAATATTGCAGCCGCCCTGCGCGCTTAGCGAACGATACCCACCCGTTTGACCACGTTGTGTGGTAAAACGCGCGGAATAGGTAGATAGTCGGGTTAATCGCCAATAGACGGCAATTAACCTCGAAGTTTGTTATTTTTGCTGCACCTATACAGTTCAGCTGGGATATGTGCAGACGATAGTAATTTAACACGTCGCACAAGAATAAGGATATAGGCACACGTTGATTCGCGAACTCGAAAAAACGTGTGTATACCCCTACTTTCCTTTCGGGGAAATCCGCTATTGACGCCTGCGCATCCGAAACTTCCGGATGCAGCGCGAGTGGAATATAATAATCTGAGGTGAACTCGCGAAGTTCATCCTCGGTCATGTCGGAGGTAAATTCAGTCAAACCACGGACCATGATACAGTTTTTAAAGGCGCGCGCGCGGTTACCTTTGGAATATTAAGGGTTTCTTGGTTGAAAGTTTGGAGCTTTTTTAACAATGGCGGAAATGTTTTTACTGTGATAATCACAGTAATGGGAGGCGGAAGGTTATATAAGTTTTTACATCCACGCGATGATCGACACGTGGACTCCACTATCTCTAAATGTGTGGATAGGATCGGTTGACACGACACACTTTCAGTTACTTTCCCACGTTTTACGAGGTATACATTTGACATACTTTGACTAGGTTCACCGTGTGTTCTTTAAGGCAGAAACCCTTTTAGCTTCTCCGCTACGCTTCAACGAGCTTTTGGTATACAACTATTAGTCTATCATCCGCAGGTAGTCCCTGCGCATACTAGACTGGGGGGACATGATGACGTATAGTCCGCATTCGGGTCACGAACCTGACCAATGACCGCTACTAGCGAGCCCAGTAGGATTGGGCTAACCCGATAACAATTTGGGCTCACGAAGGCCTAAACTCAAAGTTATTTATGGCATACGATATCGGATATCTCTTATTTTTAGAGATAAATATTTAACAACCGACTTAGGCGGGATACGCCGAAGCTTGAGGAACAAGAAATCAATAAGGGTTTCGTGTGCATATAAAGGGCATCCCAGCCCTCATTAAAGGTACGTTCTACAACCCTAACTCTCAACTAAAACCCTAAAACCGATTACTTACTCTCACGCCGGAGGATAATCGTGGGAGACAATCCCACGATAAGCCTAACGGTGTTTTCTGTTTACTT
Source organism: Chrysanthemum lavandulifolium (assembly GCA_022545495.1). Classification (NCBI taxonomy): domain Eukaryota; kingdom Viridiplantae; phylum Streptophyta; class Magnoliopsida; order Asterales; family Asteraceae; genus Chrysanthemum; species Chrysanthemum lavandulifolium. The sequence continues at coordinate 186,643,329 of CM040242.1, forward strand.
AGTGCGCAGGTCTCAAGCATCAAGATCCAATTGATACGGGAACCGGAGTCCAAACAAAGAACGCCCAACTTTTGTATCAACAAACATAACATAAAAAATTAAATTTCATTACTCTCCTCTTCTTTTCTGCCAATTTTTAACTCTTCTTTTCTTTCCTTTCATCTCAAAAACTTTAAAACAGAGTGATATAGACAATATATAACACACGGGAGATAAAATAATGAGGGTTATATTTTCCGTCTTATAATAAATTTATCTGTATATTAGTTTCCTTTTAAATTTGCCCAGGTTTTTTTTTTTTTTTTTTTTTTTTTTTTTTTGAAAACTTTTAATGGCAAAAAATTAATTAACTTTCATTCCATTTTTTTTCTTCATTTCTTTTATGTTTCATAAAAACTCGAAAACGCCATTGTTTTTCAGTTTCCTTTCATTTTGTTTCCTTTACATTCTAGAAAAAACTCGAGAACGGAGCATCAAAGAAAGGGTTAGATGATGTTGTGTAAACATTGTTTATTATTTAAACACAATTTTAGTTATTAGAGCATCTATTATTGTGGTTTATGAGAAGATTTTTTAAAACATGAAGAGGTATGAATTTTTGTTAACCATAATGACATCTATTTTATGTTTATTTGGCATGAAAAGTTCTAATTCTCAAACCCCCTAACTTAATGTTTTGTTATTTGTAGTCTTAAGGGCTACATTTAAAAGTTAGAAAGATGCAAAAATGTTGTACATTAAATCGATTGAGAGTAGATATATGTAGAGGTGATTAGTTTATTATTATGGTACAAACATTCAATGCATGTCTTAATGTCTTATACGTAGCTTTTAAAAGTACGTTTAACATTTTTCCTATAATTTAGAGCAACTGAATTGTATAAGATGCTTATAAAACTTAAAGAAATTTATGTGAAATCGACATAGGTTTTACACCAAAAAATTTATGAGTTAGTGACATGCCTTAATAATAAATCTTTTAAAAAAATCAACCGTAATGGATGCCTTTATTAAGAACAACCTAAAAATTTGTGGATAGCAAAATCCTATCTAAAATCTCTATGTTATCAACAAATGTCTATAACTCTAAACTTCTTGCTATATTGCTATATTGGAGAAGTTTTTTTTTTTGCTTACTTTTATTTTGATGCTTACCAATGGACAAATTCTCACTATCCATCTATTTTAATCTAATGGTGGAGATTAACCTAAGATTTAATACTTAAACTTAAGTTCATGTTTTTTTTTTGTCTTTTTCTCTTTCTTTATTATTCACAATTTTTTGTCTTTTTTTATTAATTCACGTTTTTTTTTATAAATTAACATTTTTTTAAATTCGCGTTATTCACGTTTTTTTCTTCGCATTCATACATTTTCGTCTGTTTTCATACGTTTTTGTCCGTTTTCATCTGTTTCGTCCATTTTCCAACGTTTTCCTCCATTTTCACGCTTTCGCCCGTTTCGTTCGTTTTCATACGTTTTCGTCCTTTTTCATATATTTTCGTACATTTTCATATGTTTTCGTCCGTTTTTTTACGTTTTCATGTTTTTCGTCCGTTTTTATACGTTTTAATCCGTTTTCATAGGTTTATTTACGATTCCGTCCGTTTACATATGTTTTTGTCTGTTTTTTTACGTTTTCTTCCATGTTTAGACGTTTTCGCCCGTTTTCTTTCGCTTTTGTTTCACACGCCGTCCGCCGTCCATTTCATATGTTTTCGTCCGCTTTTAGACGCGTTTTAAATGCGTATTTTCGTTTTCATGTATTTTCGTCCGTTTTTATACGTTTTCGTCTGTTTTTATACGTTTTCATCCGTTTGCAGACGTTTTTGTCCGTTTTCATACATTTTTGTCCGTTTTCATACATTTTTCATTCAATTTTATATGTTTTTGTCCGTCTTCAGACATTTTCATTTTGGTATTTGTAAGTGACACTTATTTATCTCTTGTGATATAACATTGTAAGGAAGATGAAGAGTATTACATCCTTCATCGTGTTATCCGTTGTGATACTCAACTAAGAATGTGATGATTTTGATGATTTTGTTCTTTTTTATTATTTGTGTTTTTGAAAATATTTAGGAAGATTTTTGTGTTTTATGATATTTTGAAATATAAGAAAAGCTGTTCAACTGAAAACAAGAGATGTTATGATACTTTTGTTAGACTTGTGGTGGATTTTTCTATTTAATGGATACATTGTCGATAGATTTTATAGTGGGATTTGAAAATATCATGGTTGAATCAAGAAACTAAATAAGCTATGGTTGAAGAAAGCACATCTTTATAAACAAACCGATGAAGCTCAACACCGTGATATCACGCTGTGATATCACCTCACTTGGATAACACATGATATCACACGTGATATCATGTGATAATAACGTGATATCACCCGTGATATCATGTGATATTACCGGTGATAGCATATGTGATATCATAGTTTATATCACTTGTGATATCACCAATGATATCACCGTAATATCATGTGATATTACAAGTAAGGTGATATCATGTGTGATATCGCGTGTTTGAGCTTCCCGCTTTGTTTATAAAGATGTGCTTTATTCGACCATAGCTTCTTTAGTTTGTCGATTCAACCATAGATATTTTAAATCCCGCTATAAAACCTATCGAAACATGCACAATGTATCCATTAAATGAAAAATCGACCACAAGTCTAACAAAATATCATAACATCTCTTATTTTCGCTAAACACCTTTCCAATATTTCATATTATCATAAAACACAACAATCTTCCTAAATATTTTCAAAACATAAATAAGAAAATGAATGTAATCATCACAGTAATATAATAAGTGATGTTTATTATTATTTCTTTCATATATACTTGGTAAAATACTAAATTCTTATCACATTTGGTATGAATGTAATATTTCACATTCTTAGTTGAGTATAATAACTGATAAGACATACATGATGAAGAATGTAATACTCTTCATTTTTATTACAATGTTATATCACAAGAGACAAATACGTGTCACTTAAAAATATCAAAATGAATAAAAAGGAAGCAAACTATGAAAATAGAGACTTGACATATTCTCAAAATCAAACAAGTGTTGCATTAAATTAGCATTTTTTTAACAAAATAATAAATCACCTAAAGAGACTTTAACCCTTTTATTTCTACTAAGAGTATAATACCACAAGTGATAGATAACATTGGTTGCATTAAAAAATATATGCGCTTGTCAATTGTGATAAAAGGCATAAAAACTATCTTGTAACGAAAATTATAAAATATTAGAAAACCCATAGGTGATAATATATAAAAATATAGAGAGCAACGAAATATCTCGCGATATTAAAGGTTAAAAACATACTTGTTTGTTTATGAAATATCACAAGTGATATTAGACATTAACTTTTGTTTATAAAATATCACAATTGATATTAGACATGTAATATAATAAAGTTTAATAATAAGCATGAAAATGTATGAAAATAGACGAAAACGTATAAAAACTGCAAAAAGGGACGAAAACGTCTGAAAACGGTCAAAAACATATAAAACGAATGAAAAGCGTATAAAATGTATGAAAACGGACAAAATGTCTGAAAACGGATGAAAACGTATAAAAACGGATGAAAATGTATGAAAACGACAAAACGTCTCAAAATGCATTTAAGGCGTCTAATAATGGACGAAAATGTAAAAAACTGACGAGAACGTATATAAACCTATGAAAACCGATGAATACATATAGAAATGGACGAAAACGTCCGAAAACGAACGAAAACATATAAAAACGGACGAAAGTACATGAAAACGTAAAAAAACAGACGAAAACGTATGAAAATGGACGAAAACGTATGAAAACGGACAAAAACGTAAGAAAACGGACGAAAACGTCTAAAAACGGACGAAAACGTATGAAAACGGACTAAAACGTATATAAACCTATGAAAACGTATAAAAATGGACTAAAACATCTGAAAATGAACGAAAGCATATAAAAACGGATGAAAATACATGAAAACGTAAAAAAACGGTTGAAAACACATAAACGTATGAAAACGGACGAAAACGAATGAAAATGTATGAAAATAGACGAAAACATATGAAAACGGACGAAAACGTATGAAAACATAAGAAAATGGACGAAAACGTTGGAAAACGGACGAAACAAATGAAAACGGATGAAAATGTATGAAAGCGAAGAAAAAAAATGCGAATTACAAAAATTGTGAATAACGTGAATTAAAAAAAAAACAAAAAAAAAAAAAACTTTAAAAAAAAAAAAAAAAAAAATACATGAATTTAGGTTTATCTATAAATCTTAGGTTAATTCTCACCATTAGATTAAACTAGATGGAAGGTGAAGATTTGTCCTTTGATAAGCATGAATTTTTAAGTAAGCAAAATAAAATGCATCTGCTATATTGATATTGATATTGATGAGGCACTTTAGTTTACATACCATCAATCCACTGCATACCATTGGACAAATCTTGACCGTCCGATCAAAAAACAGTTCTTAAGATTAAAAAACACGGAGGAACCATTTGTGTAATTTCGTCATTCTATCTCACCCACTGGTCCAATCACAAACACTTCATTTCTCTCACATAACCACAAAATTTACTCACACAAAAAAACACACAGATAAATCACTTTCTCTCTCTAACAAAACTTCATAATAAACCAAAAACATCACAAATCAACCGATTTCAACCGTCAAAATCAAAGAAAACACATACGAATGGATGTATCGAGGCAATCAGAACCAAATCCGGAAAAAAAATGGTTCAAAATGAAGAGATTCAGACTGAAAATGATGGTACGGCGCTTCCAATTCATTATTTTGTTATTATTTAACTATTTGGTTGAGTTCTTTATGTTTTTTACTAAAAATTTGAAGGTAAAATACAGAATAATGAATTTGTTTTGGTGTGCTTTTTATTGTGATTGTAACATGTTTTTTAGTGTTTACATTTGGTTGAATTTTTGAGTAAAACACTTTGTATACATGGATGCACACCAAGTGTTTGATAAAATGTGTGAGAGAAAAGTATCATACGTGTAGTATCACTAGTGATATTTGAAGTTGAACTGTATATATGTATTATCACTAGTGATATTTGTATTATCACTTGTGAAATTTTTGTTTATTTGAAAGTTTGTAATGATTGCTTATTGGTAGTATATCATCTGTGATACAACAGTTATAATGATTGCTTGTTGGTAGTATATCACCTATGATATTTGATGACGTATACTTACTCAGTTTATATATCACGTATGATGTTAAAAAATAATGAACTATTTATACACTAACATGGTATATATTTTATGCAGATTTGGATATAAACCGAGAACTATCAAGAATAAAAGAAGCAAAAAGCGGGGTTGAAGGTGAAAGGAAAAAGACTTTCGCAAACCACCAAGTCAAACGAAGAAGTGAACAAAGAAACAACATCATCACCGACAACACTAACAATACCAAGCAAATTAACAAAATCCGCCTGCTAGACGTTTAAGCTTAGAAAACACACCAAGAACAAAAACAAAAACAGAAACACCACCAACAAATACTGAAAGAAACATCTGTGATATCACCTGTGATATAACAAGATCTACAACCACCAACACCGCCAAGAGTAATTGTTGAACTAACAACAGAGACTGCATATAAGAAAACAAAGACGGTTGTTGAAAAATAATAAGAGGAATGAAGAAGAAGAGGCTGCAAATTAAAAAGAATGAAGTGGGAAAGAAGAAAAAATGAGAGGATGCTCAAAAATCTGTCAAGAAGAAAGTTGTAGAAAATAAAAAGACAAAAGCATCAATTAATAATTTACTTTTTTTACTTAAATTGTAATTTTCTCTAGCTACTTAAATTGTAAACAATAGTAATTTCTATTCAGTTGTAAACAATGCTTTGGGTTTATTTTAATATAACATTCTTTTGGTAATTTTATTAGAGTATCACAAGTGATATTAATGAAAAGTCGATTAAAAAAGCGTGATTATAAACAAAAACGTGAAGTAAAAAAAAAAAAAAAAAAAAAAAAAAAAAAAAAAAAGACAAAAAAAAATGTGAATAAAAACAAAAGACAAGAAAAACATGGACTTAAGTTTATCTACTAAATCTTAAGTTAATTCTCACCATTAGATCAAACTAGATGGATGATAAAAATTTGTCCTCGATAAACATCAAAATAAGAGTAAGCGTTTAAAATTCCCATGATATTGATACTAATACTCATAACTAGGGGTGTCATTCGGGTCGGGTCGGTCGGGTTCGGGTCAGTCGGGTCGGGTCGAAGTCGGGTCAAGCCAAAAAATAATATACGAACCCGACCCTATTTGAACTCGGGTTGGTCGAGTTCGGGTCAAATCGGGTCGGGTCAAGTCGGGTCGGGTCAAGTCGGGTTCGGGTCAAGTCCATTTATATAATTCTAGAATTTAATTTCTTAAATTTAGTAACCAAACGTTATGAATATAATGTCATTGGTTTTAAAAGGTTATTATATTCATACCAAGAGAAAGAATGATGCATTTTATAGTTGGATTTACATTTTTTTTTTGTAATGATTTTGTTTTCAATACGGTCGATTATATAGAATGAAAATGAATATAAAACCAAATATATGAAGCAATATATGTTCATGCACTAATTTGGTCCTTTCAATTAAATAAAGATTGTGAAAAGTAAAAAAAAAAAAAAAAAATTAAGTCAAGGTTAGTCGGGTCGACCAACCCGAATTTTCAAATATTTTGAACCCGATCACCGACCCTGGTTCAGATGCTCGGGTTAATCGGATTGACCGATTGACCCGAGTGGATTTTGGACCGAATATCGCCCGTCGGGTTCGGTCCGGGTCGGGTCGGAAATATGACACCCCTACTCATAACCATGAACATCAATAAATGTCTCAAGTATAATATCTAAAAACAAAGTTCATATTGTTTGGCTGCCCACTCCAACAAGTGTTTTGTCCCTTTTAAAAAGTATGCCATGTTTTACAAATTCGTTATTTCAAAAACTAATTAAACCACGTATGTGCAAGTTGACTCACAATTTTCATCTATAGAATTTTAACTTAAATCCTACCCGAAGAATTTCGAACATTTAGAACGAAGTGGTTACCCTTCTTTTTAAGTGTTTGTGGTTTATAATTTGCGTTTCTAAAATATACTCTGACATGATTATTAATCAAGTAAACAAAAAGTGTAACAATCACGCAAAAAGAGAAATAAATATTGAAAAAACTACAAGACTCAAAGAGCCCTCACAGCAACCCAACCGACAATCCTTTATTCAGAAATTACTTCTCCCACCAATTTTATTTCCGATTTAGCCACACACACTAATGGCTACGTTTATTTATTTTTACCCTCTTTGTATTGTTATTTCTAAAAGGAAAAATTATCTAAATCCTCGATTCTTGTGTAATTTACTTTAAATGCCTCACTTTTTTTCACTTCCCTTAATGCCTCATGCAACTCTTTCGTAGAACTCTATCATATATTTTACCCACTTTGTCTTACATAGTACAAATATAAGAGTTTGTATGTTGGGCAACTTTGACCTCTATATATTTAAGAATCGACATTTTTTGTCTTTTAGTGAAAAAGCAAAGTACTTATTTTTATTTTTAAATACATATAACTTGGGCAACTTTAAAATACATATATCTTTTTTAGTAACTCTCTATAAATACCACTTTATAACATACAAATACACCTTTAATAAACCAAATTATACCTCCCAAAAATTATTTATTATCCTAATACACATTTTTCTTAAATACAAAACTCAAAATAACCAAATCCCCACACACGGTTGATCGCTTCTACCACACACACCTTCCTCTCAAACTCACACATTCATTCGCAACTTGAAACAGATCTCCTTCCTCTCAAACTCAAGAACTCAAAGCCCTAATCCCTCGCCTCATTACGCTTCCACATCAAATCAATAGTTCTTCTTCTACATTTGCAAAACCGAAGCCCTAATCCAACCGCTCTTCTTTACAATCAAATCAATCCCACGATATTCGTACAATCAATCGCTCTTCTTCCACATCTCAAGAATCCAACGACGAAAATGTTTGATGCAAAGCTAACGGTGAGATCTAGATTAGAACATATTGCTACAATTAAAGGTGCATTGAATGTGAATAGAACCAAATTGTTTAGAGACACTGTGTTTGGGCCTTGGTTAGATTTTCCTAAATATTCCCCTGACCACCACTTATACAATTATTTATATCAAAATGCAGTTGAGGTGTCTAAAGTTAGTGATTGTTGTCCACCTCTAACTTTTGTACTAGGTGATAATGTTTTTGATTTTGGCCGTGAACAATTTAGTCTTAGCGTGTTTCGTTTAGGACCGTAGATAAAAGAAAGTGACCACGACCATGTTGTTAAGGGTTTAACAGATAGTCCTTTTTGATCGGTTGTTTCCGATAAAAAAGAATTAAGAACAAAAAGTTAAGGGTGATGACCTTTTGGCGTTGGTGAAGTCGGGGAAAGGTGGGATTCATTATCCGATGAAGATCTTGTGAGGGTTGCTTTGTTGGTTATTGCAACATTTGTATTTATTGGTCGGAAGGAAGGTTTAATGTTCGACCATTTGCTAAAGAATGTTGAGGCTTTTGTGTATGGAATGAGTATCCATGGGGTGAATACATGTGGGCTCATCTGTATAAAAGAGCGGTGAATGTTGTTCCTAGGCATCTCGAGCGAGAATCAAAGCCCGTTCCAAAGACCCAAAAAGAACAAACATACACTGTATGGATTTACATGGGTGTTGAAGGTTAGATTTTACTTGTAACATACATTATTTGTGCTTGTATATATTCGATGGTTAATCTAAATAATGTGTTATATGTTAAATTTGAGAAACATAGATTAGCAGAATAGTCATTCAGGCATTGGCATTGTTCCATAGGCATTGTCATTGTTCCTTAGGCATTGTCTTTGTTCCATAGGCATTGTTCTGTAGTCATTGTTCCTTAGGCATTGTAAGGCTTGGTGTAGATTTAAGGATGTTATGGTTGATGGTTTCGCACTAGATAAATACATAGAAATGATTTGTAAACGGTTGGTTCAAACCACTGCCAATGTCGCTTCATCCACTGCTAGTTCAGAAGAAACCACTGCTGCAACTACATGTTATGTAATTGTATCCCCTGTTACTACAGATACACCCACTGCTATCCTAACCACTGCAACCATAATCACAACCACTATAATCACAACCACTAAGTCTTAATACGTTGTATTTGTTTTTTCAGATTTGGATTATGGAGACATTCCTATGACTCCAGTTTTGGACCAAAGACCCAGAGAAGATCCCACGTTGTCTAGCATGGTCAAAAGTAAAAAACTTTGAAAAAAAGCATTACACTATTTTATTTGATCCGGTAAGTAAAAACTCAAAATTAGTTAAGTGTTGTATGTTTTTATTGCATTTAGCATATCAGGTTATCTCCTTTGTTATGTAGGCTGTCAGACCATTATAGAAGATTGTACCAACAAATGCCGAGCTGAGTTGTCCGTGGTACATTTGAAGTATGGACTACATCCGTGGACTTGATTCGAACTTGTTGAAAGAAGAGAGAGTTGGTGACCAACCGATGGTGGAAGAAGAGAAGCTATGGCCGATGGGGATGTATGTGGTGGAATTGAAGCCGATTTAAATCTTCCTTTCTGTGATGCTGATGAAGTTGTTACAGAAGGTCAAACGTCTAGGGTCAATGACAAAGCTCAAGAAGAAGAGATTTTTGCTGGGTTTGGTGAAATGTTGAAGGTGAATGAGCCTGAGAAGCTTGAAGATGTTGTAGTCGGTAATGTTGAGGTTCCAGATGGGAAAAAATGTGAGAAAGTGGAAGCGTCACATAACTTGGATAAAGATGCCATTCGAGCCGAGCTTGTGTCCATTAAGTCCAGGGTTGGTATTATCGAAGAACGTGTAGGAGACGTTGGTGTATCACAGATGTTAAGTGAGATACGCAGCGTTCAAAAGAGAATTGGGGTAATTGAGGAAGTTTTAGGAATAAAGTCACAAGATGATGTTGGTGAGAATAAGGTAACAAGCTGTTATTTGAAATTTTTTTACTTCATTATGTACAAAATGGTCTCTTTGACGAAAGTACGTTCACTTTTTTACAGGTTGAGAGTGTTGATGCCAACAAACCGTTGGCTACTTCTGATGCACACACCCCCATCAGGACCAATGTAGGATTCGATGAGAAGCAGAAGCTGTTTTATACGGATTCCGAGGAGTTTACCGGACCTATGACGCAAGTTGTGAAAGCTGCTTTATCGGGAAGTCCTAAAGATGCTCATCATTCCAACAATTTTATGCAGGTGGATAACAAATTTGACTATGCCGCCTTACCGAATTTGAATGATGCATTCTCAGACATTGCTTATGATGGGTTTGATCCAACTCCTGTTGACGTACGTATATATATAGTGTTTTATTTTTCCCTTGTTTTACTTTTTCTATTTCAATATAAAACACACATACCCTTTATTTAATCTTTATCTAGGAATCGATGGATATGAATGGTGCGGAAAAAGAAATTGACCGGGAGAAGGGTAAGGAAATGGTTGTGTGGCGCCCACCTCTTTGGTTTGGATGGTTTGTGCAGTGGACTCTTAAAGTGTTAAAACCGCCTATGGAGGAGGGGGATTCACAAGTACAAAACGTTTATGATCCGGCTGGGGAAGGGCCTGCACAAGTAGACAAAGTGGATATGGACGTTGACGAAACAGCTAGGGAAGGGGCTGCTACACAACCTGTTGAAGTTATTTGCCTTGATTATGAGGATGGGCAGGATGTTGTCAAGGTACATTTATTTATCTTATCATTTGTTATGAAGAATGCATGCATAATAATAGTACAATCCCTTAAGACATGAGAAACATAACTTGAGCAAACACATTATTAGCAACTACATCACTTTTACAAACTAGGAAATATCATTTAGCTTCTTTTTCCTTTTTTCTTTGGATCATCATTACACTTGCGCAATATGGTTGACTTGCCTGTTAGGGTCTCATTCGTTTTTAGTTGCTTCCGAACATTAGTGTTACGGCTACTAGGACCCACATGTTGCGGATTGGTTCCCAACATTAGTGATTGCTTAGAGTTACCACCGCCAGTTGGTTCTATAACTTCTTCTTGTTCGATACCGTATATCTCTCTTCTTAGGTCTTCTAGCACTTCAGCTGGTAAACGGTAACTAGCTTCAGCATTTGGTCCATATAATTCATATATCTCAGGAAACATTACCTCTCTTGCTACCTTTATTGACCACTCCTTTTCATCGTGATTTTTCTCAAACCTAACTCTGTTAGAACTCGACATAATTCAATTAATGTGATGGAAATATGGTTATGAAACAGAAAATAATAAGGAGCAAATATGTTGAACAATTAGATCATGGTTTCACAATTAAATAGACACCACATGCTAAGTCACATGTAAACAGTTAAAACATACATAGTCAACTTTGCAGAAGATTTACTTTTGAAAATAATAAAGGGCCCTCAACAAACAGTCATGATTTGTTGTACATGTCCTAAAATTTTCAATCACATGCTAAGTCATGATTAGAAATATTTTATGCCGTAGAATATCACATTTCCACTTTACTTCAGTTGAGTATTCAAGTTATTTAATTGTTGGATAGTAGAGCTGTTTGGTAAAAGATGAATCGTTTTTGTTATTTAGGCTGCAAATATCAGATTAGTTTTCAACTCGCTAAAACGGAAGAGGAAGCCAGGGAGATATTGCACCTCACCCTATACTACTCCACCAGTCACTACTCCAAAGAGAAGGCGTTCATCACGGATTAATTGTCAAAACCCATCCCCTCCTAACGCTCCAGATTTTGATGATACATTGGAACCATTTGTGGAGGTATGTGAGTGTGTAAACTTATATGTCTCTAACTTTTTAATACAAACATTCACTAAAAGAGGTTATTTGTTCTAATTCAGAATCTGTCGAGAACTGGAACGGGGAAGAAAAAAACAAAAAAGGTAATTGTGCCATGTTCCATTCAAATTTTTTTGAATGAGAATAATGGTACTAGCTTTATTTTCCCATGGGGAAATGAAGACACTATTGTTGATCGCCGGTTTTGGGAGTGTTTATTGGCAGGTGATAACAAGGATGGATGGCTGAGGGACGAGGTGCGTATAAAATCGCTTGTTAGTTTCGTACCATATATGTTTCTTTGTGTTTCCCACTAGTTTTTAATAATGTGCCCAAATGTATAAATAGCACCTTGACCTATGGGTAGATTTGATGTGGCAATTCCGACCATTAGATGCCGACTGGGCTATGGTGGGTCCATTTTTCACACCACAAGTCATTAATGACTTCGTACGAAGCTATTGGGCAAATGGTGTAAAGTACCCGGTACCTTGGGGTGATGTCGAAAAGGTGTTTATATCTTTGCATATAAAATTACGTATAGTATTGTGGTTTTACTAGATTCTTCTTCGGGTGTGTTGTGCTGATGTCGTAAATGATGTAGGTACTATTTCCAATAAACGAACCTAACAAGCCTTTGGGAGGTAGGAGAGCTGCATCTACGTCTGGGTGTTTTGACATTGTATGATTCATTGCCAAAGTTTACAAACAGACGACTTTGGTGGAAGGATACCATGCCCGCAAAATTTCAATATTGGTACGCCAAAATTACTAGACGAAGCGGGAGTGTTTTCGGCAAAAGGCATAGATATCAATACTTATCAGTTAGCTTTCAAAATGTAATGATGTCCCCAACCAAGCGGTCAATACGTGATGCGGAATATGGGCTTGCATTAACCTATATAGGTTGAGTCATAACATGCCATTAAAGTCGGCGATCCTGCGAAATAGACTCTTGCCTATCGCGAAGAATGTTTGAGTACCTATGGAAATACAAGGTTGAGTATGCTGGTCATTGACTGTATTTATTACTAGTTGTGGTATCGTCAACTCTCATTGACTATGTATGTATATAATCGGAACAGAAAGGTGTTAGATCATTTGTTGCCCTTTACTTTCAAGTAGGTTATATTGCTTCTATCATGGGCATATGTACTTTGGTCATTCATTGTGTATGTATAAACAATTGTAGTAAGCATTCGAATGATAAATCTGTAAATCTCCAATATGTTTTGTGAAAGTTTGTAAATATTATTAGTTGATATTAGTATTGCTTCATTGTATGATAATAATCACTAACCTAAACTAAATACGTATAAATGATAATATTACAATTAAACCTTCCAATCTTCTACTAGCCATGGTTTCATCCTAGTAGCCGTATCCCACTAGCCGTGGTTTCCATCCTATCCTAGCCGTGGTTTCAACAATTCTTCTAGCCGTGGTTTCATCCTACTAGCCGTGGTTTCAACAATTCTTCTAGCCGTGGTTTCATCAATGATTCTAGCCGTGGTATCACCAATGATTCTAGCCTTGGTTTCACCCAGCATCATCATCAGCCTTCTGATTAGGTATACTTGCCATTCTACTTAACCTTCCTTGAGACTTTTATGGCAATAGGACCTTGTACACCAGCAATCTTTTGAATCTTCAAGAGCAATTGATCTATCATTGGATTTGTTGATATGGTTCTTTGTACCACAAGCTTTGCTTCCAACATTTTCACAGCAGCAGTTTTGGACAATGGATAGTGTTTATCAATAAACATGAAAACTTATCCTTTGTAGATTGTACAACATGTACTCTAGAATGCTGATAAAGCATCCATTCAACTACTTCAAAATCTTTCCAAAATTTGTCCACTGGATTAGGTTGACACATGTTTTTCACTGATGTCCACACAAACCTTGCTAATTCTCCACTTGGCCCACGCTTTCCATATCTAAAATCCATGACTTTCCATAACTGTTCCAAATCCTCTTTAGATAGAAAGAACAACAAGCTTCCAAAATCTAAGTATGTACTTCTGCATCCATCTGCTCTTGTTATTTCAATCACTTCTCTACCATTTTCACTGATTATTTTGCAATCATTAACTGGATGAGTTGCGCTTAGTGGTGTAGGATTAATCGGCTCTTGTCTATCACTCACCATAACATACACATCCATTCTTTCTTTCCTCTCCATCTCTTCATCTAATTTCTGTTTCTTAGAACTCACAGCCTCCAGAATTTCTCCTTTTCGCTTTTGTGCCTTCTTGATCCATTCAGCTTCTTTCTCAGAATTCATAGGATTGAAATCATCATTCATTCTTATCCAACGTTCATACATATCTTCAATCTCTTCGTACGTGCATTTTTTCAAATCCTTGCCTTTGCACATGTCCATGTGCCTGAGAATCTTGATCATTGCATTTCTCATTTGAGCCTTAGTTGGAGGTTTATTATTCTTACTATTATATTCTACGACAGTTCTTTCCTTCTGCATTTTTCTCGCCCTCGCAGCCAGAACCTTAGCCCTTGATGGAATGTCTAATAGTGCCCATGCTTCAGTACTCCATTCCAACTTTAGCATTTCAGAAGCTTGAAGTAAAGGTTGTTCATTGTTCCACCGTTCAATCAGTCTCACACTAGCTTCATCATCTTCTTTCTTTTTTTTTTCAAAAGCAAGATGTTCGGCCTATACGTTTCATCTAGGTTTTTTGACAATTCATGATCATGTGCAATCTGATCCTCTGTACTACCAAATTCAAGTTCTTCTTCTTGAGGTTCAGCAATAACTTTACCCTTTCCTATGTCTGCTTGAGCTACCACTTTCTTAACTGGGTCCCCAATCTTCAAACTATTAGCCAATGGTTTATGTCCAGGAGGTTCAATTACATTGGGAACAGGTGCAAAAACAAAATCAAGAATTGCTATGTTTCTACATAAGTTCAGCAGTGTACCTGCAACCTCCTTCTCAACTTCCTTAGCCTTCGATGGTGGTGTTACTATAGTTGTGATTATCGTACCATCAGTGGATGTAGTAGCAATATGTGTATCTGAAGTAACTGTCGATGAAATTACCTCTGAGGTTGCAGCAGTGCTTTCATTTGTAGTATCACTCGATAGAGCCTCCACAACTTCTTCCTCTCGTCTTCAACTACAACATTAAAGGTTCTACCAATTTCCTTCCTCTACCACCTTTTCCAACAACCTTCGTGGTGGCTCAACAAACTTCAAACCTTTAGCCAAGGGTTTAGGACGATGGGTTTAAGTATAATAGGAAAATGTGCGATAACCGATCCACTAGTGGGTAAGGTTTTACATAAGTTCATCGAGTACCAATGAACCTCTTTGTCAACTTCCTTAGACTTGGGTGGTTGTGTGGTGTGCTTGTCATTAAGGTAGCATCGGTGATTTCATTTGTACTAGCGAGGATTCAACAACAATAGGAGTGGTTGTTGCACCACTGCTCTTCCTCTTTATCAACTACAACCTTCAAAGCTTCAAGCACGACTTCTTTTCCTTCCTTGTCAGTAACCATATAGTCACCACCATGATCTCCACTATCCAAATCCAACTCAACATCCATGTTTACATCCTCCCCTGCATCAATGCTCTTGCTCCTCCCCTTTGAGGACCTGGCCTTCTTAGTCTTCTTCTTGACTCTATTAGATGCAACAACACTTGGTCTTCTTAGTCTCTCCAACACAGAAACCCTGTGCTTCAACCTTCTTATTGTATTTTCCATTTTTGTACATTTAGCCTTTAATTCATTCACTACTTCTATAATATTCTCACCAGATGTGGTACCAGTGGGATCAGATATTATGGCATTGGGTTGAGCGTCAGTGGTTTGGGTGTGTTGTGATTCAGGTAAACGTAATGGTTCAGCAGTGGATTAAGTTGGGTTAGCAGTGTGTTCAGACGTGGTAGCAGTGGGTTGAGCATCATTGCTTTGGTTGGGTTGGGATTCAAGTACCTCCTCATTATCAGGAATGTCTGGCAAGTTAAGCATATTAGGGAATAAAGGTGTAAGCTTTCCTGAGAACTTGTCATTCTTTTTTCTCAAGTGTGTAAACACCTTAGGTAACATATGATGTACCTTATACTCCCTTTTATGAGGAATGGGTGCGTGATCTGTTTCTCCACTATTAATTGCACAAACCTAGGATATAAGTAGTATTTACCCTTTTCTTTAATGTTCTTCATAAACCCTCAAAGATCATCCTAGACCGATTAAACACCCTCCTTGTGATAAACATATGGCAAGATTGCTATTTTGATGGAAACTCATCAAAGCCGGTGGTCTTATTGCTTACACATAAGCAAAGTATGTATTAAAAACTTCCATTGGGGTGAGAACATACCTTTATGATACTTAATTCTTTCCACATTTTCTCATAACCCAATCTTTCCAACCCCTCAAAATATCATCATCGGACAAATTGACAACCCCATCAACATCCTCCGACTTCAAACCTCCTAATCACCTCCTCTTTGACTATAATCTCATTCTCATCAACAACACTCCTAATAACCTCTGCTCCATCTCATTCTTGAATTTCTGCCTTCGACCAAAATTGATGAATGTAGGCTTTAAGAATGATAGGTTGTACACTTAATGCATAGTGAATTGGTGTGTGTTTGATAAAAGCAATCATCTCATGGAACCCTTCAGTATGATTGTTCTTGGTTAGGTATGCAACGAGGTTGTGTGTGGTGGAATATTCTTTCAGCATTGTGTGATTTTGATGTAAAGGTTGTTTCATTATCAGTTTGGGAGTGGTTAGGGTTTGTGTAGAGCGCCAATTTCAAGTGTTTAAAGATCAATTATTTGATCGCGCAGTGATTTGGGGATTATATACTTTTAGACCAAGATGTTATATAACTAGCAGTGGTTCGAAAGATACTAGCCGTGGGTTGCCCACACACAGGGGGTGGTTATAAAGATACTACCCGTGGGTTGCCCATGGATATCCGTGGTTACAAATGTACTATCAGTGGTTTTCCCACAACCAGCAGTGCTTAGACCACGTTTACTCCACAACAAGTCACACCTTATTCACATTTTAATACTTTATCACCATGAAGTTACACAACAGCCCAACTGGGTTTCCAACTTAATGAAAATGCACTAGTTGCCCAATACCCACTTCCAGCGGTGGTTAGGAATGCACTATCAGTGGGATGCCCACAACCATCTGTGCTTATAGTAAGTGCTAAACACCAAGTCAAATAGTCGATGACTTCATTTACTACACAACAACTCACACCTTCTACCCATTTAACACACTGATTGCTTTTTAACTCTATTTAATAACATATCACCCGTTGATTCAGTTTTATAACTCTTGATGTACTTATTAGATGGTTGTATGAATGGGAAGCATCTAGCACTGCATCCGTTGATTTAGTTTTATAAATTAATGAATAAATTCCAAGTATATAAGCCTGGAAACAAACATGCAAGTCTGGAAAGTGAAATATATGAACTTTAAAGAAGTGAATTACATGTTTTTTTAAAGGGTTATTATACAAAAAAGTCATTAAAGTTTGCGGAAAATTTGTCCTAAGTCACTAAAGTTTAAAAGTTGTCATTCAGGTTACTGAACTTATGAAAGTTGTCATCCACGTTACTGAACTTATGAAAGTTGTCATCTACATTAGTGAACTTGTAAAGACATGACATTTATGTTACTTAACATATAAAAAATAAGCGTAAAAATCATTTGAAATTATAGGCGTGTTTGCTTTTAACGTTGAGTAACTGAATGACAACTTTTAAACTTTAGTGACTTAGGACAAATTTCTCGCAAACTTTAGTGACTTTTTGTATAATAACCCTTTTTTAAACAAAGATTAAGTTTAGAAAACAAACATACAAGTCTGCAGGCTGATAATCTAACTTTAACTAAATTTATCCTTCATTTTGATTGTCCAGGTGACCTTATTCTATCTTCTGAGCGGATCCTCGTGTTCCGGTCTTGCCGCATTCTCTTCCATTTCTCTTTCACCCTATCTTGTTCGGCTAGTTGTTCCATTATTGCTTCATCTTCATTGTTAGATATAAGTTTCACATACACATCAAACCATAACAACAAGGTGGCGTATAAGTAGAATTCTAGAGAGAAAGTTAGAGGTTTAGGGAACTTTAGTGAGAAAGAAAATTCTTATTATGAGCTCCAACTCTCTACCTTGGAAGGTAGAGAGTATTTATAGTCTTACATAAACGCCACACATCGGGTTGTGGATCGGGCATCTGATGGGTAAAGACCCGTCCGTCCTCCACGGTGTTACTTAACTAAATACTACTTAACTTAAAATAACTACGACTACGAGCTTTCTAACGATTACATATACTTGAGGTGACCGACTCTTTAATATCCGGAATTTCTAATTCCTAACAATCTCCCCAAAGGAGGTCACCTCAATCATGTACCAAAATTACATTGAATACAAATAGATATTACATTAAAAATTGTTCTTGCATTCTTGATGTAGTCCTTTGTTCCTAAGCTCGTAGTCATTGATTCTTCACATTGCATGTTTGGTTACATCAAGTGGAGGTCTTTCAACGATCCACGTGATAGTAAATTATGAGTCGACTCTTGAGATCATCACTAACAAAAATCTTTGAGACATCCATTGACATGCTCACATTACGGATCATGATATCTTCTCATCGAGTTGCGGAAGCTTTAGTTGATTCATGATATTGGCGGCGATAGCGAAGCATGGAGTGAAAATATCGAGTCATTGATGCACTAATCATGAATTCTTTATAGATGAATGTGTTAAGTGAGCATGCGGTTATGGATTGACCGCTTCATTCGATCATTTGCAAGCGTCGGGCGTACACATACAACATTAGCAATAAATCGCACGAAAGTGTCTTTGATCACTTCGTTGAATTGAGGTACCGGCGCCCACGGTTCCCGTTGATCGATACATGTCTTACTGTGATCGGTATAATTCGAAGAATTTCCTTGACAGGTTTCGCAATGCTCTAGTTGTTCTCAAACGGAACGTCTCAAAGAAGACAACACGGAGTGAGTGAACGGTAATTTTAAGTCCAGCGATTGATGAAAAGAGATTTAAAAACAATCGTGTATTGCTCGATAGAAATTGTTTTGCAATACAACGAAGGTTTTATTGAAAATCAATTATCAATCATAAAACACCATTTGGTTTGAAAAATGAGTACGGTCGATGTGCTAAAGAAAAGAGTTGTTAAGCACAAGACCGGTTTTCAAGGTATCCGTCAATCCATATCCTAAACCGGGATTGATTCAAGAGATTAGATCGCCCCATTGTTTACATTCGGTTGTCACATGGTTGATCTATATAATAGATCTCACATGCAACCTACCGAGCTTGTTTGATGATGGCTCGAGGCTTTCCATCTTCATTGTGAATATGATAACACATCACTCGGATGTTACGGCAATACCACAAGGATAATCGTGGGACTCAAGATATAATCTCTCTTTCCACATTGTGTGAAGCAGAGTCTTCATTGAAAGTGTCCTAATGAGATTTATTGTTAATCTCGTGGCTCTAGACTCAATTTGTGCATATTTGGATCATGTGCGGAGACTAGGGAGAGGTCTCCTTCTTCAATATCAACAATCTCTAAGAGAAAGTCGATAGATAATGTCGGTTCCCGTGAGAATGAAACAAGTCCTTTTAAGAGGAACTTGAGTGGTTTGGAAAGTTGAAGTGCGGTCGTCCTTTGGGTCCATGACGTCTTGTCTTCAATACCGATGTTACCATCATTAGCATATGAATTGAACCCGGTATCGCCTAAGGTTGAATAAATGGAGGCTATTTGTTTCACCCTTTCTTTCATTCAATTCTTTTTAATTCTTCAACCCTTGATGCTTACGAGACTTCATAGCTAGAACCTTGTTGGGTTTGTTCCAATACTAGCTCGATCTCGATCGCACTCTTCCCATATCTCATTTTCTCCTTTTATCATCATACCTAAGAACTCTACACTAACTAGTGGATAGTCCACAGGTAGATCCCTCAGGATTACGGCGGATCATGGGAAAAACCTAACCTTATCATCCTTATATCACCATACATAAAGTAAAGTTGGTCGGTCTTTTTGGTATTGTTCATACGCCATATGGAACCAATTGAAAACCATTTGAAAAACAATTCAGATACATATGATATAATATCAAAACATTTTGCACCTGAATTGTTTTTGATATTTTTAGAACAAGTGCTCCCCCTCAACATGTGCATCAAATGTTTGAAATCGTTTTGCACACGGAGGCAAGAGGAAGAATTTACTTCATTGATTACCTTTTTCTAAGAGATATCAACATCACTTCCTGATCAAATCAAGAAGATAAAGCATTTCCGGGAAGGATGAGGTTTTCATAAGTTTGCTCCCCTCAATATGTGCATCTAAGTATGAAAAGAGTTTTGCACATACTAGAGGAACCTCACATGAGATAAATGATCACGTTTCAAATCATAGGTTTAAGATAGATGTTCCCCTCAACATGTGCAATTTGAAAAATTGAAATCGTTTGTCACATGTGGGAAGGACGGTGAACATCCTTATAAAACCATTTACCGAATTATCGGTTTAAATCCAATTTAAATCACACATTCTCCCCGATCACAATTATCAAATAATGTTGAGATTTGTGATCTCTTATGGATTAAATTTATTTTGAAGGCTTTTAAGGAGAATTGCGACTTGATTATGAAAGCGTTTTAAGCGATAAGGATCGGTTTAAGACTTTAAACTCCATTGAAAAACATGCAAGTACATCTTTTGAAAACAATTTAATGCCAAATAACTTTTAATTTAATTGAAATCATTCTCCCCTCAATCAATGACATAGGTTGTTGATTGAGAGATAGAGATTTTGACAAATAAGTCCTTATGATTGTCAAAAATAGAGACCAGTTATTTTCAAAGCATTTCGTTTTCGTGAGATGAATGTTAATAGAATCGAGCATGGAATATTGAAAGCATGATAAAGCATGGCTCTGTTCTTTCTTTTAAAACCGGTCATTGCTCGAAAATGACAATAAACCATTGTTTTCTTTCTCCCAATTTTTTTTTTTTTTTTTTTTTTTTTTTTTTTTAATTCGAACAACATCTAAAGTCCGTGTCCTTCTTTGAAAGACAGCATCAAGACCGTAGATATTATCGAATCAAGAGACACATGACAAAATGACAATATTTTTGAAGATTTTGAATTTTTCAAATTTTATGGATTTTGAAAGTTTTGTATTTTTCTATATGATTTTTGAGGGTTTTATAATTTTGTATTTTGATTTTCGAATAGATATATACAAGAGATAGATGAAGTTAGACCTTTACTCTTCGTCTTCCTCACGAAGGCGTTTGAGTGTTTCTCGTTGAAGGCTTTTCAAGCCAAGGCGTGGAAGAATAAACTCAAAACGTTCTCTTGGAAGAGCTTTGGTGAAGATGTCACTAACCGGTATTGAGACCTCACAAAATAGAGTTCCACCACACCTTTTTCTACTTGTTCCCTCGATGAAATGATGTCGAATGTCGATATGCTTTGCTCTTGAGTGTTGAACATTGGTGCATGAGAGAGCAATAGCACTTTATTATCATAGTACGGAGGATTTTGTTGAATACAAAGCCATAGTCGGATAATTGAGATCTCATCCATAAGATTTGAGCACAACAGAAGACATGGCTATGTATTCACCTCTGTTGAGGAAATAGAAGTGCTCATTTGCTTCTTTGAAGACCGACTCACAAGCTTATCACCCAAAACCGAGCACCTCGGGCGTGCTTGACGTGTATCTTGACAACTGCATGATCGGCATCTGCATAGGCCGTTAGTGACATACCGGTGTCCTTGGTGCAAAAGACCCATATTGATGGTTCCTTAGAGATCCGAAGACTCGTTTAAGCGCTTCAAGGTGCTTTTTAGTAGGCTTAGCACGGTATCTAGCACACATGCAAGCAGCGAACAAGATGTACGGTCTCTTGGCGTTGAGGTACATCGAGGATCCAATCATACTACGATATTTCGTTTGGTCGATCATGATCCCCGAGTGGTCCTCATCTAGTTTGGTTCGGTCAATCATGGGGTGTCAACGAGTTCACTTGAATCAAATCCAAATTTCTTTAAAATCTCTGTTGCATATTTAGATTGATTTATGAATATGCCTCGGGACTTTGTGAAATTTGCAATCCCAAGAAAATGACATTTGTCCCATCATAGACATTTGAAATTTTGAACTCATTTCATTTGAAAACGATCACATTCCATTGGGTGCAGCCGAGGCAAAATAATATCATCAACATAAATTTGAACATGAATTAAATGTTTGCTCGACTTCACGGTGAACAATGTAGGATCAATGCTCCTTTCTTGAATCCGGTTGATAGAAGAAACTTTGATGATGTATCATACCATGCCCTTGGAGCTTGCTTTAAACCGTAAAGAGCCTTCTTCAAGCGATAAGCGTGAGTAGGATGCTCTTGATTCACAAATCCTTCAGGTTGGGCGACGTGAGCGACTTCTTTAAGATCTCCGTTCGGAAATGCCGTCTTCACATCCATCGATAGACTACCATGTTCTTACTAGCGGCATTAGCGGAAAGATTACGATTGCCTCGATTCGAGCAACAGAGCAAAGATTCCTCAAAGTCAATACCCTCCTCTTGACGGTATCCTTTAGCAACTAATCGAGCCTTGTTCTTCAACACATCACCATGCTCATCAAGTTTCACTTTGAAGATGCATTTAAGAGCTATAATCATAGCACGATCTGGAGCGGTACTAACTCCCATACATCAAGTCGATCAAACTCATGAATTTCATCTTGCATGGCATTGAACCGACTATCTTCATTCATGGCGGTTTTAACATCTTTTGGTTCGATCTTAGATAGTGCGGAGTTGAAGAAGCACCACAAGGCATCGGTTGCAAGTTGTTTCGTGTTGATACTGACGAGAGGGATTTCCAATGATGTTGTCTAATGGATGATCGTGAGTCCATTTTCCGAGGTGTTCATGTGGTAGTTATTGAGGGACCGAGGTAGGCGAGTCGATGTCCCCCAAGAAGATGGTTACGATGATGATTCGAGAGCAAATATGTTTTCAAATGGAGCATCTTCAAGAGTAGCAAAGGGATTAACTTCATCATTGATGCGAAACATTTCCATGATGTACATTTGAAGAATGATGATTTGTTGATGAGATCAAGGATCGGCAGGTGCTTCTTGACTTAAAGATATTGAGGCGAGGGATTGCCTTTATTCACGTGAATATGAGTAGCCTCTGTTGTAGGAATCAACACCTCATTAGTACTTGGATCATAAAGTTCATCAAACATAGGATCAAACAATTTCCTTAAATCATCTTGAAGGAGGTACATATGGAGTTTCTTGAGAAGAGTTTGGAACAAGAGATGAACCAATGGGACTTGTTTAGAAGTGCGGGTCTGAGCTGGAGTATCCAGGGAGCCATTTGACCGGTCGACTCATCAAACGTAACGTGAATTGTTTCCATGATATTTCGGGTTCTTTTGTTGTAGATTCGGTATCCCTTTTGTTTGAAGCATACCCTACAAATACTCCAACGTCGCTTTAGCTCTAAGTTTGCCTAAGTCTTGTCCTCATTAGTTGGATAACACAATGCACCAAACACACGAAGGAAAGAGATTAGGTTTTATGTTGTGGACAAGTTCATATGGAGTTTTTCCATGAGCAGTGTGAATCGAGAACGATTTTGTGTGTAGCATGCAGTGGCTATAGCTTGACCCAGAGAAACATTGGAACCTTTGAGTAAATCAACATTGTTCTAGCGGCTTCCACAAGGGTTCGATTTCGTCTTTCAACTACACCGTTTTGTTGAGGAGTTTGTGGAACACTTCTTTGATGGTGATTCCAATGCTTTCATAGAAGTCACTAAGTTGTTTGTTAACAAACTCGCTCCATTGTCTGTTTGGACAATTACATTTTTTTGTTGAGTCGAACTGCGGTTGTTTGATGAGTTTGATGATGATATCGGAGTTTCATCATTTGTCCTTAAGAATTTGACCGGTGAATCTAGAGTAATCATCAACCACAACCAACACATATTTCTTACCAAAGATGTTCTGCACTCTCATTGGTCCACACAAGTCCATATGAAGGGTATGAAGAACTTCTGTAATTGAGTTTGTAGTTTTGGATTTGTGGGCATACTTTTGCTTTTACCCGGTTGGCATCTTTGAACAAAGATGATCCTTTTCATACTTTAGTCTAGGTAAACCTACAACTAAGTCCTTTACGGAAAGATCGTTGATGGTGCCAAGTTCAAGTGATTGAGACGGCGATGCCATAACCATGACTTTATTTTGAAGCCTTTGATAACAAGCAGATTGGAGAAGCCCTCATCATGTCATCGATAGAGATGGTGTAAAGATTTGAGCCACGAGTTCCTTTTAACAGTTCCTTACCATTAAGATCTCTAACAAGCGGTATGTTTTACAAGGCTACTTCTAGATCGTAATCACGAATTGACCAACAGAGAACATATTATGACCCAAACCTTCCACATAGTAGACTCTAGAGATGACACTATCACCAACAACGTAATCTCCATAACCCATAATAGCACCGAAATGATCATTACCGAATCTAACGGTCCGATGAATTTGCTCACGAAGTTCATGAGCATGCGACCGGTCTCGGTCATATGCTTGGAGCGGCTGAGTCCAGTACCACGAGCGATTTGAACGATCTGCGGTTGAACACGAGACAAGAATGGATAAGCGGATAATTGGGATCCCCATGCAAGAATGGGTTCCATTTGGTTAGTTACAATGGTTGGAACACCCACATCGTAAATAGAAGCATTCATATCGGAAAGTGAGGCAATGGAATCATTGTGAATAGATCACGATACTAGTGTCTCGTATTAGCCACATTTCTGTGTGATCACTTCTTAAGGGAATAATTCTACCGGTGAGGCATCCATTTTCTAGTGGGCATTATCGATTAGTCTTATGACCAACGGTATCAATAAAAGCCTATTTTCTTGAATGTTCTTCCCGGGTTTCCATGATTTCTAACTTTCTTCGTTTTGCCTTTTAGTCTTCTTAGCATGAATTTTAGCATTAACAATATTAATGGACAATTAACATCATTAGGCGAACATTAACACCACATTCATGATTAGAAAGCGAATTCAAGCGAGACATCGATTACAAGGTTTGCAAATAGTATCGAATTGAATTAATTCTGGTATGCCTATGGCTAATACTAGAATCAACACGATTCGTTTTATTCAATTCAAGCTTAAAGTTCCTAGATTGTTCTTCTACTCTTCCAATGCACATTCTTAGCTTGAGAGGTCCTATCATTCCTTGTATTGTCTTGAGACTTTGACTGCTCCGTTTAATGTCACCATTACTCACAGTAGAGGAATGGGAACATTAGTGGGTTTACAACTCTTTGCAACACTGTTTAGATGTCTTTGGGATCTGAACAACATGTAGGCACACTAAGGTTCACTTTCTTAAAACTAGAGTGTTGGGATTTGTACTCTTAGAAGGCACACTTGAGTTCTCTTCATAGCGAGACTTGGCAATAGGCATCGAACATGGAATCAAAGGATTAACTCTCTCACCTAATGACTTTGGGCATATTGTGATCAAGCATTCTAAGATTTCTTGAGATCGTTTGGCATATAAGCATGCATGTCCAATTGCATTATCATGAGGTTTCTCTAACTTATCCTCTTCAACAATCTCACGCAGACATTCTAGGCAATCCTTAAGGGATGAGAAGTATGTTTGAATAGCAAGTTTGTTGTTCCTTAGATGAGGAGGGACATATGTCACAGACAAAGCATATTTATTACAAGAGTGAACCTTTGATCCACCATTCTCCCCATTGGTCATTGGCATTTTCCCTTTTACCTGACTCTTCAGATTCTCAATTTCCTTTTGCAATGAAGCTATTTGTTCGTTATTTTTGTTACGAGTGACCTTAATTGATTCAAATAACTCATTGAAATGACGTTTAACCTTTTCGTTTTCTTCTAGAAAACTTTCGTTTTCCTTTTGTAAAGCATTTACTAGGTTTTGAAGATGAAACGTTTGAGAATTCTGAGAATCTAAAGGAGGAGGCATTTGGGAGCCTGTCATATTGTTCGTTTGACCTTTTAATTGAGAGATTTGGGATTTCAACTTTACGATCGTGTTGCGAGCTTGAATCATTCATCATGTTTGTTAATTTGAAAACTCGCATCAAACTCTGGAGCATCGATGATGTCTTGATATTTGAAGTTTTGACATTTTCTTTAAGATGTTGATATTTTAGTTGTAAATTAAAATGCTCAACTTCTAGTTTAGAGAAATGTTTAACCAAATTGTCGTGATCATCCAGTTCAATTTTCTCGTTTAGTTTAGAATTAGTTTTTCAAGCTCAATGACACGATCATGGGAGACTTTCGAGACCTTGAGATAGTTCATGAAATTTGGAAGCATTAATAGAGCAATTTGAAGCGTTGAAAACACATCTTGAGCAACACATTCAAGAATAAGAGTCTCATTTAATGTATGCAAGTTCTTCCTCTCAATCTCATTATATTTTAGTGCGCTCATATTCACTAACTTCAACAATCATTGCATCAAATTCCTTTTCCATTCCCTTAATATCGGTTTCTATCCCCCTTTTAAGACTCTCAAAGTGATCTTTTAGAAGTTTAAAGAAAGGCATGACCTCGGTTAAATAACATTCTTTCATTTGTTCAAACCCTTTCTCCTTGATTATACCAGCGGGTGTGATCCTTTTCTTGCAAGTTTTCTCAAAATCAACAAATAGTTGAAAAATAACGTATTGGCTAATTAAGGTCTTGCTTTTAGTGGCAATTGTTCTAGGAACCGGATGCATTGGTGTGTTAGGAGGATACACGTCGCTCTAGGCATTTTCCAAAGGGAGGTTTGTTTCAACAATATTTTCGACTTTACGCTTATCTAAATCCATTTTCCGAAGACTTGTTCGGGAGTCAACAATGTCGAGGCTTAAACTTGTTCAAGGAAATCCATTTTCCTTCTTGTAGTCATGAGGAGTGATAATTATTTTTCTCATTGCATTTAGGATCATTTAGTTTCTTATTCATCTTTTCCTAGTGATTTCATCTAGTTTCTTATCATCCTCTGTGCACTCAACGCAACTAGGTTTTGTCTAGGTTTAAGAATCTCATTGCCATCATAGATCACACTTTGAGCCGCTTTTGCTATCTTTCCGCACTCATGGTTGGGTTTATCTATAATGGGAACACTATGCTTATCGCTTAGAACTCTATGTTTAGTGACCATGTGAAGCGATCAATGGTGTTTCCTTGTATGTACAACTTGTTTTCAAGTTTGTTTTCAACGTTTTCAGTTAGAAAGTCTCTCAAGAGTTTTGATTCCTTTGCATTAAATTCTTGCTTAAGCATTTTCACATTTTCTTGAAGTTCTTGTTTTGCTTAGTTGCTTTTAGAAAGTTTTTCTTGCAAGGAATTTAATTCTTGTTTCAATACTTCTTCTCTAAAATTACTTTTTCTAATTCTTCGACGCACTTGGTCATCCATTTCACGCTCACGAGTGGTCAACTCAAATTTAGCACGTTGTTCATAAATAGCAACACGTTCTTTATAGGCATTTAGTTCGAAATTACGAATCATCGGGGCACTTGCGGTGTATTCATAAAAACATAGTCATTGTTGATCGCAGAAGATGCATCACTTGGTACAACTTCACTTTCACTTTGTTTCACATATTGATCATATGGGACAACATCGATATTACCCATATTTTCAATATTTGATTCAATAGTTTCATTGATTGTACTTTGTCATGCATCTGCTGCACATCAAGATCATCGTATAGTTTTAATACCTCGAGATGAGTTTGTCCTTGGATGGGCCACTTGTGGTGAAGAAGAGACCTTGGGAGAAACCATTGGAGAAATGCTAGCCATAAAATTGTGTGTGCGAGGGTCCATCATCCACATCGAGTCGTATGCATCACAATCGTGACTTGAAAAGCATTCGATGATTGTGACCTATCTCCGAATAATTTGCTCATCCACATCGCATCATAGGTCTTGGCATTGCCCTCAAAGAAGAAACATCAATTCCTCTTCATCCAAAGCAAAGACCATTGTCACGAGCTTGTACAAGCAACATCTTATCTCTCAAGTAATCGGCGATTCAGTGGGCGCTTTGGAGATGTGCGCTTGCAATGTGTCCCTCACCACCACGCTTATAACATTTGATCGGCTTAGCTTGACCTTGGTTACCATTCCTTCCTCGATTACGGTTACCAACATAACCTCTACCACTCCACCTCTTCCCCGATCATCTTGTCTTTCCCGAACCGGATGCACCACGATACTTCCATCTTTAATAGTAGCTTGATTGTGTGGGTTAGATGCGATTCGAGGTTGTTGTTGGTTTGTGGGAGAATTCATGTTTTGACTAATCGGAAGAGCTAGTTGATTAATGAAGTTACCACGTGTGCATCAAGATCGACTTGTTTGAACATAGGATCAGGAATGAGTTTGTGATTACCATTACCCAAGGGTATGACTTGTGAAGCTTTGGTTGTGATTCCGATGTTTGAGTAGAAGGCAGTTGAGTCATTGGCAGTGTTGTAAATATCGGTCTTGGCGGCCGATATATCAGTGATATATCGCTTATCGGCGGTCCACCGATACGATATTTCACTTATCGCTCAAAAAAATCGGTTGGTCAATATCGGTCAAATATCGGTCAATATCGGATATATCGTTCATATCGGTCAATATCGGTCAAACTAAAAAAAAAAAAAAAAAAAAAAAAAACTAGGGTTTATATCAGATCTTGTCTTAATTTTGGCACATATTCATCACACTCCACCCTTTCCGCCTCCACCCTTTCCACCTGCACCTCTATCTCCACATCCACCTCCGGCGACCCCACCTCCGGCGACTCCACCTCCTGCGACTCCACCTCCGGCGACACCACAAGCAGGTAAGGTATTTCTGATTTAGTGATTTTAATCTTTAATTTAATTAAATATATATCAATATTAATTGTTAATTTGTTATAAATTGTTACTTAATAGGTAAGACTATTACACATCAATTAATTGTGTTTGTTAATTAATTACATATCAATTAATAGGTAAGACTATTACATATCAATTAATTGCATATCATTTAATTGTTATAAATTAATTATGTTTGTTAATTGTTAATTGTTACTACACATGAATGAGAAAAATAAAACAAGTCCATAAGCCCATGTAATTGGGTCCTTGGTTTGTAAAAGGAAAATAAAGGATGGACGGTGGAAGAGATTCGGTTTAGTAGGGCAAGCGAAGCGAGTAATTAATTCGAAGGTTTTCATACTTGGTTGCCTGGGAGAAAGTATAAGAGATAGATAGTCACAAACAATCTTATTTTCAGTTTGCATTAATTGTTTTATTATGAATTCGTCTTGTTATTTTGTTTTATTACTTTGTTTGTTAATTTCTGGAATTAATTTCTCATTTCGGTTCACTAGTGAGACACGAGGATGGCATCTGGATCGGGTAGTGTACCGAATAGTGTACCATCTGCTTTAAATCCAACGTTTGTCGGTGCTAAAAGAAAATCGAAGGATGTTGGTTGGGAGTATGGTGTTATCCGGACCTAACCAACCCGGATAAAATCAAATGCACCTTGTGTCACAAATTGGTCGATGGGGATTACAAGATTAAAGCAACATATTGCACAAATTATGGGACAAACTACGGGATGTCCAAGGGCCTCCAAAGAGGATCAGTTGAAATGTCGGAATGCTATTAACGAGGGGAAGTTGAAAAAGCAGAGTAAAAGACAACACGATGAGGCCATAAGATCAGAGGTGAGACTTGATAGTAATCAAAGTACTCTTGATGATGAAGAACGTAGCATGAAGGAACCAAATGTTTTTGGCCCCATGGATGACTTTGCAAATACAGTAAACCCCGAGCAGGCTTTAAAGAAGGGGAAGCATAAAAATGTTGAACTTAGCAATTCTATTCGGAAAGAAAGAATATGGATGGCAAAGAAGTACATTGGTAGGTGGGCATATGAGTCAGCGATTCCTTTTCACGCCTTTGAAAAGGATAGCTTCAAAATGTTGTTGGAAGTGGTTGGCCAATTTGGAACCGGGCTTCCACCTCCTACTAGATATGAGTTGAGCACCCCAATTCTAAAGGAAGAGGTTGAGAGAACAAAAAACTTGGTGAAAAGAAACGAAAAAGAATGGAAAGAGGATGGATGCTCGATTATGACGGATGCTTGGTCCGATCGAAAGAGGAGGAGCATTATGAATTTGTGTGTAAACTCAAGGATGGGCACTGTTTTTTTATCTTCCAAAGAATGCTCGGGTGTAGCACATACAAGCCAGATGATATATGAGTATGTGGATGCTTGCATTCAAGAAGTTGGTGCCGAACATGTTGTTCAAATTGTGACGGATAATGCCTCCAATAACATGGGAGCAAAAGCGTTGCTTAAAGGGACGAGACCAAGGATTTTTTGGACATCATGTGCGACACATACCATAAACCTTATGCTTGAAGGTACTTCTATAATTATGTTAATCACTTAATGTTAATATACTTTTAATGTGTTAAACTGTTAATAATCTATAAATAATCTGTAATCTGTTAACGTACTATAATCTGTTTTAGTTAATAAAATCTCTATAATCTGTTAATAATCTGTTAATGTACTATCAATCTCTAATGTGTTAATGCTAAATTGCTAATATACTTTTATGTTTTTCAAGGTGTTGGTGCACTTCCAAGGTTTAAGAAAATCCTAGATCAAGCAAAGAAACTAACCATCTTCATTTATTCTCACCACAAAACGTTGGATATGATGAGAAATTTCACCAAGAAAAGGGATATTGTCCGACCAGGTGTCACGAGATTTGCTTCCGCGTTTCTAACTTTACAAAGTTTGGTTGATAAGAAGAATGAACTAAGACAAATGTTCTCTAGCACCGAATGGGAAGAGTGTAGATTTTCCAAGACTGTTAAAGGGAAAGCCGCATATGCAACGGTGCTAAGTAACACATTTTGGACTGGTGTGACACTATGTTTGAAAGTGTTTACCCCTTTGGTCAAAGTCCTTCGAATGGTTGATGGGGATTGGAAGCCCTCAATGGGTTTTGTTTATGGAGAGTTGATAAAAGCAAAGGAAGATATCAAAGGGGTTTTCGGTGGTAACAAAAGAGGTTACGAGTCTATCATAAAAATCATAGAGACGAAGATGAAAGGTAGATTAGATAGTTGTTTGCATTTGACGGCTTATCTTTTAAATCCTTACTATTTCTATAAGGATGCGGAAATCCAACATGATCCCGATGTATCTGATGCGGTTCTTGAGTTTTTTGAAACAATACTTGCTGGAGATTTTGAGATGCAAATGCAAGTGACAAATGTTGAGATGCCAAAGTACAAGAAAAAAATGGATAGATTTTGTAAGGATCTTGCGCTTTCGACATGTGCAGTGAATAATGAGCACTATGATCCGGGTAAAATGCAATTTCTGTAAGCTATTTATTTCTTTTAGAGTTTTATGAACTTTCAAAATTATTTACTTCTTTTATGAACTTCAAAATTGTAGCACATTGGTGGGGAAATTTTGGTGGTGCAACTCCTAATTTGAAAAGGATTGCAATGAGGATTCTTTCGTTAACTAGTAGTTCATCGGGGTGTGAAAGGAATTGGAGCGTGTTTGAAGGGGTTCGTGGACTTTATTTAAATTTTAAATTATGATTATATATCATTCATTATATTGTATATTTTATAACGCTTTGTTGCCTTTTACTTTGTAGATACATACAAAGAAAAGAAATAGATTGGAGGCGAATAAATTGAACAATCTTGTTTATGTTCAATTCAACTCTAATATGGCGAAAAATCCAAAAGGAGAAAAGATAGGAATGTTGAAGTGCTATTATCAAACGAGAGTCACATGGCTCAAGAATGGTTTGTTGAATGTGATGGAGATGGAGACAGAAATGGAGATGAAGAAGTTGACATTCAACCCGATTCAGAAGCACATGGGGCAGCAGTTGATGAAGCTATGGAAGTCGATGACTATCTACAACCCCAACAAAGTTCTAGAAATGCAACTAAAACAACTGAAAGAGAACTTTCTGACGATGATTTTGAATCTGGGAGTGAGGAGGTAGTATATGAAGAAGGTGAATACGAGTCGGATGGAGTTGGAATCAGAGAAGATTGCGGAGATGAAGAGTAGAAGACGACATCAGTATTGGACTTATGCTTTTGGTGTTTTATTTAAGTCTATTAAACTAGTTATGAACTTATGGTTTTAAGCATGTTAAACTTTATGGCATATGCTGATTTTGTTAAACTTTATGAACTTATGAACTTATGAACTTATGGTTTTAATTATGGACTTATGCTGATTTTAAGCATGTTAAACTAATTATGTCCAGGTTCTGTTATGGTATTGTTATGGTATTTGTCTGTCCAGGTTCCTTTATGCTGATTTATGTCCAGGTTTTGTTATGCTATTTCTGTCCAGGTTCCTGTTATGCTGATTTCTGTCCATCTGTTGTATTTCTGTCCAGGTATTTGTTTGCAAATATGATCATTTATGTCCAGGTTTTTGTATGAAATTAGCCAATATGAATAAATTTCTTTATAATTTATGGTCACCGTTATATCACTGATATATCGCCGCCATAACCGATATGGCGCTTGGCGGTGGTCGATCACGAGGTACCACCGAGCGATATTTACAACACCGGTCATTGGACGAGCTTGTCTCTCCTCGGTTGGTTTTGAATCGATTGAGAACCAATTTTCAAACATAGCATGTCTCTCATTCGAAGGAGGAAGGCATAGAGTTGCTCATAGTTTGTATTCTTCAATCCTTTAGTGAGCTTCACAGAGGTGACAAACTTGTGCCATTCGGGATTCATGTTGTTCACAAATTTTGAGTTCAAATGAATGTTAGGCATAGTCATTACGATGTTCCTCATGTCATTCACCAACTTATGAAATCTCACATAGTACTCATAGACACTCTCATCCGGTTTCATCTTGAAGTGTTCAAATTCATCATAGAGTTGTGATTCTCTGCCTTCCATAGTTAATTCGAACCCGAGAGAAGCATCTTGACATTATCCCATACTTGCCTTTGCATCGGTGTTGTGATTGATCGACTTGTAGATGTCTTTAGGAAGACCTTGAAGAACAATGTTAGAAGCCCGATATCTCGCATCGAATCTCTTTTTCTCCTTATCATCAAGCTCATCAAACATTTTAGGTCCGTCCATTCCGTAAATAGGAGTTCCATCTTCATTAGTGTCAAGTATATCTCTCGTCGTCTCAACTCGATCGGTCCTTCATCAATGGATTTGAGAATGTTGACACCATTTTCCTTTCCAAGGCAAAGACAATCGATTCGTTGAGCCCAAGAATCGTAGTCGCCTCTGTCATGCATGGGTTTAGTATCTCGAGCCACCGCTTGAACATCCTCGACAACAAAGGAGATGATAGTAGGAACGTTGGTAGACATGTTAACAGATTATACGGGATTTTATAACTCTATGATTAAACCGGAAATAGATTCTTTCACGGATTTTACTAAATCAAGAGAAAACCGTAAACAATCACCCAAGTCGCTAGAAGATAATGCACCAAGTCGCTAGCACCTAATTCGCTACACCACTAAGTCGCTAGAGTCCCAAGTCGCTAGACAAATGCAAGTCGCTAAGTAGTAACTCGCTAAGCCTCAAGTCGCTAGCAAAATTTTGGCGCAATTGCTACTCAAGTCGCTAAAGATACAAGTCGCTAAAGAGCAACTCGCTCTGCACCAAGTCGCTACCACTGTCGCTACCGTAGTGGAGAGTCCACTACTTGTCTCGTTAATCGCTAGATCTAAGTCGCTAGCTCCAAAATTGTAACTCGCCACGAAATTGCAAAGCAAGTCGCTCTGAAGAATGAAGTCCAAATGTCAAGTCGCTAGCAAGAAAACCACAAAACATCACTTTTCAATCCAAAACTACCCAACCACGATGATTCAAGCTTACCAAATCAAAACCTAAACACTTGTGATGATTCTAAACATAAAAGTACTATCAAAATCCAAACTTTAACACTAGAAATCACCCAAATTATGCAAAAACCACTAAACTTTTTCAAACTCAAAACCACCTAAAACCACTAGAAATCCAAAGATGTGCAAGATATGATCTAACCATGGCTCTTGATACCAATTGTTAGATATACGTTTTCACATACACATCAAACCATAACAACAAGGTGGCGATAAGTAGAATTCTAGAGAGAAAGTTAGAGGTTTAGGGAACTTTAGTGAGAGAAGAAAATTTTATTATGAGCTCCAACTCTACCTTGGAAGGTAGAGTATTTATAGTCTTACATAAACGCCACACGTCGGGCATGGATCGGGCATACTGATGGGTAAAGACCCGTCCGTCCTCCACGGTGTTACTTAACTAAATACTACTTAACTTAAAATAACTACGACTCTGAGCTTTCTAACGATTACATATACTTGAGGTGACCGACTCTTTAATATCTGGAATTTCTAATTCCTAACATTCATGCTGCTTAGTAATCGACTTCTCACCATCCACATTTCCATTTATTTTGTTGTGCTCATCTTTATTCTTGTCACCTGTTTCCTTGACAGCCAACGCACCTTTTTCAGCTACATCCTTCTTAGATCTTTTGTTAAGTTGTTTCCTAAATATTTCAGTAAGCACGTCATCACATGGTCGTTCCACTTCAAAAGACAAACGCTTATGCACAATCCCTGTTAAATATGAAAAAGAAAATTAAAATTTTTAAAAAAAAAATAAGGATCCTAAATATATTACTAAAACTAGTTATAGCATACTAACATAAGTATACTAACAATAGTAATGATTTTTTACCGTTAGACATTACTACAAATATGAAATTGATATTACTCAAACAATCTATATGTAGTTGTGATAAGTTACTAGTTTCATCCAGTGGGCAGTTGGCAAGTTTAGGCAACTTAATAAATTTTTCATATAACACAAATAAATGTGTATCTTAGTAAATCTTAGGCAGTTGGCACAAGTACAACATTAATAATAAACAATCACAAATGGGTGGTTCATACTTAATACACTCATTAAAGTGTATCTTTGTTGATACACTAATTTTGGGCAACCTTACATTATTGGGCAACCTAAGTAAATGCACAAGTACAAAGGCCTGGTAATTTGCACTTGGCTTACTTGTTAGAGTTTACTGTAAAGTCAAAGAATTATTTCCACCTAAATTTGTTCAAAACACAACCATGGATTACGATGACAATTCTAAGTTTAAGGTTTATTTAGTGCATCCATCATCTAAACATGCAGTTAAACTACCTAAAAATATCACTTTCAATAAACTAGTGGCGTATGTGAAGAAAAAGGTTGACGGTGTGAAAGACACACCAAATGATAGAGTCAGGTTATCTTACAAAGATGGTTCCATGGAATTGGACGTTGTTGATGATGAAGACGTCCAATTCTTCATTCATGAACTATGTTGTAAGAATGAGCAAACTCGGGCTCTGTTAATTTTAACAAAGGAACCACCACCTTCAGAGGTAAAATCATCTTCGGCTTCTAATCATTTATCATTAGACCAGAATTTTCCGCTGATTCACAAAGATAGTTATCATGACACCCCAAAGGTCGAAGAGACCTCTTTTCACCAACCTGATCATTCACTTCCTCTGTCGCAAAGAGACTCATTTAAAAATATGCCACCAACTGCACCCACAAACCGAATTAAAAAACAGTGATTCCCAGAAAATCGATACCGTTTTTTCAAACATAAAGAATTTTATAATAAAGCAGAATGCATGTTTACTATTGGAAAAAAATCATTACTTGAGCGTTTTGAATACAAAGTTATTAAATCTGATCCCACGAGGTACAACGTGAAATGTATAAATGAAGGCTGCTCATGGAACATATACACCCGTAAAAAAAAACTGGATAGCACATTCTTTGTATCTAGCATCAACGGTGTCCACACATGTTCAAGAACTCAATTACATCCTAATCATCGTAATGCGACAATGAAATTACTTAGTCAGTTGCTAATCGAAAAATTGAAAGATAATAGGAGGGTATATACTGGAAAGGACATACAAAGAGATATGAGTCTTGAATGGAAAGTAAACATTTCTTACAAACGAGCTTGGGGGGGTAGGAATTTGGCATTTGAGGTGTTGAACGGTAAACATGAACAATCGTTTGAGCGTTAGCTTTATATTGTCATAACCTAAAGCTAAAAACGAGGGATCAGAACACGCATCGATACGCATTTGGAAGATTTAAGATGGTTTTGTACATTTGGTTTTATGGTAAGTTTCGGCCACATTTATATTAATTGTTAGTATTATTATTATTACTATTATTATTCTTATTAATAATCTTATTATTATTATTATTATATTAAGCTTTAACGTATACTAAGCACTAATATATACTTAACGATACTAGATTCGGAGTTTTATAGCCTTCATGCGGCCATTGATTATAATTGATGTTGCGCATCTGAAAGGGAAGTATCTAGGAACCAACATGCTTGCTGTTGGTATGGACGGAAATAATCAGATTATTCCAATCGCTATCGGGGTCGCACAGGGTGAGACCGCTGAAGCCTAGACATTGTTTTTGGGGTGGTTGAAAGAATGCATTGGTGAAGTGCCTAATCTGGCGATTATTTCAGACATGCATCATTCAATAACAAAAGCTTGTGACACAGTTTTTCCAAATTGCTTTCATGGTAATTGTTGTCGTCACTTGATGATGAATTGCAATATCACCCGGAAAAAGCATAAGGCTTTGTACTGGAAGGTGTGCAAAACCTATACAACTGAAGATTTTGATAAAGCAATTTCCGAGCTTCGTGCAAAAAAATCAGAAGCCGTAAAAAAACTTGAAGACGCCGAGTATGAAAAGTGGTCAAGGGCATATTGCAGTGGAAAAAGATACAATTATTTGACGTCAAATAGTGCGGAATCAATAAATTCATTAACAAGGCACGTTCGAAAGGTACCAATAACTATGCTCTTGGAGTACTACAGAAGGCTTCTACAAGATTGGTATTTCGAGCGTCGTGAAAAATACTACGGTATAACTATATATTCGCCGTCTCTCATTTACTTGTTCGATAAATGTTACCTGATGTATGTTTATTTTGTAGACACACCGGAATTTGAACTTACAAAATGGGCAGCTAGGAAGGTTGAGCAGAGAATGTTGAAGAGTGCAAATTGGGAAGTAAGAGGCATTGCCATGTGTGCTGTGTACCAAGTTCTAGACAATCGTCATAGTCATATTGTTGATTTCTTAAAGAATGAATGCAGTTGCAGGTACATGCAATATACAGGTTGTTTATTACGGTAAATGTTGTTTATTCGTGTATGGTTTTTGATTACTTAACAACGTGCGTGAAATGGCAACTTCGGGACTACCATGTGGTCATGTGTGCGAGTGTAGAGAAGAAAAATTGACTAATCAGAATAAATGGGCGGAAACATGGTTTACAAAACCGCACTCAAAGGCACATATCATGAAATGGTGTATCCTTTGGAAATAGAGTCGAATGGCATGATCCGGGTAACTTGCAAAAGGTTAAACCACCGTTGATGGAAAAGAGGCAGCAGAAGACCTAAAACAAAGATCGCTTCCCATCAAAAATGAGGAGCCAAAAGTTAGAAAATGTGGGAGGTGTGGTACCGTAGGGCATACCCGCAAAGATGCATGGAACCATTGGCGAAAAATGTAACCTAGATTGTTCATTCAAATGTATATCTAATATTGTTTTTAGTATTCGACAAGATAGGTTAAATATGTTGTCGAAAAAAAGCGAATACCGTGATGTATAATGGTAAAGAAGTTATGCAAGAGATGGCACCGAACAGGAACGCGTAAACGAGGTTAGGTACTCGGTTTCAATTGAAAGATGACCCAAAATCGCAAGTGGACGACAGTATTTTCAAAATGGGAGAATTTACCAGATTGGGATGTCAGACGTTGGGTTGGTGAACCAAGTAACAAATTTGGGAGGGTTACGTAGAGAATTCGACATTGACCTAAATTCACTCCCTGAATCATCAAATACATATCACTTGGATGATTTCAATAACATGGATAATTACTAGGTCAGTGTTCTCTTTATTTAACTAAGGTAATAGTTGTTAAATGGTTGTTTAAGGCTAAGTATGTGTATGATTAAAGTTAAACAGTACTGCATATGGTTGTATGGTGAATTGTGGTTCCAAGATTAACTTACTATATCAATAATTGGTGTGTTGCACGTTGATAAGTGTTAGAAGTAATAGTTTTACACCCGGTCTGTTTTTGTTGCCTATATAAGGATGATTTTGGTTACCCATTTTGCATTCAGCTCATATCTAACAACCAATGGGTGCAACACCAAACATTGACCATTTAAAGGAGTGTTGTGGTTCTAACAAGCTCCATCATTGCTTTAAGTATCTGTTTGTGCAAGAATGGAGAGAGAATGAGAGTACGGTAATGTATATTTCGCAGAAATGTGCTGAAATTGAGGATAACATTGAGAGAAGAGATCGACTAATTCGAGAAGGCCACCCTTTAGTCCATTTGATGATGTTGCTCCCGATGCGATTGAGTGCATGTTGAGACGCATCGAGAGACCGAGATATCTTAGGTGTCTTTGGTTGCGGTTTTGGATTTAGCTCGTGAAGGGAGGGTCAAAAGCAACGTCATGTAGGTTTGATGGATCTAAAGGGTTAGTACTGGTTGCCTGTTGATTGGTGCTATCGGCTATATTGCCGGAATGTCGCATGAATTTTAAGTTTCTTGCATTTTAATGTATTTTCTTTAACCAAGTATTTGTATTTTGTCATGAATAAAACGTTGTGTTTGTGTATGAATGTTTCTTTAAGTTTTATGTTCAAGGTCATGCTCAATAATTGTTAAAGGTTAGTCAATGCAAAAGGCCAGTGCAAAACCAGCTAGCATTTGTCCTGTTTTGGATGTTTGTTCTGAAATAGTAAATCTTGTGAGCATGTGTAAGTGAAAACAAACAAATATAGTGGCAATATGTGGATGGGGTTTAAAGCATTTGAAAGACTGTAAATTTTTTTTGGATGTTATTCAATAATATTGGAGCAGTTGTGCATCTTGTGACGGACTAAATTATGAGGACATGGATTGGTGTGATGAATTAAAATATTAATAAAAGATGTAATTTTAGCATGGAAAATTTATATGATAAAACAAATGCGATTAATGATATGTATGTATTTGTCACGCCTATTTAAAGACAAAGAAACCCACCTTTTAGTTAACCAGCTTTATTTTTTAATTTGTGATAAAGTATTGGGATAAGGAAATGTCTAGATTTCCTAGGTGTGATAAGCTTAGATCCGATGCAAATTCTAACAACTAGCCCGATATGTTAGTGTTCTATTGCTACAAAGCCTCGGCGAAGATGTTCGTATGGCACAACAATTGAATGCGCTTGGGAAGATTGCTTCAAATCATCAAGAAAGGCTTAGCTTCATTCAAGAATTGGAGAGTGTTGGAAGCAGGCATGCTCAAAAACAAAGAGAATATTTGAGGGGTAAATGGTAAAGTTGATCAAAAGATCATGCAAATCGTATCCTTTCACGGAACTGGAGTGAATGTCATGAACAATGGCATCTTTATCAAGAAACTCGGGGCTTGATGGATCTCTAAGTGTGTATCGCTAAGTGTGTTCTATGTTGTTTGTTGTTTTGCGATAGTATGTGTCCGTTATCCTATTATGAGTGTTCTTGTAGTGCTTGTGTGTGACCCATGAAAATCGATTGTAAGATATTGAATTGAATAAAATGGGTTGTTAAATTTGTATGAATTAAATTTTTTTTCCCTTCGCACTTTTATTTTAAATTGTATTTTGCTTGTCATTCAAAATGTGGTGCAGATTATAATGGCAGTGGTTGTGTTAGTGTGGTTGTGATGGAAGTGGTTATCATAACAGTGTGTGTATATGAAGTATCGTTGGATAGAATTACCTCAGAACTACTTGTTGCAGTGGTTTCTTATAAACTAGCCGTGATATCTTCTAAACTAGCTGTGGTTTCTTGTCAACTAGGCGTGGTTTCTTCTCAACTAGCTGTGGTTTCTTCTCAACTAGCCGTGGTTTCTTCTCAACTAGAAGTGGAACCACGGCTATAAGCATTCTTCAAACCACGGCTAGAAGGATCAAAGCACTGATGAATATGTCATTTAAAAATATGTTAACAAGATAATTAATTAGTAGTAGTAAATAGGCCACCATGAAAAGGGCACTTATCTTGCAAAATGAGAAGAATTCCATCGACTAAATTCTTTAACTTTGCAGCAGTTGTTTCTTCTGAACAGGTAGCGGATACAACAACATACAGCAAAATGAAAAGCTTTTCATTATTTAAAGATAACTTAACAAGAAGATTAATAAGTTGTAATAAAAGGCCACCATGAAAAGGGTACTTATCTGGCAAAATGAGAAGCATTCCTTCCACTAAATTCTTTAAATAGAGCTCGATACAAAAAACGCAACCATGCGAACACTTTTAATGACAACGATATTAACAAAATAATACATCCCTGTTTGGGGTTCACATTAATTAAAGTAGTTGATACATTAGTTTAGCTACTACATACCGTAATACAAAATTCCTACCTTGTTACAAATAGTTAAAATTACAACCAAATATGACAACAACATGACTACCAAACACATACTCTGTGTTTGAAAAAAAAAATTAGCCATATGCTCACGATATGCAAGGGCAGACTGTCAGGGTTATCGACGGTAATGCCTTCCCATGTGACAATCGGTATAAGAATATGCATACCGGATACCACAATCACCAAACAGAGTCCCCGATCCGGACGTTGGGTGCATTCTTGAAGGTAATTGCATATGTTGTCGGATTCATACCTTTCTTCTGGAAGACACTGGCTTTCTCTAGAACGATTGGTAGTCCAGCCTGTATATACATCCAAACATATTTTGTTATTTTACATACCAACTTAACACAATACATAACAACTTAAATGTTTACATCTGATATACTGAAGCTACAACAAACACTGAAAACATAAACTACACCAAACTACAATGAAACCAGACATCCTAATAAGCCGTCATATCACGATGAGTCTGCAAAATAAGTGATTCACGTAACGGTTTGAACAAAAAGGAACCAACATCTCCCTCGATGCCCAGGTGCTGGAAGTTCCCAGTAGCAAGCTTGTATAGTATAATGGTTGCGTTAAATCCTTCCGGGTTTCCAATTTCAAGTACAGGGTCGTTGTTGTCGTCAAAACCAATTAATTTGAGTGCTATTGGAGTGGTAATGCTAAGAAGCAGTGTAGCAGATGCAATCGTTCCACCAACAACCGTTATAACCCATATAGAGAAAACTGAACTGACATCCCCATGAATGTTTCCAGACACCACCAGATTGTCTCCTAGGTTTGAAACATATAACGATAAAGGAAGTTTGCCTATTAATTCATCAGGTATGTCCAGGACTTGGAAACGGTGGGTGAGTAAGTCAAAAGAAACAATCATATAGTTGTTGAATGTGCTACCATCGTTAGCATACAACCGTTGATAACCACACCAATAGATATGACCCCCAACATTTGCTTGACTTGCTTTTTTGATTCTGATTGTGTTACGAAGCAAGCAATGCTGATCTAACACCGTCCATTGTTTTGAGGAGAAGGTGAAAATTAAGACAGTGCATGGCTGTGTTGGATTGAATGGGTATGAAATTTTTAGGAAGGTCGGATCAAAATTGTCAGGACGAATCCCAAAAGCCAAAAAGCGTTTTTCATACACCTGTGATGTGTTCACATAGGGGACAAACGTGCCGACTGATCGGTTGATGGATGGGTTCCAAACGACCGCCATGGTATCACGGACAATTGGTCCATAGGTAAAACCCCAAACTCCATGTGACCAACCAATTGGTTTGACGTCAGAAAAACATATGTTTGAGGAAAGAGGGTTCAAGTCAAAATTTTGATCTACCAAACCCACGTAACCTTTAAGACTCTGCTTGTACAGCAAAAGGTATGAAACTGGTGGAGTGATTCGAACACCATAACGGACAGTGAAATGCATGTTGTCTATGCAAGACTTCCAAGCCTTTCACACACTTCGGCATTGAGCCACACACCTCACCGAGCCTATTAACTATATCCATTTGAACTTCAATTGAAATGGTGTCGACATCGTGAAATTTTAATGGGCAACCGTGAAATCGCTTAAGATGGGCAACTTTCACAAGATTTTGTGGGCAACTATTAAATGTTCTTGGGCAACCTTGAATTTTTTAGGCCAACTTCAAACTGTAAGTATGTGTTTAGTGTTGTATGGACAAGAAGAGTATTATAAATAGAACAATTAGAGCATTCATATCGTGGACCAACTCATAAGATATGCATTTAAGAGTAATAGTACTTGTATTAAATGCTCTAATAGTTAAGTTGGAGTTTAAAGAGTTGACTTGTGCTTAATACTACCATCAAATTAATGAACAAGTACAGGGGGTAGGTTCATAGACACTTGAAAGTGTATGTTCCATAATTTATTATAGTTGGGAAACTATGCCACGCATGGGCAACTTAGTCAATAACTAGTTTCTTTCTAACTACAAGTTACACAAACTGTTGTTATATTAACTAGTTTGTTAATTTCGTTGTATTGACAAACATTTATCAATTAAGAACTTAAAGCAATGGTACCTTTAAACATGCCCGCATCTCCTTGTACCAAGGACGCCACTCATGATCATGCTTATCGCCACTGTCATAAAATGTTACAACCCCCGTCCTGATATGGAATCGAGCCAGAAACCAATGTTTATCCTTTTCATTGATAGGCATATAAACCTGCCGTATAACACCAAAGGCCAGGTTAACAAAACACATACCAATATATGTATAAAGGAATGAACACAACTAGTACCTGTTCAACATCAGCCCATTGGAGTTTGTACTTTTCCCGTTAACATGCCAAATGGGATGGAGTCTTGTAAGAGCAATGAACAAAGTATCAAGAACCATAGCCCAATCAGCGCCATCGGGTCTAAAATGCAACATGTATTCCACCCACAACTCTATGTGCTATAAAGCAACAATTAAAAATGATTAGGGTATAAAAGCAACAATATAAAATGAATATACTATCGGAGTGAAAGATATGCATGACTGTTACCTCGTCCATAAGCCAACCTTTCTTAGGAGGGTCTAAACACACTAAGGATTCCCAAAACCTCCGATCCACATGAACTTCTTTGGACCAAGGAAACATACATCGAAGGGGCCCATGCTTTCCAAGAAATTCGTCGTACTCATCAATAAGATGTACTTTGTCGATAGCCTTGTTCCTTCGGGAAATAACCTACACACACGTTGTTACTAACACGTAAATTAAAAACAGTTTAAAAATAAAAATGTTAAAGTTGTTTTCATACCTCAACCCAAGGTTTAACCTTTTGTAATCGTGCGGTCATATCCGGATCCCGGCACCCATAGGGAGGTGTTCGATTATTTTGAGATTCCACAAATCTTTTGACCAATGTCGACGACTCGCACCATCTTTTTACTCCTCTTGTCGGTGTTATGTCCGCCTTGGCTCTTTTCCAATGGTCTGAATTATAGAAAGCTATAGACCTCTTTTTCTTATCCTTCTCAATCTTCATCAACTTTGCCTTTTCCAACCTGCGATTCTTCTCCTCTATCATCGCCCTTAGAAAATCCTTTTCCATCATCTTTTGTTCTTCCATCCTCCACCGTTCTTCCTCTTCTTTCCTCAACCTTAATTCCTCTTCTAACAGATACTCCTGAGTAACAGGTGATGCATTTAAAGTACATTGAACACTATAACATGGCAAAAGTGTACATTTGGAAATCACATTACCAGAACAACATCATCGACATCAACCGGGTCTGAACGACTGCTAGAAATAAGAGAGTCAACCAATTCGTAGAATTCACGATTTAGTTGGTCTCGAAACTCATAGCTCAGGTGGGAAAAGGATGCAATAAAGTCCAATTTATCCTGTAAGCGAAATAAAGTTCATTGTAAAACCAACAGTTTGTTTAAGAAATAAAGATACTATATCGATGAACTTATTACCCGAAATCCGCAAGTTCTTTCACATGCAAGGACCTACGAAGTAATAAAGGGTATTATCCTTAACAATAATTCTAATATAAATAAACGTATACTTATTATTTAACGTTGACTAGTAAATAACTCGAATAATAGCCTCGAGTTTGAAAACACGAAATTCAACTCTTGAATGACACAATCCTTGAGGTGATTTACATTGAAGACTCACCGTTTGTACCCTAGCCACAATCGGTAAATACTTTTTCTCGTCCTACCACGTTTCCGCAGCAGCCCAACTTCGTAGATACACATCGTAATCATGCGGTAATTTTGTTGGAAGAGTCCTTGGTATGTAGTGCATGTAAAATTCCCTAAATTGCATATACCAGTCCGACTGGTGCTCGTCTAATGTTGGT
Organism: Chrysanthemum lavandulifolium; assembly: GCA_022545495.1. Taxonomy (NCBI): domain Eukaryota; kingdom Viridiplantae; phylum Streptophyta; class Magnoliopsida; order Asterales; family Asteraceae; genus Chrysanthemum; species Chrysanthemum lavandulifolium. The sequence continues at coordinate 186,687,836 of CM040242.1, forward strand.
TTCGATCATAAATTATCTTCGAGTCCTAAATAACATCATCAACCACAAGGAAATTAAATTAAATTGCATATACCACAAGGAAATTAAATTGCACATACCGATCAACCGGTGCTCGCCTAATGCATTGAAACATTTGAATGTGTTTTACCTTGCCAAATAGCAATCCATAATCCGATCTTGTAAACATTACTTTCCTTGACCACGCTCGCCCTTGGTATGACATGGGACTTTATTCCACCAATGATCGCTTCTTTCAAACGACTCAAGAATCCATATCTATAATAATAAAGATGCATTACTCTCATACCGTGGGTTCAATAATAATAACTAAGAAAAGATAATATAACTAGGAATAACCTTGAATGCCCAAACAAATCCAGCAACTGTGTATGTTGGAACATACTTCCGGTCTCTTTCCAGACCCTTTAGGTGTTCCCACTTGTGGTTTGATACAACGTCTAGTATCTGGTCATACAAGTGCCTCCAAATGTGCTCCCCCATGGAAAGGAATTCCATGCATCAAGGTCTTCGACCAAACGAAGGAGTGAATCATCCACCTCTTCAACCAATAAGCGACCCATAAAAATAACCTCTAACGATAACAATAGACACACACGGACTGCGTCTTCATCGCTTAATTTACCGAACAACTCTTCATCCTCAATAACACCAAGAAGATCTAAGTTGGAAAGTTTTACCCTAATTTTTTGGAAATACCCTCAACTTAAATGTTAAATCCTCGAACTATATAAATCAAAACTTGTCGTCCCAAAACGAAAGCTTGTTATAAGAGAAAACTAGGTCGACCAAAATGTAGACTACGACCATCAAGAGTATATATAAGGGGCATGTCATAGTGACGATTATCCACAAAACCCTATTTTGTAAAACATAATCTAACATATGTGGTTCATGGTCAAAAGAACATATCCACCACCCTCCAAAACAGTTGTCCTAAACAATTTCCTTCGAGTATGATTCGACTTTTCTTTAATTATTGAAAAGTATTTCAATTTGCTCCTAACGATGACATTGGCTTCGTATTCCTTAGAAGAAAAAAATCAAGTTAACAACAATTAATAAGTATCTTACGACCACTACAATCAATCAAAAAACGTATACTGACTTCCTAATACGGCAATCATATTTAACAAATGAAGTATTTGTATCATACTCACACCAAATAAACAATGGCCCATTTTTAGACAACTTTTTAAACATTTGAATGAGGCTTAGATCTGTATAAATCAATAGTTTACAAAACATCAGGATATAACCGCCATGGCTGCAATAGTATAAACTATAGAATTGCCACGCCAACATACGAAATATCGAATCACTTGCATGATTTAATAAGATACATGTCGTCACAACCTCATACACACACACACCTTATATATACATGCTCTTGTGTATTGTCTTACCAACTCCCAGGCTATCGCCAAAGGCCCGCACCAGGGGATTTGCTAGATTGTTGAACAAACATAATTATAGTTTCGCTAGATTCTTGAAAAAAGTTAAGGAACAATATGATATAGTTGCGGATTCAAACGAAAGTTGAACATACCAATGTGGTCGCGTTATTTTGTAGGTGTGTATGGAATTTCAACTTAGTGAACCCTTCTGAATCGCCCTATAGTACCTTTTGTCGTTTCAACTCCCTTTGGGCAAAGGCCTGCACCAGGCGGATTGCTAGATCGTTGAAAAAACAAAAGGAACTGTATGGGAATTAAGATTGGGAAACTATGCTGAAATTCCCTACTCATGTACAAAGTAACGTGGCCACCTAGAAACGTTCTACTTCCCTTTTAATCCACAAGTATATCATATTGATCCTTAACTTTTTTTAACAACCTATCAAAAGTGTATAACAAGTATATCAGACTCATATAAACTTCCAAACTGAGTGTGCATTCTGATATGCATTAGCAAGGCTCGAGATCGTAAAAAGTTGGATAAACACCGAACATCGGGATATAACCGCCATGGTCGCAAAATAATGTAATTAAATTGCCATGCCAACATACGGTAAATCACATCATTTGCGTATCAAATAAGATAATCATCATCACACCCTCTTGCATATCACAAATACACACATGTGTCCCAAAATAAACCAACTACTTCAAACAATTACCTATGTAAAGGAGTTGGTTAACAAAGTTGCTTGTCAATATGTTATAAACAAGTGGATAACGTTAGTACTTTGACCTCCACCGAAATCCCATTGCCATGTCAAAACCCATTGCTATGACGGTGACATAGGAATGGGTTTCGAGGAAGCTCAAAGTACCAACGCCTTTCTACAATTCGTGGATTCTAGAAAAGCATTTGAGTTGGATAATCATGGAGTGTGGCGTGTCATGAACAATACACACTATCGTGATCATTGAGATATTCAAAGACAATTTGAATGTAGGAAGTTGCGTATGGCCACATTGTTACTTTCAACTTGACTTTGAATCCACAAGTATATCATATTGTTCCTTCTTTGTTAAGTAACTCCTTTACATATATAAACTAAATTTTTGTAAAAATCTATCAACAGTCTATAACAATTATATGACACTCATATAAAGTAACAAAAAATCATAATATGATAAAATTAACTTCCCTAAATGCCCCATGGGCAACAGTCGCCTTTGACGATGGTCTAAAACTCCACCATATACTTGTTTGTTCACCTGCAATCCAAGTTTGTTTGATTGAATAGCATGTCAGATCTAGGTTGATTTATGAATCACACAAATGATCCCAGGTCTGACATGCCATTCAATCAACAAAGTCAATTGTAAGTAAACAAACTATCTCGCATTGGTTAACTTGGTGCATCTAAGATATAACCGCCATGGTCGCAAGAATAAGAATGAATAATCAAAGATGGATGAACGACACCATATTAAGTTTATTTTGCTACTTTGAGGTGGTGCCGTACATCCATCTTTGATCATTCATATGTTAGTTTCAGAATCAAGTGTACAATTACCTTTTCTTAACATAATACGGAGGCTCGAGATCAGATAAATCAATAGTTTACACAACATCGATATAACCGCCATGGTCGCAATACTATAGAATTGCCACGCCATGAAACGGAATATCGCATCATTTGCATGATTTAATAAGATACTTGTCATCACAGCCTCTTACAAATTAATAGCATATATGCGTAATGGAATTGTTTGAAAAAGTTACATGTCTAGTTTACTCACATACATGATACAAATCTTCGAGCCAATCATGGTTCATTGGGACGGGCGTCTGCTAGGGAATAATTATTATATACTCTCACAGAAAATATATATTCATGTGTTGCCATAGGATGCCAACCACAATGAAACACGATTGGCCGGAAGATGTTAATCATCTATGTGAGTATACCAATCGAGTTTCTATTTATATGCATTAGCAAGGCTCGGATCCGTAAAAGGTTTGATAAACACAAAACATCGAGATATAACCGCCGTGGCTGCAAAATAATGTATTAAAATTGCCATGCCAACATACGGTAAATCACATCATTTGCATATCAAATAAGATAATCATCATCACGACCTCTTGCATGTACTAAATACAAAATACATTTACGCTACTAACACACACATCACACACATAAAATCTTCCCACCGAAAGTCAAACCTTCCTTCTCAAACACACATTGGCAACAATCAAACGTTACGCCCCATGGGTACACAAGAATGTATGCTACTATAACATCAAGATATAGTAAAATAGATAACAACGATAACATCAAGGCTCGGATCGTATTAAAATAGATAACAACAATGACATCAAGATATAACCGCCATGGTCGCATAAGAATGTAATAAAGCGCCATGCCAAGATACGGTCAATCAATCATTTGCTTCACAAAACACACCTATTAAGGTTATAATAAGCGGTGTCTCTGAACTAGCAGTGGTTTCTTCTGAACTAGCAGTGGTTGTTAACTAAACGTTAATCAATCTAAACTTCCAAGAGTGCCTAAATCCTTATATTTTGGGGGATTAACGGTGGCTTACAGTTATCTAGGGTTGGCCAGAGCAGGTATTCATGGTGGCTTACAGTTATCTTAAGAGAAGAAAAAGTTGCCCAATAAATGCTTAATAAATAAGCAGGTATTCACTCACAGTGTTTTATTACATAACTAAATGCTTAATAAATAAGCAAAAGTTGCCCAATAAATCAGCTATGTAAGTACAAGGTGGGCCCATGTCAACTATATTGGAGAGGTTCCACCTGCACCACATTTATTGACATATTAAGGGTAATAAATTTTCAAACTTACCCACCTTATATGTGTGAATTTAAATTCAAGTGGTGTTGCTAAATAGGTTACAAAATTCTATCAAAAATGTCTAAAAAAGACTTCAGCCAACAATTTCCGGAACAACAAGACTTCGGCCAACAATTTCCGGAACAAAAAGACTTTGGCCAACAAATTGATGAAGAACAACTTTTAATACAAATGGAGGAGGCTGCTATTAAGGAGGAAGAAGAATGGGAGATAGCAGAAAGAGAAGCTGCTCTTAAGGAGGAAGCCGAAAGGGAGCGACTTATGCTCCAAGATGAAGAAGTGTTGTTAGAGATGGAGGAAGTTGCTCGTATGGATCAAGCTGAAAGCGATGAACAGGAACGTCGGGACAGAGAATTCAATGCATTGTATGCAGAGTGGGATGAGAGCAGATTTGAAGGTTGCTCTGAGTATCTTTACGACGATGGTTACGACTCTAACAACTCTCAAACTTGGGATCACCCGGATTATATTTAGTTGTGTCGCAGTTTATTTTTCAGTGTATTTTGTTTTGTTAACCCAACCAGTTTGCACCATCATTCTACCACTTATCTGCTTTATTCACTTAGTACCACTTATCTTACAGTGGTTTAGTCACTTAGTCTACAACAACATCCATCATTTTGTTTCTCAAACTTAATAAGTAGCAACAAATCACTAAAACCAGAACAATAATTAATCACCCAATACGTTACCAGTTATCTTACACTGCTTTATTCACATCCATCATTTGTTTCACAAACTTAACAAAAATAATTAATCACCCAATACGTTAACTACTTAAAAAATTAACCCTAAAATATCGAAACCCAAAATCAAACAAGAACAATTACCGTAACCCTATATCAATACGATACCAACTTAAAAAGTTAACCCTAAATTAGCGAAACCCTAAATTACCGATACCCAATAAATAACCGAAACCCTAAATTAGCGAAACCCTAAATTAACAAAACCATAAATCAATAGATGAAATACGAAAAATTAAACGCCCAAATAGCGAAACCCTTAATCAAAAACAAAATTACTTACCCTAGCCCAAATCGTTTTTCTTATAGACATTAGATCGGAGAGTGTCGTGGCGATGTAGTGGTCAGAGAAGTGTGTTATCTGTTGATGAGAAGTGTGTTGAGGAAGATTGTGTTGATAAGAAGTGTGGTGGTATGAAATAAGAAGTGTGTTGAGGAAGATTGTATTTGTATATATAAAGTGTATAAATGTATAAAGGTTATAAAATTATTTATACGCTTTTTAATTTTTTATACATTGTATGCATTCTATACTTTATACATCATAAGTTGCCCAAAAGTACAAACGTGTGGGACCCAGTTGCCCAAGATTTATGTACTTTTTAATAATAAAATAAGACCATTCTTTTTTACAAAAAGACAAAAAATGTCAGTTGGCCAACATTGAAAATCAAAGTTGCCCTACTAAAGATCTAGTACACTTGTACTAGGTAAGTATAAGGTGGCCCCACAAAATGGGACACATGTCATTTATTTAGGATAATTGCCCAAATATTGAGTTGAGAGAGTTGCGTTATGAGGCATTTGGGGTTTATGAGAAGTGAAAAATAACAAAGATGAATAGAAAATACAAACGTGTTACGGCGATATTGAATATGAATTCACTATGTTCAAAGACTAGCTAAGCTAAATGCCGCCTATAGAAAAGGTTTAAACAAAAACCGTAAACTCTTCAGTCTTCGCTAACATGACATAATAAAGTATATAGTAATCACTTTATTTATTTATTGATTTTATCTATTATGTGTGACTTTTTTTCTGATTAATTTACAATCTAAGTCTACTAAAACACAAACTTAAATTAGGTCAGGTCCTATCCTCCATGAAAGTGTCATAGCTACTTGAAATTTGTTTCCATCAATAATAATTCAAACTTGATACATGATAAATTTTAATGATAATAGGGTGCGTTTGATATGCTGGCATGAATCACAATTGGTAGAAGTTTGATAGTAGTGGTGAGTTCTCTCACCTATGAAAGATTCATACATAACTCTCTTGATATATATGGAGTATGTAATAAATCTATCATTCATTCCCATAATGATGGACCCCTCATCTTAAACAAATACCTTGATTGGAATGAAAATTCATTCTGTGATTCCCATTCCAGGATACCAAACGCACCCATAATCTTTACTGGCATGATTACCTTTTCAGATTTGGCATCTCCGAGTCTTGAAATGAGAGTAAACGACCACTTTTACCGCAAAATACATAATGTTTGACCGGGATATGAACATCAACGTATTAACTACGGAGCAATATTTAGGTCATGTATTGATACCTGTAAAGGTACATACTCTTAGGATCGAGTATGTGTCGGTTTTTTCAGACTTAGCTAGTGACGTCTTTCGAGCACCTAACACAGATGAGAGAAACGCGTTAGTCGTGCCTTGGGTTTGACCCCAAGACCCAATTCCAGCGTGAGAGTAAGTAAAGCCTTAGAGCCAAGAGGTAAGTAATAAACGTAAGTAAATGCGTGAAGAATGAGTTGGTTGAACATCAAATGAGGTTGGTGTATTTATATTACCCCAATTATTGTACTTGACAACATGAGGATAGAGCGAGTCGTGCTACGTCTAGCCTAGGTGCTAGACGCCAGTCCACGTGTGGAACAATATCCCACAATATTCGGGTTGGCGGCTCAAGTATGGTCCTTGGTATGGACTACTGGATAAAAGGATCTTCTGCTTAAAATATTGCTTACTTTCTTCAGCCATCTGGTGAGTGGTCTTTTGGACCAATGTCTTCCGAACACGTGGGACATCTGTTTTCCGGCATGTATCCTTCGGACATATACGCCAACAATACCCAGCTTTTTTATATTTAACATTACAAAACGAATTTTCGTTTTTATGAAAATGCTAGCTTTTAACCTGGTCGATGTAGTATGGAAAACGTTAGCTAACACGATTTAGAAGCAGGAAATTAATTTCATGTATATGCATATGATGTGTATTATCTCGTTTTAAAATTTATAAACCAAATTTAGCAAGTTAATATCAACACTCTCAAGAAGTATATATGTTCATGTATAGTATAGACTCGGTATAACCGGGTGGTTCACCGGAGCGAGGGAAATACAAGTGTTTAAAAGTAAATTGATTAATAAAACAACTGTGCTTTAAATCCATATGATTATTGAAATTACGAAATACTAAAATGACAAGGAAACGAAAATAGACTTAAATGAGTAAGAATAAAGCACCTAGTCATTCCTAGCCTGTCAACGATATTGTAACACCTCGCCTAATAGACCATAATATTGTCTGATTTGTCCGTAGGTCGGCTCACGGCTTTGCTTTTGTGGCCCTCATATGAAAACTTCCCGGCAGGTTACCTAAACCAGTACTACTCTCACACGAACACACTTAACCGTATGGGCGATTAACCGTTAGACCACAAAACGCGTTGTTGGTGTATAAAGCGAATGTTAACTTATGTCTCAGTATCACTCCAAGTCACGGACGATGTGAGATTTGCCTAGGGTGTTACAGACATGATTCATTAGTGAAATGTTCAACTGACAATGCTTCAGTGAGTCTTTTGTAGTGTAAGTGTAATACGGATCGTTAGTCCCTACACACTTAATCGAATAGAGTAAAGTTCCATACGAAACAGTTTTTATCTAAATAACAAACCATGTAATCTCAGCCATCCATTTTTTTATTAAATAAAAAAACTGACTTTCATCTTTTTTTTATATAAAAATATCTCGCAAACCGTTAATCATTAAGAGAAATTAATTATACCATCGCGACAAATATTAATTTATTTTTATATAGATATGTAATTCTGTATACTTCGATGAACTTTTTTTCAAAATTTTCGTCCAGAAAAATCACATGTGATTTATTACTTATAAATCACATGTGACTTGTGAAAAATAAAAAATCACGAGAGATTTTACAAATCAAGTGTGATTTTTCTGGGCAAAAATTTTGAAAAAAAAAGTTCGTTGAAAGTATAGAGAAGTACATGTCTATAGAAAAATAATTAATTCTCGTCGCGATGGGGTATTTTTCATAGCTTGAAAATTTACCGTTTACAAGATATGTTATTTTACAGAAAAAGGTGAAAATGGGTTTTTTTGTTTGATGAAAAAATAGATTGATAGAATTCACTAATTAGTTCTTTAGAAAAAAAGTGTTCTTTATCGAGTGAATTCTAAGCAATAAATTCACCAATCAATCTATGTGACATGTTTATAATACATTTTGTCATACACTCAGTTACTAAATAAATTGTCAGTTTATGTTCACTAAAGCTTAAACCCTATCGTCTATAGCTTTTACTCTCGTTAGGTCAATGCCCATAATCCTAACCACTAAGTGATATTAGACAGTATATTAGTGATTCATGTACTCAACTTTCAGGGTTTAACCTACTAATCAACTACAATCAACGGATGGCCACGATAAAGTCAAGGGCGTAAGCATACTAACACGTACATATATTATCCAAAGCAAAGCCAGGTTAAACTCAATAAATCATGTCATTAATAAGAAAGGATCATAACAAGGCAAGCACAGAAGTGCTTAGCCTTCCATAACACAAGATAAATGCATAATAATCGAGTTGAATGATTAAACTTAATGTAAAGTATGATAACAATTAAACCGAGAAAGATGAATGTTTATGATGTGTAAATCCTTGATCCTATAATGATTTATGCCTTGTGGAGTAGCTCTGGAAAACGTATATGCTCTTCTAGGCTAAGAAAAACGCGACCTCAATGAATAATAAGGTCGATATTTATAAGTCGAAGCCTAACCCGTCAGTTGATACGCCGTACGGACATAATACCCCATACACTGTATTGGTCCTCATATGCACTTTTATACCTAGCTTGCAATTTACGCCACATCACGAATCTTCAGTTCATACTTACATCACTTAGGAGAATTCCTTGTCTTAATCTCGTACGGAGTATGGACATAGATTGTATATGCCGTATGGTCTTGTGTCCAGGTCTTGAGTGTATATGTCGTATAACATTTAAGGTCTATACAGCGTATTGAAGTTCTGAATCAATAATTCACTCTTTTTTGCTCCTTTTCGGTGTCTTTTACTTTATTGCTCTAGCATGCAAACATAGCAAATCAGTACCAAAATCTATAAAAACCATATAAAAACGAGCAATAAATACGAAATATTGATACTAAAAACATATTCTTTTTTGATGATATCATCGTACATACTTTGACTTGAATGAAAACAAATTTGCAAACGTCTTACTCGTATCATAATACGATGTCATTGTATAAAAACTAATCAATGCGTCACAAACCCTTCGCATTGGAAAACCGCGACTAATGACATCGCCACCGATTAAATCATGTACGGAGTAACTGTTACTCCCTCCGTCTCAATTTAATTGTCCATATTTTCATTCTTTGATGTCTCAAAAAGATTGTCCACTTTCCTTTTTTAGTAAAAACTAGAGAATCTAAAGAAGGATTTCTCTCTCCTGACAATTAAATTGAGACGGAGGGAGTAAAATATAAAATGTTGTCAAAACATGAATGCCCCACACACACCAATATAGATAAATTTAAGATGTTACAATTGCACTTCGCAACTTTTTATTTAGACATTAATCATTTGATTAAGACTAAAATCTGTGTTGGTCTCAAAACATGCAAGATCGCGATGTGACAAACCTGACATTTATCATCGTGTGGAGTCCAAAACTTTGGTTTTAATGCCAAACTAGTCCCTTGACCACGAATGCCAAAGTCAATGTCTGATTTTTGTCATGTAGTTGAGGGTATTTTAGTCCATACACATTTATAATTTTGTCCCCATTGTTAATCCTTTTGGGTTTTCTTCGTCTTCAACCCAGAAATTTTAAAACCCAGAAATTTATACCACTCCAGTTAAATCCTTTTTGGTTTTCTTCATCTTCAACCCAGAAATTTTAAAACCCACAAGAAAGATGGATGATGTTGAAACTTTATGAAAATAAAACCAATATGATATATCATTGCCCCACAATTATCCATCTCCGATTAAACACAAGCATATTATTATGGGCAAATGATAACAAAAAGTATTATACTTGACACCATTTGCTTTTGTGGGTAGCGAAGAAATTTTTTTGCTTTTGTGGGTGCTATACTTTCAAATTCATCCTCATTAGGGTATTTTGCGAAATTTTTGGACATTTTTGCCCCTCTTAGCTAATAGGAAAAAAAAATCTCGAAGGGCAAAAATGTCACATGGTACCCTAAAGAGGATGAATTTGAAAGTATAGTACCTACGAAAGCAAAAAAATTTGTTCGCTACCCACAAGAATAAATGATGACAAGTATGATACTTTTTTTTATCATATGCCCTATTATTATTATGTTACAGTATAACATTAAATTATACATGGTCCTCAACATTCGTTGTTTGTTCAGGTATTGCGTCCTCGCCTTATTAAGAGCAGAGTTTGGAGACTTGAACATCCTTTGTTCCACAAAGAAAGAAGAAATATATGGTTCAATCAAAGAATGGAAAAATAAATTTGCAATTTACGTCTCAATTTTCCAACATGGTTGATGTAAGGGATAACTCATATTAACCAACCTTATCTACACGATCCCCTCCAGAGACAAGCTTTTTCTTTGGCGTAAAGTCAAACACCTCATGAAGAAATTCATTTTCTGTTTCATTAGAAAATGTTAATTAATTGATATAAACAAACAAAGAAACCCACAAAATAATCTACGAATTATGATTAGGAAGTTTCAAATGTGGTCAATAATCGATCGCCATCAAGTGCAACTCTTCATTTGGAGATAAAGTACATGCTTCTAGACTTGGAGAAACAAACCTACATGTGTTTGATGAATCCTCCACGAAGAAAATGCTTTAAAAGTTTAGTTGTATTAAGCGGCTCCATGTTGTGGTGGTAAGCGAGTCTCCACCGATCTTTACGATGGTTTATGGACTATAACCATCCTAATGATTGCATTGACATCGTTAATTATCCCATTCTATAGCTCAAGAAATACCTCAAGACATTCTAGAATGGACATAATATATATACATAAATACCTCAAGAAATTCTAGAATGTCTCTCGAGATGTGTTATCTTTGGTTGTTAAGATCTTTCTTGGCGTAACCTTTTCCACCGCCTCAGACACAGGTCCCTAACTTGATTCAAGATTTTGGCTCTCGACCCTTGTATATGTGTAACATCCCGAGTAGTGTTTCCTTCTTCACTTGAACCTTTAGAACTACCATGAGAGAACTTTTCAAGATTTCCTATTTCAAATATAAGAGCGATCACTTACAGCGATACTAACAGATCATCATCCTTTTCTAGAAGAGTTGAAAGATAAGAAATCGACCGCATAATTAAATAAAGGTTAGCTCACAAAGGGGTCTTTGGATGTATGTTTTCCAAGTGATTATGTGATCTTTGAATAATCGATTCAAATAATCAAATGTAATAACACGGGCCTTGCAAGACCGATTTTGGATGTCCTGTTGCTACTTGAAGTTGTAATAGATAACAAGATATTCGAGTATTCAAAAAAATTAAATCTGCTCTCTATATAAGATTATGGGTTGAAGATGAAGAAACCAAAAGGAGTTAAGCTGAGTGGTATAAATTTCGGTTTTAAAATTTACGGGTTGAAGATGAAGAAAATCAAAAAGGATTAACAATAGGGACAAAAGTATAAATGTGATGAACTAAAATACCCTCATAATATACGACAAAATCGATATCGACTTTGACATTAGTGATCGGAGGATGGTTGACATTAAAACCCAAGTTTGGACTCCACGATGATAATCGCTGTGTTTGTCCCATCACGACGCTTCAGTACAAATTTAGGGACCAACGGTGTATTTTAGTCTTTGATTAAGTATGTATTTGCTTAAGACATGAGGCGTAAATATCTTTTATTGTGAGAAAGTGAACCATTTAGAATTAGGTCTTGGTAAATAAACAACAAAAACGATACCTAATCTTTTCGTAGATTGGTCGAGAAATGTATAATTTAAATGGTCATATCACTTATCTTATGACAAATATACGACTCATAGAAAGATTTCCAGTAAGGCAGTAAGATATTGATAAATTAACAATGTTTAAAAGGTTTTCAATATGTTAGCAATGAATTTTGCATTAGGTATGCTTTCATAAATACAAATCTTTTTCGGATAATTGCATTTTTATATATCTTTATTGATATGTTTTCTAACTTTGTGTAACATATTAATTTTTTTTTTGTTGATAATATCACACTTTTGAATTTCGTCGTGTATTATAATACCAATAGTGTGTACTATCTCACCATTGTACTTCTATTATATACACACTTAAATTAATTAGAGCACTCGGTATCGTGCAAGATAACACGCCATTCGCTCTTTTCCAAACCAATAATGCGCCAACGATGGTACCATCGAACACGCCATTCACATGCCATTGGTCTTTGAGTTGTTTCACTGGCTCACGCTATTCGTTTATTGCATGCAAATTAACATTTTTTTTTTCTTGTGTTGTATTTATTGCACGTGAAAATTGTTTCCGGTGATCTTGTTTGATCGGAAAAAATGGTGAAAAGAGACATCGACTAGTGTAGGAAGAAGGTGAAGTACAAGATGTATAGTAAAAGCTTTTTATTGGGTTAGTCAAAAGTTGCTTACTTGATTTTACTTTGGGTTTAGCAATCTCTTTTTTGGATCCTAGCCAAAGGTAATAATTTTGTTTTGAACGTAGCAATATTAGGTAGGATAAGGTTAATGGATTTTTTTTTTTTTTTTTTTTTTCAATGTAGCAATTTGTAGTGCAATGTTAGGAAACTTTAGAAATTTAATACACTAATTTAGCCACAATGAAATTTTAATATTTAAAAATTTTAGTTTAATTAAAAAACTTTATTTGTAATCTTTCTTTTAATCGTATTATGTAGTTTTTTTTAATAATATATTGTATTTTCATTTTATATAAAATGTGTTTGTATGAAATAGATAAAATGAAAAAAATCGCTTAATCCAATAACGTGTTAGTGGTGTGTTATGAGGGAGTGATGTTTGAGTGATTGGTGTGTTTTGGAAAGAGTATGATGTGTCATTGGTGGCAAGATACCAATAACGTTAAACGCAAACCACGATACCTAATCTTTCTTAGAGTAAATTTAAAATGATAAATATGATTCACACAATTGATGTATTATAAGAGACGAAATTTTAAATATGATATATAACGAAAAGATTTAAAGCACTACATATAAAATTAAAAAAAATAACAAATCAGATACATAAAGATGTAATTAATCTATATTTTTTCATCCATATAAATATGTAATTAATCTATATTTTTCCATCCATGCTTGATTCTCAATTTCTCATATTCTCACGAGAATTAACATAGCCTACAAACC